>JANDJT010000102.1:25506335-25528035 GCA_024331685.1 Stegophilus panzeri | reverse complement strand
ATATAATGAAAATCCACCTAAAAGCCCTCGTTATGGTGCACACACATCATTATAATAACGTTTTTCTGGAAAACATCTATAATAATATAACAATGTGTACTACATAATAATTAAATATTTAAGTTGATTTAAGTTGATAATGAAATGCTTAGTAGATTATGTTCTTGGTTATTGTACGTGATCGGTGTGTGTGTGTTTGTATGTTAGGTCACCGGTCGTGTTAAGGCACACGAATCAACGAGACACTGTAGGATGAGGTGGCGCTGGAGGGACCGATGTCGACGCTGTGCCAATTGTTGGAGTAAGTGTTCTTACTAGAATGTCTGTCTTAGCCAGGCGGTTCTTCGTAGTGGTTATTTCAGTGTGTTACCGTGTAATAATGCACTACATGGGTCCAGTTTAACACTGAGAATGAGGATATAATGAAACAGAATAGCTCTGGAGGTCATGTGTTTAGTGTCCTCTATCAGGGTATATGAAGAGCACTAATCATGTATGTTAACCAATAATTAGCCCTGAAATAGGCCATGACAGTGCAAAGTTGTCTCTTCAGTAGGAATGGTTTGATCAAACACTAGCATTTGGGACACAGCCTTGGGGCATCCATTCTGCTGTAGGTGAGGTCAACGGTCACAGCAAAACAAGCCAAAAAAAAAAACCAAACAAAAAAAAACCACACAAAGCAAAATGTTAACTATGATCACTGAAAACCAGCACACATCCAACACTAAGCTTTTTTACTTTAAAAAAAAAAAGAGGGAAAAAAAAAAGGTGTCATTATAGAGCTTCTGCACATAACACTGCATTTACCATGGAATAAAAACAAAATAAAATATTTATATATATATTTCTTTATATATAATTATATTTATATATATATATATATTACTGTACTGATTGATGCAGGTCTCGCACTGTGAGACTTTGTTCTTTAGAGATTAAAAACGTGTCTCATGCTTACACAATGTGCACATACCATAATAATCATTTCATATACATTAGCAGGTTGCTAGGCGAGACGCACGACAGGCAGAAATCGACGTCCCCTCGCTGATCGTTTGAGAGAATAAAAGGTTCGGCCTCCGCTTAAAGGCTGTGCACCAGAGGCGGATGGAGAGAGAGAGAGGATTATTGGAATGGGGAATGAATAGAAGGAAGAGAGGATAATGTAGGGTGATTAAGTAGGTTCATTTGTGCCCTTGTTGCTCTTCTGGTATTGTGCTCTTCACTCCAGCATGGCATCCAGCTGATCAGCCAAGTCGTCGAACATGCTGCCGATGTCGTCCAGGATGCTCACTGTGCTCTTGTTCTCAGCTGACAAGCTAAAACAAACACGCGCGCGCACACACACACACACGATTGACAATATCAGAAGATATTACTGCCACACATTACTACTATAGTAAAGACGTGAAGCCAGCAAACTGCACTCGGACACACAATCTGCAATGATCAGCAAATATGAGCTCACACACAACCACAGCTGAAGCCATAACAACAACAATGGCATAACCCTAGCTTACTAATGTAGTTACTTAATCAACCAAGAACCATATGTAAGGAATAAAACACTAAGGTGTATACTGGGGTGTAATGGTCAAGAGGTGACTCAACAGTTAAGGCTCTGGGGTACTGGTCAGAAGGTCAGGGGTTCAAGCTGCCACTGTTGGGCCCTTGAGAAAGGCCCTTAACCTATCTGCTCCAGGGGTGCTGTATCATATCATAACTTCCTAACAAACTGTGATATGCAAAGAAAAGAATTTCACTGTGCCATAATGCATATGTGACAAATAAAGGCTGCTTCTTCTGCTGCTGTTATAGGAAAATAATCAGCAGTGGATCATGACAGAAAAATAACCCGAAACACACGCGCACACACACGCACACAATCTGCAACATCCCCCTTATGTAAACTTTCCTGTGGCAGAAAGAATAAAGTTATCGCGTTACCTCTGACTATTAGAAACCACAAACACTGGCGATGCCTAAACGTCTTTCGGGGCTCTCAAGTGGCACGACAGAAAACGTGTGCCGTATCGTCGGGCATCTCAGGTTCAAATCCTGATGATTTCACATCCATTCATGACCTGGGAGTCAAGAGCAAAACTAGCAGTACTCTCTGGTTGGGAGGGATGGCATACTCTCTCCCCGTCATTCAGAGCTACACTAGGCAACGTGTTTGTCTTTGCGCTCACATACATAGAATAGGGCGGATAGCGCTTTCACGGCATGGCAGGTGGCTTCAAGTGTCTCAGAGGAAGCATGTGTTTGCTCCACCCTACCTGCTTGGTAGTTGTGATGTGATCGAGTAGAGTTAGCATATTGGAACGGCCAAATTGGAGAGAAAATGGGGGGGGGACAACAACAACATTGATAGCAATGATTACACTACAGGCTTTTAAATTTGTTTATTATTAGACTTAGCTAATATGGAAGGTCCTCCAGACACCCTCTGCGTTACAGAAACAGTAATATAATAGAAGGACAGCATAATATAAACCTGTGATTTAGCTTGCAAGCAGCACTGTGGTGTGAAAATCCTGTTAGCTAACTTGTTACCTTAGAGCACTGTGTTGTTTTATTCCAAGTCTACATAAATGAAGCAGACACTACAGATTTTGGTGGATGATTTATTGTGTTAATGCATCTTACTCGTTATTCCTGTCCTCTTTGATTTTCTCCTCCACAGCCTGCAGCGCTGCAGCGAGCGATGCACTTGTCTCCTCGATCTTCTGATGCACCGCATCCACACTTGTCACCCCAGCGACTTCTGCCGTCTGTGGAGCCCCGCCCCCAGCATCCATAGACACCCCCCCGATGGAGGAGCGAGGTGGTTTAATGGGTGGAGTGATGGGAGTCTGTGGAGTTTGTGGACTTTGAGCTGGTGATGTTGGTGTTTTTGCTGCATTAGGGGGCGTGACAGGTGGTGTGGCGGTTGTTATGGTGACGGTCTGATTGGTGGCAGGTGACACCAGTGAAGTCACGGCAACTTTCTGAATGATATTTTTATTAGGTTTGGGAGCTGTGGGTGGAGGAGTGGGTTTCGGAGAAACCGGAGGAGGGACTTTCTTCCCTTCAACTGCAGCAAACATACACAGAAGGAGATTAAAGCAATAGTTTAACCAAAATGAGAAACACACAAAGTTTCCCTTACTCCAGATGCAGTCAATCAGCCAAATCAAGCCTTGATTTGAAGGCTACAAGCTTAATTTGTTAGCTTTGCAATTCGAGTCCTAAACTAAAGCAGCAACCCTCAAACACCAGTCATGTATTGGCTGATAGGCTAGATTTGGGGTAAGAGGAACATTGTGTTCATTTCTTTTTTTAGTTAAACTGTTCCTACAAAAAGACATTTAGCTTCTAGACTTATTGTAGGAGAGACGAATGGATAGAAACATGGATGTACTGAATTAGAACATCAAAAACAATGAGGATCAATTAGCAAAATGAGGTTCTGATAATAGAACAAATGAGCCATTGCATCTAATCTAAGACATCAACTACATAAGCTGTGTAAGACTGTGAAAATGTGGAGACAATATGGAGAAAGCAGAATGGCTTAGAAAAAGAACAATGGAATTTGACTGGGGGCATTTGGCTACTGGAGCTCCAAACATTTATACACAGTCTAGAATAGAAAGTACCTTTTGGAAAGTAATATTCACGCCACTACGGTAGCTGAAATAAAAACATTATTATGCATCTTTTGACTGGCCAATGGTGGAGATTAGTTGACCACAGGCAGCTTTAGAAGTACACTTCTACAGCTGCACTTCACTACATCTAATCCCACTGCCAGCGCCAAGCTCTGTTTTTCTACTGGCTGATGGCTCACATTCAGTGAACAATGGCAAAATGAAGAAAATTACTCAGTTAGGGTCTCTTTTTACAGATCTACAAAAACATAACAGACCAACCGGTCTATAGAAACGTATTGGCCAATATTATTGGTTAACATATCTGTCATCATGACAGCAGCAGCCCCAACATATCAGGCTATTAAACCAATCTCAAAAAGTATATTTAACACTAAAGAAATCATAATCTAACTCTTATTGGATTCAGAGTTTGTCATGGCCTTGTGTAATTCAGTGAACCTCAGGGCTGCACTACATTGATCAGACATAACATTAAAACCACTGACGGGTGACGTGAATAACATTGATTATTTCATTACAATGGCACCTGTCAAGGGGTGGGATACATTAGGCAACAAGTGAACAGTCAGTTCCCAAGGTTGATGTGTTAGAAGCAGGAAAAATGGGCAAGCATAAGGATCTGAGCGACTTTAAAAAGGGCCAAATTGTGATGGCTAGATGACTTGGTCAGAGCATCTCCAAAACAGCAGGTCTTGTGGGGTGTTCCCGGTATGCAGTGATTAGTACCTATCAAAAGTGGTCCAAGAAAGGATAACCGGTGAACCAGTCACAGGGACATGGGCGCCCAAGGCGCAATGATGCACATGGGGAGCGAAGGCTAGCCCGTCTGGTCCAATTTCACAGAAGTGCTACTATAGCACAAATTGCTGAAAAGGTTAATGCTGGCTATGATAGAAAGCTGTCAGAACACACAGATTGCAGCTTGCTGTGTATGGGGCTGCCTACGTAGCCACAGACAGGTCAGAGTGCCCATGCTGACCTCTCTCCACTGCTGAAAATGCATACAAGGGACATGTGAGCATCAGAACTGGACCATGGAGCAACTGAAGAAGGCAAGACTGTGGAGGCAGTGTGATGTTCTGGTCAACGTTCTGCTGGTAAACCTTGTGTCCTGGTTACTTTGACACGTACCACCTACCTAAACATTCTTGCACCCTTCATGACAACGGTATTTCCAAATTTCAGTGACCACTTTTATCAGGATAATCAGGATATTATCTGGATATAATCAGGATACAATCTACAAATGGTTTGATGAACATGATAAAGAGTTCCAGGTGTTGACTTGGCCTCCAAATTCCCCAGATCTCAATCCCATCGAGCATTTGTGGGATGTGCTGGACAAACAAGTCCGATCCATGGAGGCCTCACCTCGCAACTTACAGGACTTAAAGGATCTGCTACTAACATCTTGGTGCCAGATACCACAGCACACCTTCAGAGGTCTTGCGGAGGCAATGCCTCAAAAAGTCAGAGCTGTTTGGTGCGGCACAAGGGGGACCTACACAATATTAGGCACGTGGTTTTAATGTTATGGCTGATCTGTGAATATGACCAAACATTTGTGTACACTTGCAGGGAAAGAGCCTGATTTAGTGTGTAAGATGGTAAGGTATGGAGTAGCTATATGGTTGGCCTATAGTCGACCTTACATCCGAACACATTGCAGACTCCGGGAACCAAACATCTTGATTGAGAGAGGTCTCTGTCCTACTCTGGAGATCTTACAGGAGATAGGCCTCAGGTGGGTGTGGGGACCAGTCCTGGTCTGAGGGCCTTGCAAGTTTTTTCCAGTGGTCAAGATGTCTTGGAGAAAGTGGAGTAGGTACACAAGTGGGTATCACTTACTGACACCATAATGCCTCTTGGGGAAATCAATGCTCATATGGGGAATAATGGAGAAACAGGAGGGGAGTGATTGGGAGAAATGGCCTCTCGAGTGGCGAAATATAATTCTTTAGTTGCAATCATGGATTGACAATAACAAACACTATGTTTGAACACAAGGTTATTCAGTGGACTTGGTACTAGAGCACCTTGGGCACCAGATCAATGATTCATTTTGTGATAGTATCATCAAACTTGAGATCATATGTTTTGGACACTCGACTAAAGAGATGGACAGAACTGTCAACTGATCACCACTTTGGTAGTGAGTTGCATTTGTCATACAGGACATCTGCCAGATTTACTTGGTAAAGGAGAGCCTTTTGAGTTGCTCTGAAGAACATCTCCCTTGTACTAAATGAGGTTAGGGACATTGAGTCTGAATGGACAATGTCATCAATGTAGCTGCAAGAAGCTGTATTTAGTGCCTGTCATGGTGGTAAGCCTAGGCTGTACTGGTGAACACCAGTGGTGAGGGAAGCCATGAGGTTGAAGAAAGAGGCCTTCCAAGCAATACTCACAGAGGGCTTAGTTGTTTAAATTGAGAGGTATAGCAGAGTTAGAAGGGCTGCAGCAAAACAGCCGCAGAAGCAAAAGCTAGGAGGAGTTTGGACAGGCCATAGTAAAAAATACTTTTGGTCGGCCTTGAATATGTTCTGGCATATCATTCAGGGCCTCAGGGGAGGGAGATGAGACACTGTACAAGCTCTGCTGAGCAAGTTTAGGGGAGTAATGACTTCTAGTGTAGATATTGTTGAGCAATGGTAGGAGCACTCTTAACCCGCTGGACATGCATTCCCTTCAGGAGGCAGTTCTAGAAATCAATGTTTTGGAGTCCATCTCTGAAGGGTGAATGTATTATGGCAGTTAGAAACCTTAACAGAGGCAAGGCTGCAGTGTTGGATAAGATTCAGCTGGAGATGTTGCAGGCAATAAAACAGGTTGGGGTTGTGTGCTTAACATGTCTGTTTAATGTTCCATGGAATTCTGGGGCAGTGCCTTTGGACTAGCAAAATAGTATAGTGAACCTGTCTCCGGAGTTGGGTCTGCAATTTTTTTCATCAAAACAGTTTAATGGAGTGTCAGACTCCATCAAAAGTGTGTTTTCATGGACAGGATATCACATTGCAGAAAAGTTTGGAGATGTGTCCAATATAGGAGGCTAAAGGTAACATCCTTGTTATTTACAGTTGATGTTCTCTTGGTACCATCAAAACTGGACCTCGGACACACACTCTAGCATTTTACTGCTGAGTGGAAAGTGGATGGCGGGAAAATCAGCACCTTCATGTCAGAAGATATGGGGAGCTTATTCACAAGTGACAAAAAAAAAAATTAGCACAAGTTTGACAAAAGGATTGGGTCAGCGGCTGCAATCTTCAGTCGCTGTAATGGTCTGTGCTGGTGGAGCTTCGTTCTTTGGACAGAACATTCTGCTTTCTGGTCAACCTATATCCCTATCCTCACTCATGGCCACAAGCTGGGGGTTGTGACCAAAACAATAAGGTCATGAATACAGGTGGATTCAAGTATGTCCCTCCACAAGACTGCTGTCATTACTTTGCATGGTAGACAAAAAAAATCTTTGAGTTTGATGTTGTGTTCTTGAGAGTAAAGTAAATTCCTGGCTAGAGGGCTGTGTGTTATCTGGGTAGTATTCAATAAGTATAAATATGTTTACACTAAATTTTGGAAGAAAAAAACCCCAGGGTGGATAAATTAGCATGCTTCACGCAATAAGAACAAAGATGAGAAGAAAGCAAACCAAAACTTCTGATCCGACACAAAATAAAAAAGGCTTGGAGCTGTTTTTTTTAGAGGAATACTCACATAATTGGGTAAAGACAGGGCAAGAGAAAGGGCCACACTGTGTAGTACCTGGGCTGCCAGGAGCTCCAGGAAAGGTGCCTTTATTGGTCACTGCAGCTGGAGTGTCCTGTCTCTTCACGTTATGGAGGACGGGTTTAGGAGACACTGGAGGCTTAGCTGTTTTACCAGGTGCAGTTTGTCCATCCAGATCTGATTTCTCTCTCCGAGGTGCGTTCTCCACTGGCTTCTCGGCCGATCTGGGCTGTTCAGAGACAGTAACATCAGAAACTGGGCGCCTCTTAATAGTGCCGGTTCCATTCTGATAAATTGTCTCATCCTCAGATTCCTTCTCTCTGATCTTGGGCCTCCGTTTGACAGTGTTTGACTCTGTGAGGTAAAATCTAGCTTCATCCTGAGGTGGCTTGGAGCTCCAGGTCCTCTTTTTAGAGCCATCAGTGTTTGAAGAATCCTCCCGTGGTGGAAGTTGGACGGCACCCCTGCCGTCCTCGCTTTGCTTCGGCTTTGTTTTAACAGTCAGGTTTCTGTCCTCAGCAAAAGGTGGGTTCTCAGCCAGTGGTTTGGCCTGAATTTCATTCTGTGCTGTAGTTTGAACCGGTACTGGCTCGGATTGTTGCGATTTTTTCTTAGCGGCTGCTACAAGCTCTGTCACTGGGCCACTGATGGTCCTGCGGCGATTCACAACTTCTCCATCTAAACCAATTGCATCATATTGCCTAGCTCCTGATTGAGACACCTGAGAAGACAAGAGAATAGTTTAAATTGCAGTAGGGCTCTACAAATTGCGAGTAAACATCAACTTTACCTAAAAGAACTAAAAACAAACTATATCAGGTTTAAGTAAGCTTGTGACACAACTATTCATGAAGGTGCTGTTTGTTTTATATAACTTTGCCAAAATATGAAAATGAGCCCTGAATGATCTGGATCTGAATCTCAATGGGAAACTTGGAAAGGGGCATCCAGGATCTCAATATAAAAAAATACACTGAAATAAATTGTGAAATTGAGCAAATTAAATTTCTACATGAAATCTGCATCCACTGAAAGCTGAAACAGAACTATAAATTTTTGTTTCTGGTACCCCTAAATATATATTATAAAAAAAGAGGGTTGTTTCAGCTCATTGAACGTGTTATTCATTTTTATGTATTAATTTTTGCTTACTTCCTAATTGGGGGTGCCTGGAATGCATGGCTGTTGGCCGATTGTTTTGGCAAAAGCATTGGTTTAGTGTTTTGAAATGATGAAAGAGAGGTGTTTCTTGGTTGGACCTGTTGTAGACCTGAGGAACGTAAAGGACACTAGAAAAAGTGCAGGAAAGCAGGAAGGCGGGAAAGGGGGGAAATGGAATGAGCAAATCATTTCCTACCTGTAGATAATGTGCTGTAGATCTCTGCATGGCAAGTCCTTTTGCTCCTCCTCCGATGGACGACATCTCCAACATGGCGGCGATACTCCTGACGCTGCCCGCACTGCCTGTCTCCACGGCACCACCGCAACCTGTCTCCACAGTGATACCCGTTTCCACAGCGCTGGCTCGTCTCTGTGGGTTGTAGTTGACGTCCAGAAGGTTTCCAGTACCCGTGTCTTTGGGCATGTCATTTAGGTTGGTGCTGGAACTCGAGATGGCTGAGCTAGATCGCTTTGGCGGTGGAGGAGGAGGGCCTTTCTTCTTCTGCCTCAGAGCAAAGGATTGGCTGCCCCGGTTCACATTTTTCTCGTTTTTGACATTTTTGTCATTATTTTTGTCGCTCTGGTTGCGTACAGAGTTGCTCCGGCTAACGCGGCGCTGCACGGTAGTGTTCGCATTCGCCATGTCAGCCTCATTGCGCTCCTGCTCACCATCGTATCGGTTTAGGCTGTTTGCACGCTTTTTCATTTCTTGTTCCTGTTTACCAGATTCGTTGCCCTCTGGCGGCAGGAGAATTTGAGGCACAGATATGGGTGCTGCAGAATGTGGTGTCACATCCATTTGCACTTCCTCCTTCTTTCCTGCTTCCTGATATGCCCTGTGTGTGGGAGATGAAATGGGTTTGTCCATGATCTGAGCTCCATTTTTGGGTGATGAAGGGGGTTTTGTTTTGGTTGGAGTCTGCGGTGGGGTATACGGGGGACCTTGAGAGTAAGACTGGCGAGGTTTTGGGTGCACCGATGAAACGCTTCCCCTCTGTCCACCCCCACTGTTCTGGCGAACTGTACGTGCCTCCTTTTCAGACCCATCCGCAATCTCAGTGTTCGGCTCTTTCTCTTGGAAGGTGCTCGGCTTGGGAGAAGTGCACTCAGGGGGAGGGCACTCAATGGATGTCGACTCCTGTGTTTTTTTACGAGTCATGTTTCGCTTTTCTGAGCCTTTCTGGAGTTCAGCTAGCTTCTTTACAGCCAGCATGAGCTTCTTCTGATGGCCTAGAATAAATTGAGCAATACAAATTGACCAAATTTGAAAACTGTTTTGTTGTTTTTACAGATTACATAAAAATATGTATACTATAACATAAAAGCTATACAAATAACTGTTTTAATCTAAATTTCTATGTTACCGAGTTTGGTAATGCCGATTTCCTGCAGATCCTCCCACGTGATGTCTGTGATGAAGTCGATGTTTTCATAGCCATTTTGGACCAAAATCTGGTGATACTGACTCAGTCCAATAATGTTTAACCACTCGCAGAGATTAGCCTGAGAATTAGTCAACACACACACACACACACACACACACACACACATATCTCATTAGCCCTCCTGTAGTGTTCCATACTGCTTTTAAGCAGTAAATGCGATACTGCGTACTTTTGAAAAGGTTCTGCTGTCATCAAGGCCTAAATACTGTATAATGACATTGGTCTAATGATATCTTGTCTGATGATCAGAAGTGTCACTCACGGGTTTTTGGTCAAGTGTCCACTCTGTGACACTGAGCTTATTGATCTCTGAGAGCATTTTCTTGCGGTGGCCCGGTTTAGTCACACCAACCGCTGTCAAATCCTGAGAACAAAATCATAAATTACCCACACACACACCCATCACACACAGGAGTTTATTACAGTCAGGTCCATCAGTTTTAGGGCACTGCCAAATCAATACAGAAGGTAATTCTAAACACATGCCAATATGATATTTTCATATATAATTCAATTCAATTTGATTTGTATAGAACTTTAATGCTAAATCTAGATCACTAATGAGTGAGCCAAAGACGAACAATGGCTGTGAGATGTGAGAATGTTCTGTGAGATGGAATAAGGAAACGGATTCAAAAGGTATACCACTATTGTCACGATCTCGCCGGCAGATGGCTCTGCGGCGTCGACGGCTGCAGAGCGCGCACGTGCACGAGATCACGGAATGAGAACTGTTTCCTATGGACACGTGCCTTTGTTTTGGTTCTGTTCTCTTCCTGTTCAGGCACTGGTTGATGTTGGAGGGTGTGTCATTATTGGTCCCAGCTGTCTATGTTCAAGCGTAATTATGTTTGTTATTTAAAGCCCTTGTGTTGCTGTGCACTTGGCGCAGTATTAATTGAATAAATGAATGTATTGGTGAATACGTTAAGTATGCTAAGCGGTCGTGTTTTCGTGTCCTGTTCTTGTTCCATGCCTCGAATCTATTTTCATGTTTAACCTCGATTATCTCTTCCAGTCTAGGCCGCGTGTCCTGTTTATTGACTTCAGTTTGCGAATAAAGACTTTGATCTGCGCTTGCTTCTGCTTCTAGTCCTGTTTCGTAATAACTATACGTAAATGCTTCATAATCTTATTGTCCCCATTCTGTGTTAAAAATGCTATATTGAAGGAAAAAAAACCCAGTAAATATTCAAAATGGTGTTGCTAAGTAGGAGCGACAGTTAAGACATGCTATACCCACTTTAAGACATTTGAAAATCTAAACTTAAGATGCACCTATTCACACTACATTATCACACTGCCAGCTCTCAGCAGTTCCCTGTTCTACTCTGTTATATGACTATGTAAGTATGTGTATGTATGTACTTGTGTATGCATGTATGTATGTTTATGGGTATTTGTGTATATACGTTTACTCGCATGGATGTTTGTGTTTATGGGTATTGTGATGTATATCAGAGAAGGAACTCTGGACTACAGTTCCCAGCAGCCACTGTACCTCACTGCATCACGGTCACATGACCACCTGCACCTGAATCACTTCATGTTAACGAGCACCTATGTATATATAGCCACAGTTTGCACTGCACTCCTTGTTTTACGTTTGTCATTCTTTGCTGTTGTTTATGTTGCTGTGTTATGGTTTTGGTTCACGGTTATTCTTTGCCTTGTTTTACTACCTATTCATAGTTCTTGCTCTGGTATTAATTAAAATCTAATCTGCACTGGCATCCGTCTCCGCCTTGAAATCGTGACTGGTATAAACTTGTATATGTGTGTATATACTGTGTAAAGCAACATTGGGTCTGATAAAGGTGCTGTAAAATAAACTTATTATTATTATTTGTTCTTACTCTGTCTTTGAAATGGGGAAATACTCTGGGGAACACAGATGGAGTGGCAATATTTCTGTCTACTTTAATGACCGTTATGTTCTATATTGTTGTATACTGTATTGATGACTATTGGCACATGCCTAATTAGAAACATACTTGTGTTACAGTCAGAATGAAATATACAGTGCCTTATATAAGTATTCACCTCTTTTAAACCTTTCCACATTTTAGAAAATGAATGTGGATTAATTGGGATTTTATTTTCCCTGATCTGTAAAAAGAGAGAGAAAAAAAAAAATAGTTGCTACAGTAACATAAGGAATAAAACACTATAGAGCATGCTGTGATAGGAAAACATTCAGTGACAGTTTTCCTATATTGGCACCTACTGATGTGTTTTATTCCTCTTACGCCTCAGCAATTTGCCAAAGATTACAATTATTATTGATTAAGGACTGACACATGGTGTGGTTTTTATTATTATCCATTTATAGTTACACTTAATGTTTGCGGAACGTCCTAAATAAGTTATTTCCTGTTATTTCTTATGTTATAACAGCTATAAACAGTCATTCCCTCGCTAGCCTCTATTTGTTTTGTTTTTTTGTCCCGCTTGACTCACATAATTTTACCTAGGAACCGCAAAGCCTGGCATTCTGAACACTGTCCTGTTGCAGAAAACTTAAAGTTACAGCTTTATACAGCTGATTGTTACAAAGTGCTCACACTGGAGACTCCTTCCCAAAATGATAAATAAACATTAGTTAAATGAAATCTAACTGGGTACAATTAAAGTGTTGCATGATCTAAAAATCAATACACCTGTTTCTGGAAGGCCCCAGAGTTTGGTAGAGAACATCTAACCAATAACATCATGAAGACCACGTTCAGCTTAAAGTTCTGCAGAAGCAACAATCCGAGTGGGTTATTAAAAAAAGAAATAACAGAACTGAACATTTCCTGGAACACCATTAAATCCATTATTTAAAATACTATTACACAACTCTGGATTTACTTAGAGGAGGCTGTCCACCATCTGAGTAATAAGAGCATAGACTGAGAGGCAACCAATGCGGCCTTTAATTAGATGGAGAAACCCACAGCTTGGATACAAGAAACTGTCCAAGGAGGCCAATTATATCACTAAAACTTCTCAAAGATGGAAAATTGCCAAGCAGGTGGCCATTACCAGGGGGAAAAACATCTAATCCTGTTTGGAGTTTGCCAAAAGGCATGTAGGGAAAGGTCCTCAGGTCTGATGAAACCAACACTGAGAAGCATGGTGGTGGTAGCATTATGCTGTAGAAAAGCTTTTCATTGGCAGTAACTGGAAAACTGGTCAGGATTGAATGCATGGCAAACACAGAAGAAAGGACAACAGGACAGGACCTGACAGTGTGGATAAAGTTCTCCTTCCAGCAAAACAAAGTTACACAGTCTTATATTGCCCCTGTCAACAGAGTCATTTTGCCAAGAAAAATTCAAAGGTGTAATTGTTGCCAAAGATGGGTTATGTATAGGCTGAAGGGATGAATACTTACTCAATCGATATATGTTTGCACTAACTACATAATTTTGGACCAAAAACAGGTAGTGCTGCTGCCTCACAGCTCCAGAGTACCAGGCTCGATGCGGAGCTCAGAGTTTGTGTGCATGTTCTCCCCACCTCCACATGGGTTTCCTTTGTCTTCTCCGTTTTCCTGGTGGATTGGCTAAGATAAATTGTCCCTAGGTGTGAATCAGTGTGTGAATGTGTGTGTTCATGGTGCCCTGCGATGAACTGGTGTCCCATCCAGGGTGTATTCCCACCTCAAGCCCAATGGTCCTGGGATAGGCTCCTGATCCACCATGACCCTTACCAGGATAAAGCGGTTACTGAAAGTGAGTGTGTACAGTACAAAATATGGAAAACTCCAAGAGGGGTGAATCCTTATGTAAGGCACTGCTTTTTGAAATGACCGAAGTTGATGCAATGAGAAAAGCAACAGAATTTCAGCAATACATGAGATAAATGAGTGAAGTACCCTTTAAATATTATCATCACTTACATGTTGTGATTCAGTCCTCTGCACTAATTAGCCATGTTTCCAGCTTCCATTAGTGAGTTAGCATGAAATAGCCTGTGTGTGCCTACAGCTTTAGTTCTACATAATCTAATCATTTGCTTTCTATAAACACAATGTTGGATGATTTTTAGAAATAATTTTAGAATTTAAAGCTTGAAAAAATGTTAATATATAATTTAAACCACAGGCTGATTCGAGGGTCAAATGATGTGAATCAATTTCAGTTTTTAGTAATCATTTTAATTATCTTGCACATGTTGTCATTCTGCCAATGATATAAATCCATTCTGACCTTCATTTTTTCATTTACTGTATTTCTTAACCTTATCTCTGCAAATGAATTATTATTACTATATAATTATAACATTTTATATTGACTTTTTAAAATCTTCCTCTGGTCAATCTGTTTATGCATGAATTGTAATTTAATTAATTTCTCATTTTTATGAATGAATGGAGAAATTAATGAATTAATTTTTACTTTTACCTCTGGGGTCATTCTGCTAAAAATATTATTATTGTTATTATTATTATTAGATAATTTAATCTCTAGATGATTATTAAATTATTACTTGTATCTAGCTTCATTCTGTGTAGAATTTAATATGATGTAATCTCTTTTCTCTTATTTATTTATTTATTTTTACTCTTACCTCTGGGGTCATTCTGCTAATGGTGTAAATGTCATAGCCAGCGCTGATGAAGTATGGTGCGTAGAGTTGCAGCTGAAATTCGCTCAGCCATTCAATAACGGCCTCTGAAGTCTAGGAGAGAAGATATGAGGCAGTGGGTCACTGTCTCAGTCCCACTCGCCCGGGGAATTATGGGATATGGCTATACGCTGGCTGTATCGGCTCTGAGAGTCTGAGTGTGCTGCTGAAAGCCTTCTTAGTGTCAGACTGTCTGAGCCGGCAACAGGAGCCAGCGTTCTGCAGACTTCAGATAAACGGACCTATTTAAGCTTTTCACTCCATCAGCCTTGTGTCATTCTTATTTATGTTTAATCCCAAACCTGATCATGGACATTACCGCTAGCCTTTCTTTTCACATCTTAGGCGCAACAGACTCCTTAACATAAAATACAGCCTTTAAACATTAGAATATTGTGTCGCAACACAAAACCTTAATTGCTATTAACAGCAACAAATTACCGATGAACTGTTTTATTAGGTAATTAAAACCAGGATTTTACGCTAAGCAGTATGTCTATTCAAAGAAGTGGACATAAATGTTACTCGTAATGTCCTATAATCAGGAGTGAAGTTTGCTGGATGAGTTTTTTTTTTCCCCCTATACATAAAATTTTAGAAATTAATTAAATTAAATATATAACTACTCAGTACCTTTTTCAGGGTACCTCCTGAAAAAATAAAACAACAAAAAATTATGAAATAAATAAGTAAATAAAGGGTGCTGTAAATTAATTAAAAAAAAAACAACAACTCTGGAATGGGTTTCCTAAAGCAGCAAATAAAAACAAGGATGGGGAAAAATGGTGGAGGAGCATGACAGCATACTGGTAAAGGAGAAGAGGGATGTGAAGTGAGTAGAGGAAAAGAGAAAAAAATTAATAAATAAAAGAGGAAGGGAAGAAGAGCAAAGGAGTAGGAAAGGAAGTGTAAATAAGAACAGAGACAGCAGGGAGATAGGTGAGAGGAGAGAAAACAAACAAAGAAATGAAAGTGAAGAAGAGGAGAAGAAAGGAGTATAAGAGAAATAGGAAAGGGAAAGAAGTGAAAAAGCAGAGGTGTGTGTGTGTGTGTGTGTGTGTTCTTACCTTCCCCTCATCTCCTTTCCTCTCTGTGTACTGCGGCTCATGGACAGGACAGCTGGACACACTCTGACTGCGGGACGTGGGAGCTGGAGACACACCAGACACAGGGGCTGCTTCAGGATCAGGAGACACGGAATATCCATGTACAATTGCAGCAGAACAAAACCTGAACTGCCATAATGGATATCTCATGGATATCAAACAATTGCAAACAAAACACAGTTTAAAAAAAAAAAAAAATTGTTAATTATAGTTATGCAACAATTATTGGCACCCTTGAATTTATGATACTTTGTGTTACCTCCCTTTTCCAAGATAACAGCTCTGAGTCTGATCCTGGGAGATTTTTTGGCCACTCAAACCATCCTCCTCACAATGCGTTGAGACAATATAGACACACGTCCAATTCCAGGTTGATTCATAACATTTCCAGTTGACTGGAACTTCTTAATTATTGCCCTGATGGTGGAAATGGGCATTTTCAATGCTTGTGCTATTTTCTTATAGACACTTCCCATTTTGTGAAGCTCAACAACCTTTTACCGCACATCACAGCTATATTCCTTGGTCTTACCCATTGTTATGAATGACTAAGGGAATTTGGCCTATGTGTTATTTCATATTTATACCCCTGTGAATCAGGAAGTCATGGATGATCAATTTCCTGTTCCTAGTAACGCAGGTACACTAAATTTTTTTTTAAAAAAATCAATGGGAATATATTTCAAATATATTTTTCTCATTTGAATTCACGCCAATGAATGCCAATAATTGTTGCACACCTATATTTAACGAAGATTTTTTTGATAAACCGGTGTTGTTTTTGCAATTGTTTGAAATCCATGAGAGCAGAGTACTTTTGTGATTTTTTTTTTTAAACAAAGGATCAAAAGGTTAAACAATAAAGCCAATTTTTCCACAGCCTTCTTTGCTCATATTTACCAAGGGTGCCAATATTAGTGGAGGGCACTTTATAAAACTAGTATACAGTATAGGACTGTCAGAACCACGCTGTTATAGAAAATCAACATCATCTGAGTGAGAATCCAATAGCCATGCGGTACGAAGCATTTTAAAGTCTGGAAGAAAAGGAGAACGTTGCAGTTACAGATTTTCTTTGAATTACAGTTAAAGATGCCCCGTCTACCTCTACATCTGTACCTTAGTCAACAACAACAGAGCCGATATTAAACAGTGTATAATAATGATATTAAGTAATTAATCCATCATTTTATGCAGTATGCTGAGGCTACTGAGTGACGGCATGTTATCATGTTTTACGGTTGATCGGCTCTGTCCTTGTCGAAGCCCAGATGAAGCGTCAGTGATCAAAATCAGGTCGTCTAAAAGACAAGGACACGTGCTTACTTCGACGGTCTCCTCCAGGCGGTAGCTCTCGGACGTCTCGAGGAAAGTCGTGACTTGGCGAGGACTAAAACGGCACATCAAGTCCACCAGGAGCTCGTGTAGCTCAGGCCCCAGATTCCTAACAGCATGGGGCTTCTGTCCATCACTGTATGTGTGTGTGTAAGAGAGAGCGAGAGCAAGAGAGAGAGAGACGCAAAAAAAATCTTTAAATCATGAATATAATTTAATAAACATGAGTCTCACAGGCTCGATTTAATTAAATGTAACTGTTATTACAGATAACCACAGGTGTACGCTATAATGAAATGTCTAGCTCAGTTCCTGATCAACATTGAACATTATGTAAATGATGGAGTTTCACTGTTAAAGGAATACTCCAGTGTGTTCAACCTAATCTCAATCTACAACGCTAAACATTGCTGCAGAAAACTAAACTGTACCACAAAAACCTTAGCGTATGTTGTTGGACAGGACAGCTTGATGCATAAATGGTTTAAACAAAAAATTTATGGGTAAACCGATATTTAATTTCAATCTGCAGAACGTCTGGATTTATAAGCAACCTGCCGAGTGTGTAAGCGAACTTTATATAAATGTTACGGAATGAACAGACATGGATGTCCAGTTAATATCATCCATCCATCCATTTTCCATCCTGAATCCCGGAGGTGGGATTCGAACCCTAAACCCTGGAACTGCGAGGCCCCTCCCCCCCTCATAATAGATTAATGTAATCAATAAATATTATGAACTATAACCTACACACGTACAAATGATATTAAATGGCGTCACACAAAAACAGAAAAGCATATAATACTTTTTTTTTTTAAATACAGTTCATTTTCCCCACTCAGATCCAGGCAGACGCTTTTTTTTTTTTTTTTTTGGTAGCACATGGTCATGTGAAACCGACAAGTTCCTCGGATCATCAGTGTGACGAGTGTTAAGCCACAGTCACGCTGGATTTTTGCCACCTTTTCTTTTCTTTTTTTATTTATTACACGCCGATTCTAAATCAGAGAACTACAGGCAGTCCTGATGGCACGCGATTTTGGAAAGAGTGTACGAGTGTCATTAGTTACACAGTAAAACAGTATCACAGTTTTAGGGGGGGGGGGGGGGGGGTTTGTGCAACATTAACAAAAAAAACAGCAAAGCAAGTCTGGTGTAAGCACTACTTAATAATAAGCAGCTATAATCCATCCATCCATCCATCTTCTATACCGCTTAATCCTTTTCAGGGTCATGGGGAAACCTGGAGCCTATCCCAGGAAGCATCGGGCACAAGGTGGGGTACACCCGGGACATGGTGCCAATCCATCGCAGGGCACACAATCACACACCCATTCATACACTACAGACACTTTGGACATGCCAATCAGCCTACCCTGCATGTCTTTGGACTGGGGGAGGAAACCGGAGTACCCGGAGGAAACCCCCGCAGCACGGGGAGAACATGCAAAACTCTGCACACACAGGGCCACGGTGGGAAACGAACCCCGCCTCTGGAGGTGTGAGGCGAACGTGCTAACCACTAAGCCACCGTGCGCCCTTAAGCAGCTATAATTCATTTTTTATTTTAACTGACCAAACAGGCCACAGTTCCACCTTCTTGTTTTCTATTGGCTCAGAAAAGCAACGAAGCAAATCAGAAATGCTAGAGTTAAATCGGTATCTGTAGAGCTCAACAAAATGTATTATTATTTAATTTTTTTTAAAAAATCGGTAAAAATAATTGACATTAATTTCATTATTGATGAACTGGACTGTGTTATGAAGCATGCTCTGGCGCTACGTCACTTCATTTAGACTTCATTTGATGGAAATGAGAAAACGTGCTCTAGTATAGGAGCTACACATCTGGTCTCATGACATACAGTGAGGGGGAAATATAGATTTCCAATGAGGCTATTCACATGAAATTTTCACCAGACTTTGGTATTAACTCATGAAATCCACACATAGAAAAAAATCCACACATTAAAGTTCGTAAATGAAGTTGTGTGTAACTTTTCTTATTTCCCCCCACTGTAACTCTTTTCCATGCCAGTGATATTTTGATTTGTAATCATTAGTTTGTGGCCAAAGTGAGAAACAGAAGAAGTATGATCTCCCTGGTTGCATCATGCATATTCACTGCAATGTACCGAGTTGTTCTGCTGTTCTGGTCTGTATGGTCATATTTATGAATCGTTCCTGCCATGCCAGAAATCATTACAGTGGGTATAAAAAGTCTACACACCCCTGATAAAATGCCAAGTTTCTGTCAAGTAAAAAATGTAATCTAATACATAAATCGTCAGATCTTTTTCCAACCTCATTATGACATTACAACATGTAAAAAAATCAAGAAATCAGAAATATTTATAGGGGAAAAAAAGAAAAAAAGAAAAACTTATAATAACCTAGTTGCATAAGTGTGCACACCCCTAAACTAATACTTTGTTGAAGCACCTTTTGATTTGTTTACACCACTCAGTCTTTTTGGGTAAGAGTCTATCAGCATGTCACACCTTGACCTGGCAATATTTTCCTTCCCGCTCTTTCTTGCAAAAGCATTCTAGATCCATCAAATTATAAGGTCATGTCCTGCACACAGCCAGCTTCAGGTCACCCAGCAGATTTTTATTTAGATTCAGGTCTGGGCTCTGGCTAAGTCAATCAAAAACATTGATCTTCTTTTGGTTAAGCCATTCCTTTGTTGATTTGGATGTATGTTTCGGGTCACTCTCGTGCTGAAAGGTGAAGTTCCTTTTCATCTTCAGATTACTAGCAGAAACTTGAAGGTTTTGCACTAAAATCGACTGGTATTTGTAGCGATTCATGATTCCCTCCTCCTTGATAAAAGCCCCAGTTCTGGCTGAAGAAAAGCAACCCTAAGCATGACGCTGCCACCACCATGCTTCAATATGGGTATGGAGTTCTTTTGGCGTGCTTTTTTTTGCACCAAATAAAAAAAATAATAATAACTTTTTCATCACAAGAACTTGCTATTTTAACAGGGATGTGTAGACTTATATATATATATATATATATATATATATATATATATCTTATGCTACTTTGTCCAAAATGTTGGTAGTTCATAAAACAACTCGGTAGGTTGAAACCGAACATGTACAAAATTAGTCAGCAGAAGCATTTGATAATATTCTCATGCTGTGCCAGACAATCTGACAAACATCAGCAATGTTGTCCTGCAGTTAGTGACTGGTTATTTAATTAAACCTAGTTATGAGTTCTGTAGTAAATTCCAATTTGCTAATTCACTCGCAGCTTCCAAACATTTTTTTTTTCCCCCTCCCATTTTTTTCTTCTGTAGACTCTCTTCAGGAGCGCACGTGAGGTCATTTGCTACGTCTCTGGCCATTGGTCCCAGTGAATATGGAGAAATCGAAATGCTCTGTTTTATGCACTGGATCCCCGAAGTGCAAATGCTGTAGAATTGACTGAATTCAAAATCTCCCTTTTAATACGATTTTATATCAAATAAAATAAAAAAAATAAATACAAAGACACCAGGATCAATAACGTATGCGTCACCGAGCAACTTTTCTCCAGCACACTATTCTGAATCCTAAATATTGAGACTACGTGCATTGATTCGAATCTTTGAAACAGTTTGAGCCTGTCATTTTATATGGATACGGTAATGTACGGTAAAGCACAGCAGATGAAAAGCTAGTTGTGTCTCCCGTGTAATGATTGGGGAAAACCACTGAGCATGAAGGTATTGTTTGTGACTGGATGCGCACGTCACGCTCAGCCACTCCACCTCGCTCCAGATGTTGTTGCACCACCTAATACACCACTTATAACAGACGTACTCTACCGGCTACTCTACGTAACAGACGTACTCTATTTCAGCAATAAGACTCACTCGTATGTCTTTTGATACACAGAGCGGTTCTTTGATGTGCATTAAAATGTGCTACACAATAGCGAAAATCATCGTCCTATTTCACTCCCTCATAATTACGAGGACTTTGCCGCTCCATCTTGAGGTGCACTTAGCGGCGACTGATTGCTGTTTGATTCGAGAGCTTGAGCCGTGATGAAGGAAGGCCTCTTTACTTAGAGAAACACTCTCTACATGGTACGTGTGCGAGTGTCACAAAAAAAAAGTCTCTCATTTATGCTCTTTGTTCTAAGAATATCAGGCAGAGGTTCTGCTTTCTGAGCTTTAGAGTATTGATCTTTGCAGATACACTTCACTGGGTTTATGTGTCTTATATTTGGATTATGTGCAAATATAATATGCTAATCAGCTCCTAAACCTTGACAACCAACTACTTGTGCTGTTCCGGGGTTTTTAAAAATTTTTTTAGATATGTTATATGCATGACCAAAAATCACATTTTTCATGATATTATACACATACAATACAATCTTGGGTTGGAAGATAATATAGTTGGAATTTGATATTTCTCGCCTTTGAAAAACTTATACAGATTTACAGCTTAAATTCTCTTTAAATGATCTTCGCCTGATGGATTCATGAACGTATTCTACAATTAGAGCTACTAATGATTAATATTATTTTTACAAATGTCTTTATTGGTTTGTTTTTGATTAATCGATTAGATTCTTATCTTTTAACAACATCGGTTAATCGACTCTTTTTTGGGGGATTCGTTTGGTTCAATATGAACCAAACACA
>JANDJT010000102.1:25478729-25497042 GCA_024331685.1 Stegophilus panzeri | reverse complement strand
GCAGGATCCAAATGTCTGAGTGCATATCACACTTTATTAATATCCAGCACTGCGTGTTCCCATTAAAGGCATACTTCGTGTGGAGACGCTTTTCGGCTGGCTTCTACAAACAATATGACGTAATTGTGGAGTACATGGACGTGTCATACACATGGTAGATGGCTTAAATCTGAGCGTGCACGTGCTACGTAACAAAACCTGTGACAGGTTGTTACGAACAAGCCATGCCCAAGCTGCTTCATTCCAACTTGGAGGCGTGGCAAGCTTCTTCCTGTAGTTATGGGAATTGTCCTGAAATTTTAATAGCGCCCCCTGCATTACTGGAGCAGTTGTATGTCACAGCTGGTGTGAAACTGCAGTGAGTATGTGAGCTTGTATGTTTCCAAATGTTTGTGCAACCCTCGCAGACGCCATCTCCACATGAAGTATTCGAAAGTCTTAACTGTGTGTTACCACTTGAATAAGTGCTCAGGCATGTGCTGATGCCAGTAACCTTTGAAAAATCTACAATCCTTTCTGAATGTAATGAAGATCACCTACGAAGAATGGAGAATTTGCGTTTTTATAGCTTAAGAAGTAAACATCTCTCAGTAGTGTAACTCAGACTGTCAGACCCAACTGTAATTGCCTGGAAAATAAGACTTTATAGCTTTCATTAGCTTGTTAGTAGAGATAAGAGGGTAACAGAAAGCTTAATGTGAGTATTAGTGTGTCCAGGTGACTGGACTTGTATTATAAGGCTGAAGATGTTTTTCTGCTCATCTGAGGTTCTTCATCAGTTGAATGGCAGGACATTCAGCACTGTTTAAACCTGGTTTTCTGATGTCACTTCAACTGATGTCATGGTTTTTTATGATATCATATATCAAAGAGGAACAAACCATTCCTGTACAGAGGGAGAGAATGCAAGTATCCATATTGTATCTGTGCATCTGTCTTAAGATGGAATACACTACTCCTGAACAGGGGTGGAGGTCTTCTCAGTTCTTTAACTGCACCTTCTCATATTCTTTTCTTACTTCCTTTCCTGGGGGTATGGCGGCTTAGTGGTTAGCACGTTTGATTCACAGCTCTGTGGTTGTGGGTTCGATTCCCACCTCTTTAATTTCAGGACCCCAGGCTTTAGGGATGTCCTCCCCCAGTCCAAAGACATGTGCTGTAAATTGTAGGCTGATTTGGAATTTCCAAATTGTGATTGTGTGTTCGATTGTGCCCCATGATGGATTGGCACCCCTTCTAGGGTGTCCCCTGCCTTGTCCCCTGGGATAAGCTCCAGGCTCCAAGGGCCCCCATGTAGGATAAGCGGTAGAAAGATAATGAAAGGTAAGGCCAAATCAGAGGTCCTTGTTATGGATTAAGAAGTCAAGAAGGCATCTATTGAGAAGAACCTCATATATCTATCTAAATTTGGCACATACCATTCCTGAACAGATGGGGAAGATCTAATATATTACTGTTTCCACATTGTCCTGTGTATTTATTGTCTATTTTAGACTCGTCACTTTATATAGTGCCGTCTCCATTCTACTGAATTGTCTTTAAGAAGGTCTTGTGCACTGTGATGAAGTTCACTAGAGCGTGCTTTGTATTTTTTATCATTACACTCCCAATGCACAGTTCTCTTGCCCAGTTTTTACTTAGTAAAATACCATGAAGTCTGACCCTGATAGCGTGCGTAAAGCTTTTATTAACTAAGTATCCCGTGGTTAACTAGAAAATGCCATTCAAGTTCTAAATATAAGCTACAATCCATTCAATTTTGGGCAATTAACAACTTTTGGGGTTGATTTGGAAGTGATATTGGGGTTCTTTTTGGCAGATTTGGCAACTCTTTCAAGTAGCAAAATGTGATCACAAGTGGTCACTGAAGACGTATTCAGGACACATGAAAATATGAGGTGAGTACGGCTATCCATCTCGGCTCTCGACTTGGGATTGGATCTCCTGAGCTTGGTGTTACTACCAAGTCTGAACAGGGCCTGTCTGTTTGAAGGTAAAGCAACCCATTTCCTGATTAAAAGGAAAGAATCTCATGTCAGTGTCATAATGTCATTGGTGTGACATCACAGAAATGAGTCTAAAATGTATACATTTTCTACCACTCAAAAGAAGGATCCCAAATGAGCAAAGGAACAAGTTCAACATTATGATGCTATAAGTCTGGACACTATTTTTTACTACTAATTAATTACCTTACAACAGATGGCTGACATATTAAAGGAAAAACTAACATAAAGTGCCTTAGTAAGGTGTTGGGCCACCATAATCCTCCAGAACAGCTTCAGTAAGTCCAGAGACGTAAGTCTCTGGAATTGTAATGGAGGATTAAACACCATTCTTCCAAAAGATATTCCCACAGTTGGTTTTTGATGCATGTACTGTATGATTGACAGTGTTTACATCATCCTCAACAAACCATTCCGTGAGCCTTCACGAATGGAGGCGGGATAAGTCTGGAAGAGACCCGTCTCATTAGGAGAGAATGTTCCATTATAGGATAAAGGTGATGAGTGGACTCTAAGGGGACACGTGGACCCAAACCATGCTGGCAAAATAGCAGGGCATAACAGAGCCACTGCTTTTTTTTTTTTTTACCTTTAATTTGTCACCATGATATATGTATGCTGTGTGTAGTTCTAGTGTAGTTGTGTGATGTTAATCTGATGTGTGTTGTGTCTTTGCTACCATGTTGATCATGATAATCAATAGTCAGTATGACAAGAAACCAACTGCCTTCCTGAGGGTATAATTAGTTTATTCTAGTCAATCAAGATGCAAAAGGCAGGCCCAGCATTTAAATACTGTTTTTCATTCTGCCCACGTCAACTTCCCCTTACAACGCAAGGAAAATCTTGAATCTAATAAGACCGTAATTGACCTTCCAACAAGAACAACACAGTTCAAACAGACTTACACATTCAGGGCCAGATGCAGTTTGCTTTCAGCATTTGATTTTAGGCTCAATTAGGACGCGTTCTGCCTATGTAATGGGCGTACAGGCTTAAATGCACAGTGGCACACAGCAACACTCAAAGTCAAGATCAACACTGGAAAAAATGTGAAGGCTGTATCAAACAAGTAGAGCTCGACGGGATAACTCCACCGCCAACAAGTCTAGTCCTTCTTGTAACTAAATCGCATGCCTCAAATGTACTTCATACAGGAAGGAAGCTAAAGAAAACCTATTTCAGACATTTGACCTTGCTGAGACCTTGACCATTTTTGAATCAATTCCAAAATCTATCACAATGATAACTCCTTATAAATCCTTCAAACATTCAACCATTCGTTCTTGAGATATTGTGCTAACAATAATTTTGGACACACACACGGATGGTTGGATGGACCATCTAGTGGCGGAGGGATAAAAATGGTCAAAATATGGGAAGTGTGGCTAATTCAGTCCGTACAGGATTTCACAAAGTTTTTGTTGTGATTGATGCGGACAAAAACGATTGATTTTGCGGTGGCTTTTTTCCAAATTTGCGATGCAATTTGCGGAGTTTTTTTCTTTGCGGAAAACTACTCGAATTGGCGAAATTGCTATTGCACGAAATTGTTTTGCATGGTCTTTCACAGTGATGTTTATTTGTAAATTTGACTTTTCAGCGATACTCATGTTCGACGCACATGTATCAAAGAGGGCTTTGACTGAATGCGCGCTGTGATGACATCACATAGTGCGTCGTGATGACATCACATGATGTCTCAAATCTGCAGAAAATCTGCAATAATTTAGAAAAATTGCAAGCTCCTGTGAACATTGCAGAGTTTCCTTGATTTCGCGTTCATTTCAAAACCCTGGAGGGACTGCTAAAGGCATATCCCATTGGATTTTACTACAAAGTAAACATTTGAGCAATTATCGTCAGTTTTTCGCCAGCTTGAGGTAAAGCTTGTCTCTTTAAGTCTTCAGGACAGAGCACTTTGCACTTTACGGTTTATTAATAACATGACAAACTGCAGTTTTTGACTTATTCAATTTAAGCGAGAGAGAGAGAGAGAGAGAGAGAGAGAGAGAGAGGAAGAGAGAGACAAGAGAGTCTCATATGAGAACAATTGTTTATAGTTGCTATAACGTAAGAGAACGACTGTATTGTGGGAATAACTGCAGGTTTATGGCACTGATGAATTTAGTGATGCTTTTTTCTTCTCTGTACAGCATCATATTGCCTTGCTAAACAGCCAGCTTTCGAAACTGGCTTTCAGTGTACCAGCACAGTGAATTAGTGCGGTTCCGACAGCTCTTAACAATGCAGGCAAGGGGACTGTGAACCAAGGGGAAGTGGACGAGGATGCGATATAAACAGTACTGAAATGAGGCCCGGATGTGTTTCGAAGTAAAACAAATTTGCCTTTAATATTTGCTCCAAGGATCAGATGCAGAAGACACGACTGAGACACATGAGAACGAACACACACACACACACACACACACACACACACACACACACACACACACACACACAGAGCGGAGGAAGGAGTGATAGACGGACTCGGACAAGCATAACAGAAAAGACAGTGAAAAGGCTGTGAGGACACGGCACGGACAAAACGAAACATGTCCTGCTTAAAGCAGCTAAAAGATCGAATTAAATAATAAAAGAGGAAATGTCAAAAAGCATGTTTCAGAAAACGTCAAGGAATGTCTGAAATTTGCTTCATTTTAGTAGAACAATAAGTAAGATCCATTTCTAAACATTCCTTAAAGTTTTAAGAAAGCAGTAAAGGATTATTATTATTATTATTATTATTATTATTGATAATAATAATAATAATAATAATAATAATAATACTACAGTCAGGTACAAAACTCAGAGTGCACTAAACTGGAACTCATCTTTCATTGGTTTTTAAACACTACAGTATTTTCTAAGTAAAATTTCGTCTGCCTCTAAAACAGCACTTCAGCACGTCTAGTTTAGTGTTTGTCCCGTTAGTGTTGCAGTAGGGTTAGCACAGTCTGGTTTTCTGAGCTGAATCACCTTTCTACACTTCTGCTCCTAATTTCTCTGGCAGGCTTGAAAATTTTCTTGCATAGTAGTCGTTACATAACGATGTTAAAGCTTCAAGGAGCTTCTGCTTATCTATAATAATTGTCATTTCTGCTAGAGCCATAAGAGATTTTAATGCCAACTAACATCCTGTCTGTAAATTTTCTTTCATTGCTAGAGTAGACTAATGCTTAAATGACTCTGCTGTCCAAGTCACCACATCTACACGTCTTAAAACATACCGTTTTTGATGTATAATAGACAAAGATGATGTGTCCAGACTTTTGGACCTGACTGTATTAATAATAATAATAATAATAATAATAATAATAATAATAATAGTGGAGAGTCAGTGTCCTGTACCTTTTTGGCTGATCGGCTCGGCCAAGCTGTTTTGTGAACTTTTATAGCCAAAGGAAGTGAAAAGTGGCTGATGGGATAGTGGCAGGAAATGACACGATTCTCCGTTCACCATGGCGACGGCGGGAGACACACACACACTCGCCGGCGCGATGGTGTGATACTGTTCAATACAAATAACTAAACCAGCAAAAAAATAAAAATATGCAAAAAATTATAAATAAATTGAAAAAAAAAGAGAGAGAAAATCAAAGATGCAAAAAAAAAACCCACAATACAACCAAAATATCAGCAACACTGAACCCTTCTGCTCTGTTAAAAAATGACCTGTTACAATACGCGATCAATTACAAATATAATGTTGTAATGTTCAGTTTAGTTAAAGAGGGAAAAACTATCAAAGTGTCTCATTTCTTCCGTTTTTTTTTTTTTTATTTTCACTCCCAGCTGTGCGCACACACACACACCTGCTCTACACTGCAGTTATGCTCGATGTGTGACGCCAGCAGCTACGCAAGCATCCTTCCATACATCTGGAGGATAAAAAGCTCTGTGCACTAGCAAGACGTCAGTAAGGAGTGCTTGTAACAGTAATCCTTTTTTTGACCACTTCCCCTAATACAGTGACGATGGCTTGAGCTGAGAAGGAAGTGATAATGTATATCTTCAGAAAATGGTCGAAACACCAAACTAGATGGCAGGTTGGTCGGAGATCCTTCCAATGAGAGAAACAGATTCCAAGCAAGTATTGATATACCTAATTCTAATCCCTAATCCTAATGCTGTATGTTCGTGGTGCCTTGTAATGATATAATGATTTCCCACCTCGGGACGTTCGACGTGCAAAGTGTAGGGAAAGAAACACGGACGCCTACACAAAAGTGTGTCTTTCGTTTGCTCTGTCAGAGCTCGTAAAGCTCATAAAAAGCTACTTTAACCTCATTTTTACAGTTACAGGCTTGAGTGGCTGTTAGTTCTGTTCTACTACAGTAGAGCTTCAAACATTCAAGCAACATGCATTCTGGACCTGAAACTGCAGTACAGCAACAACAACGGACAAGAGCGAGTAGCTTAACAGCAAGCTAGCCGTCTATCGTTATTGATAACTCTAGTGTTGATGATTCTATCCTTCTCAAAACGGCGATCAGTGTGGTCAGTGTTATAGATTTAACCAAGTACAGTGTCTGTATATGAACTAATCTAAAGCCAATACTGCATCAACTAATTTAAAAGTGGTACGTTGCACTGTTCACAGTGTGAGCGGCCATGTTGATTTGACATCACTCCGTACGCAGGGAAGGAGCCGGTAGTTGAGAAGACTACCCCCAAGTTGACGAATTGAAATTTCAAGAGTTGAGTAGGCATTTTTTGTGTTTTTTTTTAACCAGTTGTATGTTTGCCCCTACATTCACACTAGCAAGTGACAAAGCTTTGTAAAAAATTACATGGTAAAGTGACAAATCCAAACGACTGGCTTGAATGATTTCTCAGATGAATCTTTTGGCATGTGTGCTCCAGCGTTTCTTCAGTTCCTCACTCACAGCTTTATTTCCTAGCTACAAATAGTTCCCATTTACTATTCGACATCCGAAACTGGGGAAAACAACAACAACAACAACAACGACGTATAACTGTGGCTTCATCTTATCCTGTCATATTTGATGTGTTTAGCGATATTACAAAGAAAAATAAAGATTGGAAGGAAGGAGCAGAGATTGCTGGTGCCTCTGGTGAATGAATGTAGCTAGTCAAATTAGCTAGTTTTACTAATCTGCCAATGAAACTAGAATGAAATCTAGTATATAATGTAAATCAAACAACACATTTAAAGACTGATTGGTGCATTATTTTGTCTGTGCTTAACTAGTTCAAGTTTGAAGCTAGTTATAGCTACTACCTTTTCTCATGGGAACCAAAAGCAAAAAACCCTGGACAGTGCACGCTCACAAACTTATGAGCGACTTGTCACTTGTGAGTGTGAAGGTCGGGTAACCACTATAACTAAATTTCCCCAATCCCCCAACCTCAAAACTGAACCCCTAACACTTAACACTAAACCAGACGTATTCAACTGCAATGTACAGTGGTGCTTGAAATTTGTGAACCCTTTAGAATTTTCTAAATATCTGCATAAATATAACCTAAAACATCATCAGATTTTCACACATGTCCTAAAAGTAAACAAAGAGAACCCAATTAAATAAATTAAACAAAAATATTATACTTGGTCATTTATTTATTAAGGAGAATGATCCAGTATTACATATATTAAGTATGTGAACCTCTAGGATTAGCAGTTAATCTGAAGGTGAAATTAATGGGATGACAATCAGGTGTGAGTGAGTGTCCTGTTTTATTTAAAGAACAGGGATCTATCAAAGTCTGATCTTCACAACACGTTTTGGAAGTGATTCACAGCACAAACAACTGAGCTTTCAGAGGACCTCAGAAAAAGAGTTGTTGATGCTCATCAGGCTGGAAAAGGTTACAAAACCATCTCTAAAGAGTTTGGACTCCACCAATCTACAGTCAAACAGACTGTACAAATGGAGGAAATTCAAGATCATTGTTACCCTCCCCAGGAGTGTTCTACCAGCAAATATCACTCGAAGAGCAAGACGTGTAATAGTCTGCTAGCTCACAAAGGAGCCAGGGTAACTTTGCAACTTAGCTAATGTCCACCTTCAAGAGAACACTGAACAACAATGGTGTGCATGGCAGGGTTGCGAGGAGAAAGTCACTGCTCTCCAAAAAGAACACTGCTGCCCATCTGTACTTTGCTAAAGATCACATGGACAAGCCAGAAGGCTATTGGGAAAATGTTTTGTGGATAGATGAGATCCAACTAGAATTTTTAGTTTAAATGAGAAGTGTTATGTTTGGAGAAAGGAAAACAATGCATTCCAACATAAGAACTTTATCCCATCTGTGAAACATGGTGGTGGTAGTATCATTGTTTGAGCCTGTTTTGCTGCATCTGGGCCAGGACACCTTGCCATTGATGGAACAATGAATTCTGAATTCTAAAGGAAAATGTCAGGACGTCTGTTCATGAACTGAATCTCATGAGAAAGTGGGTCATGCAGCAATACAATGAAACTAAAAACATACAAGTCGCTGTATCAAAGAATGGTTAAAGAAGAATAAAGTTAATCTTTTGGAGCGACCAAGTCAAAGTCCTGAATTTAATCCAGTAGACATGTTGTGGAAGGACCTGAAGCAAGCAGTTCTGTACTGAGGAACGGGATAAAATTCCTCCAAGCCGATGTACAGGACTGATCAACAGTTACCGGAAATGCTTAGTTATTGACCACTTCCTTCGCTTAGTTAAATGCTTATTATTATTATTAGTTATTATTATTAGTGCAGTTATTGCTGCACAAGTGGGTCACACCGAAAACAAAGGTTCACATACTTTTGCCATTCACAGCTATGGAATATTGGATCATTTTCCTCAATAAGTAAATGACCAAGTATAATATTTTTATCTCATTTGTTTAACTGGGATCTCTTTAACTACTTGTATGACATGTGTGAAAATCTGATGAAGTTTTAGGTCATATTTATGCAGATATATAGAAAATTCTACTTTCTACTTTACACAAACTTTCAAACACCACTGTACTCGACTTGTAAAGGTGACAAAATAGGCTATAAAATTTAATAATGAAACTTTACTCATCACTCCTAAGCACAGAACAGAAGGGTTAAAAACAGCAAATCATAAAAGGAGATAAAGAATAATTTTAAACTAGTAAATGTTTGTGAACCTTTGGACAGATTAAATAAGCACAACCACTACACACATAGTGCATCACATACATATATGTATAGACATACTGGAAATGAGAATGCAAAATATTATAAATATAAGACATATGTACAGACATAAATATTGATGTAATAAATGAATAAATAAACGTATGTGATCTTGGTAATGGTATCTTGGTAACACAGGGCCGGTGCACACCATTCTGTCACTCTCCGAAAAAGAAACCCATTGTAATTATAAAAACTGTATATGGGGAAAGAAATTTCTGGAACCAAGATGGCTGAAAAGTAGACGTTGCACCGGCACTGTTTAAACAATAAGTATTAACTTAGACAAAGGTTGTTACAAAGTCTCTGTTAGTGTTTGATCGCAGATGAAATAAACACAGTTGTTCGTGGTGCACACAGACCGTCAGATCTGATGGTATGGCATTGAAGCATGAATCACACCGAACATGGAAAGAACAGATGACACACCGCTGAGACTTTACAACAATATTACTGCAGATTCATGACATTAACTGGAAGCACAACCGGAATCAGAATTATAATCCAAACTAGAATGGAGCCGGAACCTGTCTAAGAAATCAGAACCACAATTAGAACAAGGATCAGTACCAGATACAAATACACCAGCATAAGAACCTGAACCACAACCAATAAGAGATTAAGACAAATAAACAAAACAAAAGCTGTATCCATATGTCAGTGCAATAAATATAGAACCAGATCCGAAAGCAGAACCAGAACAAGAAGAAACCAGAAGCAGAACCCAAAAAAAACAACAACAATATAATGAGAACCAGCATCAGAATAAGAACAGGGAACAGAGCAGAACAAGAAACTTATAACTAAACAGATCAACCACAATTAAACTAAATACAGAAACAAATCCAAGAGAGAATCAAGAACCAAAACTAGAATCCAAACTGAGAAGAGAACAAAGACCAGAACTAAAACAGATCATGGACTAAAACCAGCACCAAAACTAGAGCAAGAACCAGAACCAGAAGGAGGGGCAAGAACTAGAACTAAAACAATAAGATAACCAAGAACTAGAAGCAGAAGAAGACCCAAAAACAAAAAACAGAAGCATAAATGCTCCATGTTAGTGAAAAGGGTTCTGCATAGGAAAAGTAGTGAATAAGGGTTAAACAGGAACAGATTCAACAGCAGTACATAATCAAAGAACATTTAATTGAAACCGTTTCTATTCTGTCTGGAATTCAAACAGCATGTTGTTGAAGAACAATTGATACACATCTCCAATGATAAACAATGAAATCTGCAACACAGCTGTTCAGCAGACAGCTGGATTCCACCACTGCTTACTGTAAGCTGACATCTGCATCTGTTCTTCTGTTTGTTCCTCTGTGGCTATTCTTCTGTAGTTGTATTTCTACAGCTCTTCTTCAGTAGTTGTTCTTTTATGTCTGTTCTTCTGCACTTGTGATTCTGAGGTTGTTCTTCCACTGTCCTTGTTCTGCAGTTATTTTTCCATGGTTGTTCTTCTGTGGCTGTTCTTCTGTGGTTGTTCTTCTGTGGTTGTTCTGCAGTTGTTCCTCTGTGGTTGTTCTAAAGCAGCTGTTCTACTGTGGTTGTTCTGCGGTTGTTCTGCAGTTGGTCCTTTGCATCTGTTCTTCTGCAGCTGATCTACTGCAGTTGCTCATCTGCGGTTGTTCTTCTGCAGCTGTTCTTTTTTCAGTTGTCCTTCTGTGGCAACTTTTATGTGTCTCGTCCCCATAGTTGTTTTTTTACAGCTGTTCTTCTGCGACAGTACTTCTGCAACTGTCCTTCAGCCTTTGTTCTTCTGTAGCTGTTCTTGTTTTTTGTGTGTTACCAGACCTCATTGTACATAGCTTACATGTATGTTTTTGTCCAAAAAAGATCCCTACACCACTCAATTTTCACCTCTCCAAATGCTTCTATCAATTTATAGGCCACATTACATGGCGCAAAAAACTTTAGAAAACCACACAATGTTGCATCTCCGTCTAGTGAGAAAACACTAGGAAAACAACTAAAGCTGCTCTTCTGTACCTGTTCTTCTGCAGCTGTTCTTTCATGGTTCTTCTTCTGCAGCCGTTCTTCTGCGCTTGTGCTTCTGAGGTTATTCTTTCATGGTTGTACTTTCAAGCTTGTTCTTCTGTGGCTGTTCTTCTGTGATTGTTCTTGATTCTTCTGTATTACCAGACCTCTTCTTACATAGCTTCCATTTACATTTTAACCAAACAAGATCTCTGCACCACTTTGTTTTCCCAAAACTCTCCTAGCGCTTTATTCACCACTGAACCACTTACACGGAGCAAACAGCTTCAGTAAACCGACAGTTTTTACAGGATGTTATATTGCATCTCCCCCTAGTGAAGAATACTGATGAACTGAATGGAAAACATGAAGAATTTTGCGATAAAACAACATACCGATAAATAAGCAACGTGTTGCAACCACTGTTTTCAATATTTAAATTGAGACATTAAAAAGAAACTCCAGTGCTATCAAGTGCTATTAAGAATAGCACGTTATAGTTAATTAATTATATGAGTGTATAAAATAGACTTTTTTTAAATTAAAGAGTAAAATAGTGCCAGTCTTTTGCTATAGTGTATGTAAGCTATTAGCACTTAAGACACAGGCCATGTAGCGTTAGTGTTGATGTGTGTGTGTGTGTGTGTGTGTGTGTGTGTGTATGTGTGTGTGTACAGCACTGAGCAAGTCTGAAAATTCTTTCCTCTTCCCTACCTGTAGCACCCGGCCTCTTGCTAATCACCTCCACTATGCTCGAAGGGAAGTAGCCGACTCTGTCATTTCCTGTTCGGTTGTCATGGATGCAGCCTTTCCACCGTCCATCAGAGTGCTGCTCCAACACCTAGAGGACAAAAATGTAACAATAACATTTACAAAATCGCCACATAATTCAAATAAAAAAGCAACAGGATGTCCGAAACCATTCATATTTCTCATACTTCTTATTTTATTCCTTATTATTCTCTGGACATTTTTACAGCTTAACATACAGATGCCATTCAAACTACATTTCAAAGATCTTTTATGTGAGAAGTAAGGTATGTGTTTGTTTAATTAAGGTACGAGTTTGTCCTGAAACTGATTTTGCACATCTTCACGAAGGGTGTCAATAATTCTAGAATTGACTGTATTCAGTAACGGTGTAACATATGCATATACACAAAATGATAATGGTGACAAATGACATCTGCACAGCAGGTGTGTGTTCATGATTATTATAAATTGACATACAGATGTGGCTTTTTTTTTCCACGCGGTGTCACGCGATTCGTCACGTGTGATCACACGGTATACTGCAGGCACGGCTCTAAGAATTTAAAATCATTTGTTGTGCCTCACACAATAACCACCAGGTGGCGCATGGAACAACATACTGTAGCTGAACACATAGTACAATGAAAATGGAATGTGTGGTCGAATGGTTCACATAAAAATATTACGTTTCTCATCAAAACTTATGATAAAGCTAATTTAAAAATTTTTCTAATTACAAGATTATGTAAAATATAAAGTGTGTGTGATTCTTGTAGTACAGGTACAATAACTATAGTATTTAAGTTAAGGAGGTTTTATATGTGTGCTGGGATAGTGCAGCGGTAACATGCAGGTTTACTATGCCAGTGAACGGGGTTTGAGCTATGGCTCAACTAAATGTTTTTTAAATGAGCGGGGTTTTTTCACTGTAGAAAGTTCATCGAGGTAACGTTGCATGAATTCCATGTGAACACTACCTGGAGGCCCATGCCAATTAGAAAGATTCAGGTGATGGACTATTAGCAAGTTATTGTCGTTAATTTGTATAATTCCAACAATTATTACGTTTTTTTCCCCACTATTTAGCTGTTTTTTTATTTTAAGGATCTAATAAATTGCATATATAAAAGTGACATTTTTGTGATTTTTAGGTTATTCGTCATTTAGTACAGTTTCTGACCATTAAATCAAAACAGACTTGTGATTTGATGACAGAATACTTATTTATTCAGAAACAGAAGTAACTAAATACAAAAATGCTACTTTAAATTTGAACTCTGACAGCGTGCTTTCAGTTGATGGACGCCCCATTTATATTTTTGATGAGCTGCAGAGATATTCAAGACAACTATATTAAATATTTTTGAATTTAATATATAAAATTGTTTAATTCACAAGTGTCATGTTTGTGATTTTTATGCATTATGTAGAATATTTAGATCAAGCAATGTCCAGAAATAGGTGCATTTTTATAACCTACCATTTAATTTTCCAGTTTCACTTTTATTTAACTGTAGATCAAAAAAGAAAGGAATGCTTTGTAATATTATTTTACAATGACAGAAATCACTGGCTATTGCAAATGCAGTTTGACTTTTTCCATCTTCAGAATATTGAACGAATATTGTTCATGCTAGGGGAAAAAATATGTTTCTATATTGTTTGCAATTTTATATTGAGTCTTATTGAGCAACTGATCATTTCTTACTGACCTAGTTCACTGTCCCACCAGTTACAATTGTGACCAAGAATTTATTTTTTTTTAAGTTAGTGAAAGTACTACTAACTCTTTAAAACCTTTTTTTTTTTTTTTTCTTTAAGAAAAGGAATGCAGTTTGTTTAATTAGGTAATCTAGGGAGTAAAATGCATATGCTGTAGCTTCTATAGCTTTGCATTCACATGCAAATGTACTGGGCGATTAATAAATAATTATCATCGTTAAGTAATCTTATCTTTTGGCTCATCAAATCGAAGGGGAGGGGCAGAAGCATAAAATTTGGAGAGTCACATAAATTCTATCCAGGTCAAGTAATTTGTACGTATTTGCAGTCTATGACATCACAATGGAGGCAAAAGCATTTTACTCAAAGAGAAGTGCTGCTGAGAGGTGATAATAGTTGTGGGGAAGGGAGATCCACGCGTCAATAAGTAACTGGCGAAAAAGTTGCAGGATTCATCCTCTTCAAAAACACAAAGAATTTCTTTGTTGCTGAACTCAATCCTACGGAAGCCCTAAGTGGCCATGTATTATTATTTTTTCTTTGCCTTTATCCTTTTATTTACACTTTACACATCTTTTATATGTTGATGCTGACAGTTTTTGTGTCTTCCTCATTTTTTTTTAGCTGGAAAACCCCACAGATAACTTTTCTTTCAGCAGAGGGAAAGTTTGAAATTATGGCCCTGTGCCATGCATGGGGTTTATGCATGTAAAAAAATATCAGGTTGCTGGTGCTGCCATCCTTACGCAGGTCTGCAAAGATGGTCATTAGCAGCTCAGTAGTTAAGATGTTGAACTAGTGATCGGAAGGTTGTGAGTTCAAATCCCAGCACTGCCAAAATGCCACTACTGGACCCTTGAGCCCTTAAACCTCAAATGCTCAGTTGTATAAATAAGAGAAATATAAGTTGGTCCGGATAAGGGTTTCTGCGAAATGCAGTAAATGTATATAGAGTTCCAGGATCTTTCTGTCAGTCTTTTGTTTTTGTAAACAAGCGGGCCATTTGCACCTGTGCATGGGGTTTGGTGTGGATCATTCCTGCTATTGTTTTGGCGAAGACGCTTTCACACCTCCAACATGTAGGTCGGTTGGTCAGGGAGAGCTGAACCCTCATAGAGCAGCTGTTCAGTGGGGATAAAGATGTGGAGGAAAGTAAAAGTAATAGTTTTAATAATTGAGTAAGAGTAATAAAGTATATGATGAGAAGACTACTTAAGTTACTAGTTACTTCGGATCTGATTAAAATTAAGGGAAAATCTTGAATTTCAGACTACATGGAGAACTCTGTGTGTGTGTGTGTGTGTGTGTGTGTTGACACGCTCGCTTCTTCCCCCTCTCCAGGATGCTAAAAACGTGAGCGGTCGTTGTGTCAGACCACTGCAGCGCATCGCGAGGCTCGCGACCTCATTGTACATCATTTAAACTAATTATTAAAACAACATATATTCATTCATATTTAACAGTAACAGAGGAACGGCACCAAATGTAGCAAAGTAAAAGTACATTTCTGTGATTAAAAATGAACTTCAGTAAGAGTATAAGTATGGCCAGTTAACTATTAAAAGTAATTTTTTTCAATAAGTTCCTGAAGTAAATGTAATGAAGTAAATGTAGCGCGTTACTCCCCACCTCTGAGTATCCGTGATAGTCAGGATGTGTAAATCACAACACGTTTGATAAATGCCACCACATGTTTAAATTAATACATAAACTGTTTGAATATTTGGTTTAATTTTGATCGATTCACACAGTACGGTACAATATAACTCAATTCAATCACGTGGAACTGATGAGCTTTTTTTTCAGTGTGTGGACTTCTGTGTTCAGTTTAAACCAGTTCTTAAATAACTTTTAATCTAAGAATAAAGCAAAAGTTTCCATTGGCTATAAAGGAGAAGATGGAATTCATTCAGAGTTCATTACCTTGAGGAACTTTCTACAGTGAAAAAACACCGCACATTTAAAAAACATTAAACTGAGCTAAGACTCAAACCCCAGTCTCTGGCATACTAAACCTGCATGTTACTGTTGCGCTACACAAATACACATACTGAAATTTTGTTTATCGTATGTGTTGATGAGAAACGTAATATTTTGATGTAAACCACACGTTATATTTTTTTCTTAAATCTAACCGACCACACATTCCATTGTTTTCAGGCTCGAGAATGTTTAATATGCTCTGCTGCTTGTTGCGAAACGGTTCTGAGAGAGGTTCATAGCTCTGCAGGCCAAGCACAAGCAGATCATGGGCTTCAGTACAAGAAACAGAACCATTAGGTTGGTAAAAGATATGTGTATACAGTATATGTCCAGGCAGAACTACTGTATCTACTAGCAAGCCGTGTTTATTCAAATGAAACATGACTGCCCCCTACTGGTCCTGTATGTCCTGTGCTCGCAGCACGTGCGTGATTCCGCATCATACCGCATGAAATCGTAGGATCCCTTTTCCTTTGATGCGCATTTTTAATGCAACAAAGCATGAGCAACAGCGCCCTCTGTAATTTGATCTTAAAAAGACACTACACACTAGAGTTATTAGTCAACCCAGTCTCACAGGAAAAAATGTTCATATGCAACTTACGTATCTGGTGCTGACAGTGAATAAAAAACATGTCCAAATACATCTGTTCATCTATCTGCCTGACCCTCCGTGTTTTTTCTAGTTTCTTCTAAAAATGTGTTATAGACAGAAAGACAGACAGATCCTGTAGATACACAGATAGATAAATAGTAATCGGTCTTACCGTGATGACATCTCCTGCTTTAATGTTGAGGCTCGTCAGGTCGTAGTTGTTGCAGTAATCCTTAAGAGCCCTGACCTGCAGAGCCGCAGATGCATCTACACACACACACACACACACACACACACAGTAAAACACAGTTCCTCCTTACAGTAAAAGGTAAAAAAAGTGTTCCTGTCCACAGACTGAAACTGTGCTGAGTCGAAATCATGAAAGAAGCCTAAAGCATATCATCTAATAATAATTATAATATTATCATACTGACAACGAGTAACCAAATCAAGACACCCCAGCAATTAACACTAGGATAGGAGCATCCATGGGTTCATGTCTGAATGAAAATGGTGCCATTGTAACAATATAAAGAAATAATTAATTAATTGATATATAGCGATAAAATCAGCTCCAGAATTATTGGGCCCCTTGATTAAGATGTTTTTGAAATCTAACCAATAATTATGGTAAATTAATTCTAAGAAAAAAAAACATTAACAAAAAAAAAATATTTTTTTTTAATTTACGCTACACACATTATTGGCACCCCTTGCATTTACTTCTCACTACAGAATCACTTCAGATTAGAGGTCGACTGATTATCGGCAAAAATTCACACCGATAGTTTTTCCCGGTTGCGTCCGTTGTGGGAGCGGCCGAGACGAGTCCGCTGTCATTATACAAGACGAGAGCAGCCTCTAGAGTTGAAATAAAAACTATCACTGACAAATTTTGTCGTGCTATTTGAAGTGGGGTTTTTTTCTCTTCATTTTGGAGGTCTCTATTTTCATTTGTTATTTGGAGTGTTACTTTTTGGTTCAGTGTGGATTAGGGCTGCACGATTATGGCCAAAATGATAATCCCGATTATTTTTTATCAATATTGAGATCACGATTATTCATTGATTTTAGGGACAATATATTTCTATTGCACTTTCACATTTAAATAAACAGACCACTGCTTTCACCTCCATGTTGTGCTACATTCCTGCTAATGCACAAATCTTTGCATCAAATTAGACTGGTCCTTAATGTGCATCATCTCGTAGAAGCAAAATATAAATAAAACTGTACCCAAAATATAGGATAAGTACAAATAAAAATGCCATCAACCAAATGAAAATATGCAATAAAATATAACAATATGCAACCAGATGAAAACAATTCAGACGTATGCAGAAAAGGCAATAACAGTGTTTACAGGAGGACAGACTCAGCCAAATCACCCAATAAAGTGCTACAGGGACGACGTCATTTTGTACTGGAACCCGGAAGTTTGCATCACACCGGTTACTTCAACAAAAACCCAATAGGATTTTCACACAGACTTTTGGATTATTGCAAAAAATAATCTCTGTGATCAACAAAAGTTTACAATAATAACACGTTTTGTCCATTAAGATAATTTTCACAAATCAACACAACGATTATGAAGTTTGAAGCCTCAATACAATCGCCAGAAATAAAAAGTTAACGTACGCTATAAACGAATTACACCACAGTCGCTTGACTTCAACGTCACCATCACCAAGCTTACCACAACTTCTCCAAACTTGATTTAAAACATTTTCCATAATACAGACTTACTCTGTGGATGAATCTTCATCCACGTTTTTTTGGGGGGGAATTGTGCACAGCACACCTGAACCAGTTTCAGGACGCTACGGTAACAATTTCTTTACAATTACAAAATTACAAAAATTTAGGAGCACAGTCAAAAATTTAGGAGCATGGTTGAAGCTTAGGTTTTTTTTTTTGTTTTGTTTTTTAGAGATGGTAACGTTAATGTTCCACAATATAACACACAAGTAGGCATGAGAAAACTTGAGCTGGTCAATTATAACAGAATTTAGGAACATTGTGTGAGACATGACAAATTAATTTACCTTCTGATAAACTAAATGTAATATTTTCAGTTAATTTTACAGACTGTATGCAAAAAAAA
>JANDJT010000102.1:25404045-25450917 GCA_024331685.1 Stegophilus panzeri | reverse complement strand
CCCTCACAACAGCACAAATATGCAAAACAGGTGTTGTCTCAAGCACACCTGATGTAACTAATCAAGGGCTTCATTAGGGTCCACCCTGTACTGACGCGCTGTCTGAAAGGTAGTCAGTCGGGAACTTTTCATGGGTGCACCGTGCAACAAGAATACGTGGTGGCCTGCGGAGCTGCTGCTTCGGTGGCTCCAAATCCACAAAAGCTTGTGGACAAGAAAGGTGCATTTTGGTACAGTGACAACCCTAGTTGTATGAATGCAGTGCACTGTACACTCTCTATAAATATAATTCGACACCGACCATCTCTTGTACAGTCACAGTGTTCATATCCATCCGATGTGTAAGGATGAACAAGGTTTTTATCCCTGGTGGTTTTTATTGTTCCTGCTTTTCAGAGGCCAAAGAAAAGACTTTGATCTTTGAGGCTCTAATCACCACCAGGCTGGTGTGTGTCTGTGTGTGTGTGTGTGTGTGTGTGTGTGTGTGTGTGTGTGTAGGCTGCAGTCTGTAAATAGAGGCTAAAACAATTTCTGTTGTTTTGGCCCATACTCTAGGACTATAGAGAATAAAACGGAGAGACACACAGAGAAAGAGATAGAAGGAGAGACCTTGAATTGCATTGTATTGAATTGAAGCGAGAGGAGAGAAATGGAAATGGAGAAAACAGAAAGTCAGAGCGAGGGGGAGAAGCTGAAGAAAAGAGAGGAGAGGGAGGACAGAGCGAGAGGGTGAGGAAGCGAGGTTTAGACACAGAAGCCTTTGTCCCTCTTTAATGCCACTTTCTGATCCATTTCCTTCCTGAATGTTGACATCATAACCTTGAGTCAACACACACACAACTTTATTTAGCACACCCCCCCATGAATAGTTAATGAGCTGGGCGGTCCTTCATCAGTTAGGTCGAAGCAGCCTTTTCGGTTGGAAACTTGACAAGCTAATGAGCTTTTAAAAAATATTTTAAATCAAATCGCTATGAAGAGGGCACTGTATTAATAATTAATTCATAATAACCTATTTACAAATGTTTTATACAAGAATAATACGTATTTACAGTGCTTTGTGAAAGTTTTCTGTTTTGGAATCCTGTTTTGTTACAATACAACCTGGAATTATTTGGATTTTATGTAATGGACCTAACAAAATAGTCCAAATTGTTGAAGTGGAATGAAAAAAATATATACCTTGTTTAAAAAATATAGAAAAACCCTAAAAAGTTGTATTTATTCACCCACTTTGCTATGAAACCCCTAAATAAGATCTGGTCCAACCAATTAACTTCAGAAGTCACATAATTAGTTGATTAAGGTCCACCTGTGTGCAATCAAAGTGTCATCATGCACAGACCGGGCAAGGAGGGCATTAATCAGAGATTCACCAAAGATAACACTAAAGGAACTGCAAAGATCCTTAGAGGAGATGGGAGTACCTGTCCATAGGACCACTTTAAGCCGTACACTCCACAGAGCGGAGCTTTATGGAAGCATGGCCAAAAAAAAAAAAAGTGAAGCATGGTGGTGGCAGCATCATGCTCTGGGGATGCTTTTCATCGGCAGGGACTGGGAAACTGCTCAGCATTTGAGGGAAGATGGATGGCACTAACTATAAGGCAATGCTTGAGGAAAACCGGTTTCAGTCTGCCAGGCCAGAGATTTGAGACTGGGATGAAGTTTCACTTTCCAGCAGAACAGTGACCCTAAACAAACTGCTAAAGGAACACTTGAGTGGCTTACAGGGAAACATTTAAATGTCTTGGAATGGCCTAGTCAAAGCCCAGACCTCAATCCTATTGAGAATCTGTGGCAGGATTGCTGTACACCAACACAAACCATCTAACTTGAAGGAGCTGGAGTAGTTTTGTCTTGAAGAATGGGTGAAAATTCCAGTGGCTAGATGTGCTAAGCTAATAAAGACATACCCTATGTCTACAGTAACTCTGTGCTGTTACAGCTCAAGCTGTATGAAGCAAGAACATCCGCAATGCCAGCTGCCCCGAGATCAGCACCAATCAGTGCAAAAAGAGAGAGATGAATTCCAAAGCAAAGCAGCTCATGTGTGTAAGCTCATTATTAACGACTAGCATTGGAACAAACAAAACAGGCAATCCCAAACACAAAGCACAGAAGAAACACACACCAGGATTGATGAGACACGCTTGACTCATGGTTAGCACAAACAGCATCACAACCAGCAAGATCAAGCTCAGACCTTTCAAGCTTTGCCACCATCAGAGACATGGACTCAAATCAGCTTGATAGTCCACTTAACTACACTCCAGTACTCTCAAACAGAGCTAAATGTAGAGGTGTGACCTTATTCTGCACCTGCAGTTTGACTAAAGTTTGACTCTACTCACACAGTTATATTTCTTTGTACCTTCCCGCAAGGGCATAACCATGGTATGGACATTGGGGGGGTCCAAGCCCCACCAACATCCAAAGTTTGATACTGAAAATTCACATATTTAGAACAGTTTTAGGATTACAGTTATAGTGGTAACCTGAAATGTTAGCTATGTAAAGGGTACTGGAGTTTTCTTTTCTTAATTCTAAAGACAAACTGCCATAACTAGTTCTGAATGGATAACTACAATATGGCCACAACTCAGACATTAGTCCCATATCTCTCATTGCCAAGCTAGCACATCTCAGCATTATGCTGAGCCTTATATTTGTAAATTCACTTAGTTGTCCTTAGCCCAAATGTAGTGTAAAGGAACGAAATGCTGTGCAACTTTCCTCATTTTCACTCGCATTTATAACAGGGGGGACATAGAATATTTTGTACTGTATATTGCGGGGGACAGATTGGTATTTCCTCAACATTGTGGGGGGACACGCCCCCCCCCAACGAATGCATGGTTACGCACATGTCTTCCCGCAATATTTTCTAATGCACTTAGTTGGTTTCCCAAAATTTAACCAAAGTAGTAATTGAACCCACAGCAACCATGACTGGAATAAAGCATTTACCAAAGACAGATAAATGAACATAGTAAATGCACTGCGCTGCATCAAATATACTCGTGTTAATCAAACGTCTAATCTGATGACCTGCATAAAAGTTAAAAAAAAACCCATGCCCCCTGTGTTTGTTTGTTTTTGTTGGGTCCTGCAGGATCACAATCCTGACACGCACAGTCCTATGATTCCTCTAGCTAGATGTAGACATTTAGTTCGATGGAAACTTGGCGATAATCACCTACGCTAGCTACTTAACTTCAAACTTGCTCGATTCAGTTTCTCAAATGACCATGACCAATCATTTTTACAAATCTGACTCATGATACAGAGGTGACATTCAGGGCCAATTTTCCACAAAAAAACAAACAAAAAAACAACATTGCAGCACAAAGATCATTATGAAATGGGAGAGTGAGCATCACATTGAATACTCTCTCTCATATAAAATGATTTTTTATTTTTTTTTTACTACACAGTACATTTGGGAATTTAAGCTCAAGTCCTTTTGAGGACCCAGCATCAACGACTCTATTTCCATCAGCGTTCTTTATATTGATCATCACGGAAATACTTAATGGGAGTCCTGGGGTGCTGTTGGCCCTCACAAAAAATTTTATTGGCCACTACGGGCTCCTTTTTAATGAATCTCGCAGTGATAGACCTTATTAGGTTGTCAGAAATAGAACTGACACATAGCGTGTCCAATTGTGGACGCCAGTGGGCGTTTCTATGACAGTTAAATGGGTTTGTTATCGCAGAAAAAAGTCTTTCCCTTTGTAATCAAATGGTTAAACACAAAATGGCTGTCACACTCATTTGCATAAGGCTGAACTTTACTGAACGCTTCCACCACCCACTGAGATAAATTTCGCTGCATGGATCCGGCACAGTGCTCCATTGATGAATAGAAAGTGGCAGGGCAAATCTGCAAGCGGTTATGTACCATCAACCGACATGATTGAGCAAAATTATTTCGTTTTAATTAGAGCTCTAATCGGGCCTGAAATTTTGAACCAAAGCCATAACTACTATAACATAACTACAATTCAGACAAAACGATGAAATGAATAGCCTGTATCAGTAAAATCCAACTTATGTCATCGAACAACTTTACACTTAAATGAATCCAATCAGAGGTACTGAACAACATCCCGAAAGTCTAACGTTCGCCTCGCTCTCATTGTGTAAAGTAGATGGCTAAGAACGCTGGCTCATAGAAATAAGGAAGAAAAACTGAAGGATGAAGAGAAACAGTAAAGAACTGAGAGGGGAAAAAAATCTCAAGGGTTCATTTTAATCATATGTTTCAGTTTGATTCACAAAGAAATAAGGAAATGACGTAAGTGTGGCGCAGTGGTTACCACCCCTGGGGAAGGGGGTTGGATTCCCGCCTCCCGTGGAGTTTGCATGTTCTCCCAGTGCTTCGGGTGTTTCCTCCGGGTACTCCGGTTTCCTCCCCCAGTCCAAAGACATGCGTTGTAGGCTATTTGGCATGTCCAAATTGTCCGTAGTGTGTGAATGGGTGTGTGTGCGATTGTGTCCTTCGATGAGTTCGCACCCCGTCCAGGGTGTCACCCACCCCGCACCCTGAGTCCCCTGGGATAGGCTCCAGGCTCCCCCGTGACCCTGTTTAGGATAAGCGGTATGGAAAATGGATGGATGGATCAGGATAGGTAGTTAGAAGCAGATAGTTAGCATTGTTATGTAATCTTTTCATATTACTAGTGTAAAAGTGGTATTTTAAAAGTGGTATTCATCGATTAGCCCTCGTGCTGTATTCCGTGCCATTCCCGGGCCTCCCTCTAAAATGTGCCAGTGCTAAAGTGAAGAGATGATAGATTGGGTGTTATAAACAGAAAGGATGCAGACAATCAGATAGAAGACAGCAGAAATAGTGCAGGAACAGAAGAAACAGAACCGAGGTGCTGAGAGAGAGAGAGAGAGAGATCTCGCTCAGGCATCAATAAATATTCTCAGGACACACGCACACGCACACACATGCACACACTAACAAGCCCCAAAATATTTGGCAGCATTACAAAACCCTCAGTGATGTTTACAAAACAGCTACACGGATCCCTAAAAGGCCTTGTCTGTCATACACTTACCCATCTGTGTCCTGGAAGTTAACGTTCACCTTCTTGGCAGAACCGAGCAACTCTGGCAAAAAAAAAAAAAAAGAAAAAAAAAAAAAGAGAAAAGTGATTAGACATCATCCTAAACTGACAAACTTGCACATTTAATCTGTCACTGCTGTTATATTGAAGCAGCCCTGGATGTTAGAACTGAATTTAGGACACAACCTTTCAGACATTCAGATGCATGAATGCATTAAATCTTTTTTTTTAATTATAAGGATTTTAAAATGTTAAATATATGATTAACTGCTGCAGTCACGCTACTTGCTTTTTATGTTAGTTAATAGTTACCAAAATGAGATAACGACAAATAAAAATAATTATTTATGCTAATAAAAAAAACAACAACAGGCCTAATGGCTATTAGTTTGCTGGGTAATATGACGTCAGCGTTATCTAGCCAGCTAGCTTTATATGTGCCACGTAATTAATGTAATGGAGGTTAGGACGGATGCAAGTGCAGATAAGAGCTTTAAATAAAGAGAGGCAGGCAGACAAATCCAAATCATGGGACAATAGCGTGGTCAAAAACAGGCAATGGGTCAGGCGATCTGTAAACAGGCACAAACTAGGCAAGGCAAGATTTGAGAACAAGAAACAAGATCAAGGAACGTGAAACAAAACGAGGAACAGAATATAAATGCTTGGTATGGTGATAACACTCAATACTTCGCAAAGTCATTGTGTTCAAACAGTCTCTTTATACTGTGGTTGTGAGTGCTGTGAATTTATATTAGAATGAATGTGAGTGTTCTGGGAATTGCAGTCCATGGCGGCCATGTTCGTAGGCCGCTGTGCAGGCTGGGAAATGTAGTCACTGGTTTGCGGTGATATGACAATATGTTTCCATTTACTTAGCTACTGTTATTCAGACAGTTAGTTCTGTACAGAATAAAATGATATAACAACAGCACACTGAAGTGTTTTATTCCTCTTATACCTCTTATGCCAACGAGTTTGTAATTGAAAGAAGATCGACATACATTTTATTCCTTTATAGTTACGATTAATGTTGTGGAACGTCCGTGAAATTGGTTATGCTGCATTCAAGGCGAGGTTACAGGAGTACAGCTAAAAGATCTCATTTACCAACAAACATCAGGTGCAAAACAAATAAACAAAAAAAAGCACAAAAACCTCTGCTAGTTGCATCGCAAATTTCAGTCCAAAATGTCTGAAGTTCACTGTAGTAGAATAGAACTAATAGCTACTCAGGACTGTAACTGTAAAAGTCTGGTTACAGTACTGTAGCTGACAGAGCTACACTTAGATCACTGACATCCTGAGGTGAGAAATTACATTATTACAACTTGCAAATGACAAAAAACTCACAAGACACCATGAATGCAGAATAAGTTCCTGATATCACTTACGTTATAGCAGCTATAAACAATTGTTTCTTCTCCAGCCTCTATTTATGTATCTCTGGAAGGTAATAAATCAAAAAAAGCTACTTGACATGTAACCGAGAAGCATTAGAGCTCTCTGTCTGGAAGTCTTTCTCATGTCTGGAAACCTTCCAATAACATTAAACGCTAGTTATACATACAGAAAACATGTCAACAATTACACCCAAATCCGCCATACAAGTCACTGTGTACATTAATAATACAGAAATAATAACGTATTTGTGCATGAATACAAGGGCATTAATACTGCACACACACACACACACACACACACATATATATATATATATACATGTTATCTCTGTAGAAGGAGCTTTGTTCAGTTTTCATTCAAGCTGAGAAGTAAGTGTAAGCAATCAAATCTCATCAAATCAAATCTAAACATAGTTATTTTCTAAAACACGGTGCTGCATTTGCTAATATGAACAAGCAGTGATTAAAAGTTAGGCGGTACGTGAGCAACACTGAGTATTCTGCACACGAAATGCTACAGGCAAAGACAGGAAGGAACAGGAAGAACTGCCTCCCTGTCCCTCAGGGCTCAAAACACAGAGTCACCAGAATCAAACAGAAGGCCACCTATCTGTTCCTCGCAGCGAGAGGATGTGGGAGAGGAAACACCACTGGCCTCTATTGTCAGTAAGGTTAGAATGATATAATAAATTTCAGGATATAATAATAATCTGACCCGATACCACCGTTTCAGTGTATCGCAGCATCTGATTAGTCTCATTTTATGACAGGATGACATTAAGTACTGTTTGCACTACGGTGTTCGTGAATTCTCAAGTCTGATTGGTCAGAAGGTGTTGATTCGTTTTCTATAACAGCTGTTTCAGCTGCAAAGTTTATATTAATGTGTGTGTGTTCAAAAACATTATCATTTCTATAGTACCAGCTTATTCACAGGGATTTGTATGGCTGACTATTAATTAACAAAAAACGAATTGCTATTTAACATACAGACATATAATAACTCATATGGTAAAGATTTTTGGAAGCTTTCCAGAAGGAGTTTTCAGTGTCAGTGCTTTCCAACAATCAAGTCTCCACCTGCATAGTTTTTGGTCTAATTGTCTATCCACCAACACTGCTTATCCTACACAGAGTCATGGGGGAGCCTGTAGCCTATCCCAGGGAACTTGGGGCACGAAACGATCGACACCATGAACGGGGTCCCAACCCGTCAGAGGGCACAATTGCATACATATTCACACACATTCATACACTACGGACAATTTGGAAATGCCAATCAGCCTACAATGCATGTCTTTGGACCGGTGGAGAATACCACAGTACCTAGAGGAAACTCCACGTACACAGGGCGGAGGCGGTATTTGAAGCAACAGTGCCAACCACTACGCCACCATGCCACCCAGTCTTATTGTTTTTGTCCTATATTTGTTTACAGCTGCTACAGCTCAAGTGTTAATAGGAAATAACTTATTTTTGCAGACATTAAATGTAATTATAAACTGATAAGAAATGTGTGAGGTTGTGTCTTAATATGCTAATGAGCATGCTTGATTGACAGCTCTCTGTCCAAGACTCCCTGTCTGCTATGTCACTCAAGCAGAACCAAACACAACCGAACTACAGAACAGGTGAGAATAAGTGGATTGTTAAATGGTCAGTGGTCTGCACTTATATACCACTTTTTTAACCTTAGTGGTTCTACAAAGCACTTTACACTGTGTCTCATTCACCCATTCACACACACACCAATGGTAGCAGAGCTGCAATGCGAGGCGCTAGCTTGCCATCGGGAGCAACTTGGGGTTCAGTATCTTGCCCAAGGACACTTCGGAACCGCCAACCCTACAATTAGTGGACAACCTGCTCTACCACCTGAGCCACAGCCGCCCAACTATACATACCGTTCGTCTCAACAACATCACATGCAGCTCTTTTGCTAATTGGCAAGATGTCAGGACACCATTGTTTTTTTTTTATCTGCTCCCTCCAGGCAGCCTTGAACATAATGTGCGAGCTAAACCTGTCAGCGTTGTAAGATAGCACACATGATCTTAGGGAGGTCTAATCTCCACATTCTTGTCTCGGGATAAGTATATTCAGCTGTACACAAAACATTTCTCCCGTGATGAATTGGTGTAACCTACTTTTTGGGGGCATACGTTTATTTGGGTAAGACACTCGTGACTACAGTGAGAGTCAGCAACTGAATAAAGCCCACCTAAAACAAAGTGTCAAATGCTAAAACTTTACAAATCGTAACAATACCAGGATAGTAATGAAAATTCGAAAGGTCAGTGCAGATGCATTCCAACTGTTTGAGCAGGAGATGTCGGCAGTGTGAACACGGGCAGTGTGAACGTAATGTCTACCAGGGACATTAAACAAGAGATTTTGCAATGACTTTATCAAAGAGTGGTACGATGCCCAAGGACTCATCCACTATGGGATTAATACACCATTTGACAACACAGCATCTGGCTCAATCTGCAAAATACAGCAAAACTATGGAAGCATAAAGGAAAGTCCCTATTATCCTCTATAGCCAGATGAAAAGATTACTAGAAAAAAACCCACAAACAGCAGTACTAAAGTGCAAAATATAATTAAACAAGTTGAACTCGACACCAGTGGTGTTGACACGAAAGCCTCCACCACCACCAAGTCTAGTCCTTCTTGTTACTAATTTGTTTGCCAGAAATATCTTTAAAACATGAAGGAAGATATTGAAGAAGAACTATTTCCGACATCTGACCTTGCTGTGACCTTGACCCTGTTTGGATTGATTCCAAAATCTAATCAGTTCATCTGCTGGTTCGAACGATAATTCCTTATAAATCCTACAAACGTTCAGCCGGTCGTTCTTGAGATATCACGCTAACGAGAAGCTGGGACGGATGGACAGAGGGACAACTTGAAAAGATGAGAGGCATAGAAATTATAGAGGCACAGAATTCTTTGCCTTTGTCTGACCAGCTGCTCTCTGTTATCGAGGATGTTGCATTTCTTAGACTAATAGAGCATACAGAGCCTCATTATAGAGATAGTGCTTGAATCCCACTCTAGCCTGCTTCCACAGCAAAGTCTGACCAATCACACCTGCTCCTCTAGTTTTGTTTTTTTTTTTGCTTGTACCTGCCCACGATTTTGTTAATGAATGTAGCTGGTTCTATTTCCTAAAATATAAAAAAAAATTGTTAATAGTTAAACCATAACAACCCTAGCCAGCATTTAGCGTTTACTGAAGATGAATGAATGAATGTGCAACTCGCTGTGTCCAATACGCTGCAGTGTTAAGTCTCACAAACTATATATCTGACCACTCATCCCATGACTTTTGTTGGGTCCCAGACACATTGCACACATCTACCTCATTACACAGTCCCTAGTAGACATTATTATTAACTATATACTGGATATATATGGTTTGTGGATGCCTGACCATTACACCCATACTGTATGTGCTTGTTGAACATTCCATTTCAGATTTAGTCCACCTTTACTGTTATTATAACCTCCACTCTTCTGGGAAGGCTTTCCACTAGATTTTAGAATGTGACTGTGGGGATTTGGGTTTATTCATCCACAAGAGCATTAGTGAAGTCAGGCACTGATGTTGGGTGAGGAGGCCTGGGGCTCAGTTGGCATTTGAATTCATCCCAAAAGGTGTTCAGTGGGGCCAATCGAGTTCTTCCATTCCAACCTTGGCACACCATGTCTTCATGGATCTTGCTTTATGTACAGGGGCATTGTCATGCTGGAACATGTTTTTGGCCTCTTATTTGCAGTGAAGGAAACTTATAATGTTACAGCATACAAAGACATTCTATACAATTGTGTGCTTCCAACTTTGTGGCCAACGTTTGTGGAAGGCCCACATATGGGTGTGATGGTCGAGTGTCCACATACTTTTGGCCAAACAGAGTATATCTGTATATCTAACAGAGACATCCATTGTAGCTCACATTAAAAAAAAAAAAAAAGCAAAGCAAAGGAAAGAAAATCGAAAAAACTTTTTTCGGCCCAGTGTGTCCTGAATTCCCGTTTCAGCCAGGATTTTTCATTTCTATGCATCACTAATTTACAGTGATCAAAAAATGACCTTGTGCTTCCCAATTAGCATGCAAGCTGCATACATATAAGATTTTTCAACCTATTTCTAGAAATTTGTACTAATTTCAAGCTTCAAATTTTCCTATTCTATTGGCAGATAAGTTTGCTTCTCTCTAGAAATAAATGCTTAAAATTAGGCTATTTCAAGCTTCAAATGAATAAGAAATGTCTAGAAATATGTTTAATAATCGTATATTTGGTTTATCGTAATACTGTCAGAGGAAATATTATATAAATTTGACTATATTCAAGATATTTTCACTTGATAAGATGTCGCTTTTGTGATACATAAGCTACGCTTTCTAGGTTAACGTTGAATCGCTAGTTCGCTTTCATGCTAGTTTGGTCTGGCTTGCTAGTTAGATTTTGCTTACCTGATCACTCAGGCTCCTAGTTACTATTCAAGAGAGAGTGCACACAGTAGCTTCAATCAAATTATATGGACACGACAAAATATATCAGCCTTGTGAATAGTGAGTGTGCACGCTAGGGGGTAGAATCACCCCATCCTAAATAGAGTTTTTTTTAAAAATCATCTTTCTCTGTCGATATTCACTCATTTCTTCACTCAGTTCATCTTCAGTAACTGCTTTAACCTGGTCAGAGTCCTGATGGATTTGGAGCACATCCCAGAACCCTGATTTACTGTATACTTCTGCGTTAATGTGTATTATCCCATGAGCAAAGGCACAATGATGTGGTGATGTGCTAGCTCACAGTCCTCGTACAAGCTAACTACAAGTTGTCCGTTTCTTCAGTGCTATACGTCGGGTTAAAGCTGATTGGTTGGCTATGAGGAGCATCGTCATTCAGCATCGTCATTCAGCAATTGATAGAATTTTGGATTTAAACCCCAGTTAAATTGAAGTGCTTCGGTGCAAAAGCCGCTCATACTGCTGAACACAGACGAGTAAAAACAGTTCACAAATGCTTCTGAAGCACCTCCTGGAGGACATGCTCACGTTACGTGTCCGTAAATATGAATACTTCACCCCGTGCAAGCGACAGCACGCGATGTCCTGCCATGCACACAGAGACGTGCACACAGATACATAAATCAGCCTTTACGCACACAGACAAGCAGAATGACGTTGCGTCTAAAACTTTTACACTAGCCCTGTCTGTCTGTGCATCTGAATGTCTGAAAGTATCTCAGAAGAGTTATGAACGTCCCAATGTGACCTCATCCGGAGTGTGTAAAATGCACACATCTCGATCTGTTAACCCTTATGCATGTGTGTGTGTGTGTGTGTGTGTGTGTCTGTGTGTGTGTGTGAACTGCAGGTGGTTAATGAACAGTGTGTCTGGATCACTGCACCAAAAACTATTAACACTTGGCTGTGAGGAGAGTCCAGACTGATTTCCCAGAATGCACCACAATACACACACCACAAACACGTCTGTGATGTTCTCCACATAGGGCTTGTCTTGTATCTTGTATCTTCATAAAAGGAGTGGAACACCGAACAGCTGAACAACATCTCCAAATATATCTCCAGATCTGCCAACCCCAAAGAGGAATACCGTGGAGTCCCACCGTGGGGGCGGTGATGGACAACGGATGACGCAGTAGTCCAAACACAGTGAACAATAATAAACATTTTCCATGTAAATCCTTTAACAAATGACTTATCTAGTGTAACAGAGATTAAACGTGAAATGCTTTCACGTGGAAAACAAGCAGCTTTTTTAATCACTGTCTAATTATCATTATTTGTAGACAGATTTGGCACTTTTAATCTTCCGGCTTTTTTCTGCCTGCAGTTTTTGACCATTTTTGGCTAAATGTTTTCAGTGGCATTCCTAATAAATATAGTTAAGTGATCTTAAGTATATACTCGACTATTGTTAGCTAGGTCAAACACGCACCGACTGATTTTATTCCTTGATTCCTGATTGATTTTTATAAACATTCTGCATTTACGTCGACAGAAAGCAAGGGGACCACATCATTCAAGCAGGACAGTCAAGTGAAGACAGGCGGTGGTAGCTCAGTGGTTAAGATGTTGGATTTCTGATCGGAAGATCCTGAATTCCAATCCCAGCACTGACAAGCTGCCACTGTTGGGCCTTTGAGCAAGGCCCTTCACCCTCAACTGCTCAGCTGTATGAAACGAGATGAAGGTAAGTCGCTTTGGATAAGGGCATCTGCCAAATGATGAAGAAAAAGCCTTTATTTTGTCACATCCCAGCTTGTTAGGAAGCTGGGGTCAGAGCGCAGGGTCAGCCCTGATGCAGAATGGGTTAAGGGCCTTGCTCAAGGGCCCAACAGCGGCAGCTTGGCAGTGCTGGGTCTTGAACCCTGACCTTCTAACCCAGAGCCTTAACCAGTGAGCCACCACTGCGTAAATGTAAATGTAATGTGAGCGAATAGGCCAAAACATAAGACTACGCTTGTGACATGGGGGGGGGGGGGTTCATATATCCAGATTCATATGTCGATTCTGCTGTTCTTTGGGGGCAAAAAAAGAAGACCTTTGCCTTTTTTGTTTGCGGGTTGGTGGGGTGGGTTCCCAATTTTGTTTCTCTCCAATTTGATCACCTTCCATTTCCCACTCAGCAGCCAGCCCTTCCCTAACATATGAACACCAACAGGGAAGGCTTCCTCCAAAATATATGAAGCAACTCAACCGCATGTTTTCGAACTGCTGCTCATGCTTTGTCACACTCAGAAGAAAGCGCTCTTCCACATTCATGGGCTCACAGATGCTCACAATTTGGCTAGTGTCGATGTGATTAACAGGAGAGAAAGAGTATGTCATCCCTCCCATCCAGAGAGCACGGAGTTATGCTCCCTTCGTTCCTGACGATGGATGGAGGTGGCATCGTCAGGATTTGATCTCCCGATGATAGGGCAAACGCTTTTCTGTTACACCACTCAGGAGCCCCGAGTTTTGTCAAAACGTTAAAATGCAGAGTTCCTACGCAAGGTTGGCAGGTCTGTATTTCCATCTGTCTCTTTCTCTTTCCTCTTTCCCCCCATCTTTTTCCCATGCTTCACTTCCTTCTCTTCTTCACATTTCTTTAACATTTTCTCCACATCTTGTTCTTCTCCTCCATTTTCTCTCCATATAACATCTAGTCCATTGTTCATTTCCTTCTCATCCTTCTCTCCATCTCCTCAGTCCTCTCAGTCCTCTTTTCAATCTGTTGTTCTTAAACTCTTCTTCGCTTCGTTCTCACTCCCCTCATGCCCTTTCTGGATCTACAAAACATCAGAACTCAGGCTACTGGGAAATTCTGGTACGCTGATTTCCATGCTCCACTCACGTCTGAGCTTCACATCTACAGGACCTGCAGTCTACTGTACACTATACCACTAATGGTAGCTTAGAAATCATACAGCTGTCTGCATAATTCCAGATTGTTAACTCTTCTTAGTGTTGATTAGAGGCATGATAAGTGAAGTGTAATTAGCCTAAACTTACCTTTCTTATCTTCTTTTTAATTGCTCTCAGTCTGCCTGAGCTGTTGCCTTTGACAATGTTTCCATGGGGTAGGGGTATAATCATGAAGTTGAACGTACAGTATGTAAATATTTATGCACAATGAGTATGGTGTGGGAGGTAAACTATTATACACCAGCTTGAAAGGGTTGCACAAAAGATAACCCCCAAAAAACATAGCACCATTGGAGATATAACTGGAAACATGTGTTATGTAGAGAAACAAAAAAAAAAAAGCTTTTTGGTCATCCAGACCGTATGTTTAGCAAAACAATATCTGTTTGTGTGGCAAAAGAATTGGGGACTGCATACAGGGAAAAAGCACCTGATACCCATTGTAAAATATGGCAGTGGATGCTATGATGCTTTGGGCTGCTTTGGGTGTATTTTGTGGCTAGTGGGTCAGGAGCTCTTGTAAAGATTGAACTACCAATATATTTTAGTCTAAAGTTCAGTCTGGGTGGATTAACAACCCTATCTATACTTGACAGCTGATGGAACGTAGTTTACTCTGCCAGCATGCTAGCTAGTAATCACAACATGACTCCATAGCTGTAAACATTTTTCTTTTCTTCATACTTGACTAACAAATCTGCTACTAATTACTCTACAACGTCCTTGTGCTGTCAATGTACACTCATGTGATGTGCGCTTCCAAGAGAGGAAGCTGGTGAAGATGTCACAAAATACATTGCAGTTTTAAATGGAATTCCTTTAGCATGGCTTTATATACATGGTCAAAAGTTTGTGGATGCCTGACCATGACCCCATATGTGGGCCTTCACCAAAGTTTTGCCACAAAGAGGCACATGATTGTCTAGAATGCCTAAAATGCTGTAACATTACAACGTCCCTTCACTAGAATTAAGGGGCCCAAACTTGTTCCAGCATGTATAAAGCAAGCTTCATAAAAACAGGGTTTGCCAAGGGTGGAGTGGAAGATCTTGAATGGCCTGCACAGAACCCTGAGCTCAACCCCACTGAACACCAATTGCATTCCAGCCCTCCTTGACCAACATCGGTGCCTGACTTCACTAATGTTTTTGTGGCTGAATGAGCACATATCACCAGAGCAGCATTCAATAATCTTGTGGAAAGACTTCCCAGAAGAGTGGAGACTGTTATAGCAGGAAAAAGGGGGAGGGGTGGCAATTCCATATTAATGCTATGCTTTTGAAATAGGATATTCCAAGCCCATTTGGGTATCATGGTCAGGTGTGCACATACTTTTGGCCATATAGAATATCTGAGAGATATGTGTCCACATCTCTCACTGAGGCATTTAAACTGAGTAATGCAAAACATTCCACAAACATTGATAATTCTGAAGTATTAGGCTATTTCAGGGGGAAACAGTGGCTTAGTGGTTAACACGTTTGCCTCACACCCCTGGGATTTGGGGCTTGAATCCGCATTGTGTTCTCTACCTGCTTTGTGGGTTTCCTCTGGGCACTCCTCCTCTGGGTTTCCTCCCACAGTCCAAAGACATACATTGTAGGCTGTTTTTTTTTTCAAATTGTCCATAGTGTGTGAATGGGTGTGTGAATGTGTGCGCAACAGTGCGGTGATTGGTTGGCACCCCACCCAGGATGTCCCATGCCTTGTCACCCGATTTCCCTGGGATAGGTTCCAGGCTCCCCCGCAACCCTGTGTAGGATAAGCAGTATGGAAAATGGATGGCTGGATGGATGGATTAGGATATTTTAGCCCAAATTTGGTTTGTCCCACCAAAAATTAAGGAGCACCACAGCTACAATTTATATATTTAAAAACAACACCACCACTCGCGCTTAAAATGTGTGGATTCGATGGCGAACGCCATTTTACCTGCAACCTCTATCCCACAGGCTTTATGGTGAACGCAGTGATTTGAGCCATTTTCATAGCAGAGCCACTCGAAGTCTTTCAGCCACATTCTCCGAAAACTGTAAGCCTTCTTTTCCGCTGATGGATCCACATTCACCACATGATCGCCATCACCAACTTCAGTAGTTACATTATCTGTAACTTTAGGTGGCTTACAAAAGAAATCTGTGTTCTTTTCATCTTCTCTCTTCAGCTATTTACATTTTGCGCGCTAGTTAGCTCCCTGTCACGTGACAACGGAGCGCAGTGAAAGGGAGTGATTGATGGCTAAAATGAACTAAAAGATCTAAAATCTGCATTAAAGCTAAGAATGTAAAGAGGAAGTTTAATTGGTTATGTAACACTGGATAGAACGGTGGACCGTTCTGTATCAGCTCACAGCAGGCACATATTGTGTAGTAATTAGCAAACGTTTTGTAGAAAAATGAAAATAGGTCGCACCACAACAATTATTTATACTCGCACAAATGCTCCCAAATATATTTTAAGGTCACACAGATTACATTTCGGAAGCATATGCGACCAAAAGGGTCGCAATTTTGAGCCTTGCCTTGGTGCTTAAAAACAAGATCATGACCTCATAAATACATCCAGATCATTGTAGAAATGGCTGACACAAAATTACTGCGTTGCAATGACCATCTCTGTCTTTCCCTGTGGGCTGAAATACAGAGGACAGTCCACATGTGCACACCTGAAATCTTTGCAATGTTCTGCCTTGAGGAATGACCCAAGATTCCTTTACTAGTGTCTCCAGTCTTGTTAGACATTACTGGAAGATGCTCTGTGCTGTTTTTTTCTCCACCGGAGGCTTCACCAAATATTAATTGTGTGGGTGCTGGCAACTTTGAAACCAGTGTTTTGAAGACAAAAATACCGAGGGGAAAACACTGTATTAAGATAAAAACCATATATTTGTATAATCACTGCCCCTTTAGAGTTGACTATTTATCATATTTTTAGACTTTCCCATATTGATCTAAACCTCAGACTTTTTTGATCAGGTATATGTTAGCTGTGTATCCAAATGAAACCAATGTAACTGCGCACTGTCCAGGTGAAACTGCTCGTTAGGAACACATACACCATTCTGAGAGCAAAGTGTGTGAACAAGTGTGAGAACTTTACTGAAGTTGCTAGGCAACAAGCTTTCACCTCTTCCTACACATTAGTGTACGCAAACACACACACACACACACACACACACACACACACACACACACACACTGCTGCCCGCCAAACCCAACCTAGCACACATACATGCAGAATGACAGAGTGTGTGGGATAGCTGTGGAGGCAAAGGCAGATCAGTGTGTAGGTTAATCCAGTGAAAATATTAAAAATAACGCACACATACTTGTATGTATCACTGGCACTTGCAACTAGGCATATGCTAATAATCAGCTATATGCTAAACTCCACACTAATAATAATGCCATCACAGACATGTCCAACTAATGTCACTTCCCTTATGTTTTATTTAGAATGAGGGTGCAGCATTTTTGGTAGTGATAAACATGTGCCATTTGAAAGGCAGTGTAAGGACCGCTGTCTTCTGAGGAACCAAATTTTGATGACAATATCTTAATTCTGTTATACATTATAGTGTCGAAAACATGGCAGACAGAGCTCTCCCTCCAACCTTCGCATAATGTTATTTAACTGTCTGATTAACCCATATTAGTAATCAGATCATACAGTACATAGAGTATCTAACCCTACACAGGTGACTACTAAAGTGTGCACTACTGAGGCCCAGACTAGAACAGATTATACTCCCCGGAAATGAATGTCTCCCATAGACTCATAGTGACTTTTGCCAATGTTTAAAGCTCTTTTTCTTTAAGATAACTCACCAGAAATAACTTATTAGTTTCTGGCAGAAAACATCTTCCCAAATCATGTCATCTGGCCTGTAACGATTTAACTGTATGTGGCTCATTAAAATGGTGCTCATAGCGAACCAGCTAGTCAAAGAGCTCATTAAATCTAGCACTTCAGCAAAATCCAACACATCAACATCGTTTCCACAAGTTACTTAATTACTCAATGACATAACACATCTGATCTTTGTCACATAAGTAGTTTAAAATATCTAGTTAATGATAGCAGGGGGAAAAAATACTGATTCAACTGCTCAGCTAAATTAGCTTATGATTCTTAATGTAAGGCTAGACAACACATACACATGCTAGTCATACACATGCTAGTCATACACATGCTAGTCAGTGACTTGTAACAGTCAAAGAGACAAGACAAATTGGGTTTTGCTGCACATAAACTACGCAAAAACACTGTGAAATATTGATGTTTGCTTGCTAAAGCATGTAAATATTACCTGACTGTTAACTCCAAGGCAAGGTAATAAATAAAAGTCATCCTAGCTTGCTAACCAATTTTGCAACATAACAGGCAGCCAGTTAGCTTGTTAGTACCTGCTGAATTACATCAACTTGTTTACAGTTAGCTCAAATCTGAGTGTGTGTGTGTGTGTGTGTGTGTGTGTGTGTGTGTGTGTGTGTGTGTGTTGTTGCTGAAGGAGACAAGCTGCCTGCATGAGTGACAGCTGCTTTATAGCAATGTGACACGTTCAATATTATTCAAACCAGTGTGTGTGTTAGCTTTAACAGCTGAAGTACAGATAACAGTCACACACATTATGGTGTGGATTAGGGCTGTGGTGATATAGCAGTATGGTGATTATAGCATGATAATAACAACGAAAATAGGTAGATAGACAGTTAGCAGTATGCTATGCTAGTGTGTTCTCACTGCATTTACCGTCATCTTGTTTGACCATGTGAAACCAGATGCTGTATTCTAAAAAAGTCACCTGGTTTTGATTACAAAGATGATGTTCAGGCTATTTTGAGCTCAGAGACAAAGTTGAAAATAAAAGTGTGTACTAAAGCAACAGAAAAGAAAAGAAAAGAAATTTACACAATATCTGTCTTATCCAAAATGTAGTGAATCAGCAAAGTAGTTGCTTCTTTTGTTTTGCAGCTTTTGGCCATATAGTGTATCTTGACTGATGAATTACTTTTGGGTTAAAGATTTTAATTTTGGTCAAACTTTTTTGTTACTTTAAGACAGGCGGAAGGGTGATGTTGGATTCCCTCCACCGCTTATTAACATCTTGACTGAGATGAAGATAATTCAGATTGACAGTTTTAAACATTACAGTCGTGTTGTTACTGTGGCAACGAGACACAACACTGCTAAGTAGTGTACAATACAGATTGGTTAAATGACTAAAAAAGAAAACGCTTCAAATCATTCCAAGTATCCATCATGAAGTGGAAAAAATTTCAAACTTGCAGATAAGACTTTGGCATTCAGTTTGTAAAAACAGGAAGAGACAGGGAGAAAGGAATGCGAAAGGAAAACTTGACTCAGGTGAAGAGGGGAACTTTTTACGAATGTCCTCACGTCTTGGCTGAGGAAACGAGTTATGTCACAAAGCGCACACTGTGTGCTTTCTATCCACATCTTCTTCAAACTGTGGAGACGAAAACCTGAATGGAAACCAGTAACTCACACACACTCACCTAATATCTCCATGATCTGTTTTCCCCTGTTTAAGGTGTAAAGTTTGTAGTGTGGATAAAGATGCGATAGCATGATGATGGGGGAATGGAATTGTTTTGGAATAAACAATTACTCTGTGATCACAAATCAGCCCAGATCACAGAGGTCATGAGTGTATATTTGCAGTACCTGCTATCCCATGACTATGTCCCAAATCACAATAATTGCACAAGGTACATATTGTGCGATGAGGTTTGGAATATCGCCACAGGCAGCTATGAACACTTGCAGAGCTTTTCCACTAAACTGTGCAATATATGCCATACTGTGGTTACTAAGTTGAATAAAGAACTATCTGTACCGTAGTTGAGTACCCATTATGTGTCTTTTGGCATCACATACATCATATTGGGCAGGTTTAGCAAGCTAACTTTGTTCAGCTAACAAATGAGTTTATGTCACCTGGCTAGGCAGCACATCGGCTTTCAGTGCCACAACGTCCTCGATGATTTACTTGTAATCGTAAAATAGAAAGACCAATGGGCCAAAGTTTCTCACTAATTTTGAACAAGAATGGCCTGAACTCCCAGAACAAGTAAAACGGCTCTGTCAAGATGATCCTGAATTAAGAAAGGGAGTTACAGAGTAGCTGCCATGTAATATCAGAGAAGGAACTCTGGACTACAGTTCCCAGCAGCCACTGCACCTCACTGCATCATGGTCACATGACCACAATAACGAGCACCTATGTGTATATAGCCACAGTTTGCACTGCACTCCTTGTCTTACATTTGTCTTTCTTTACCGTTGTCGCTGTTGCTGTGTTTATGGACTTTGTTTCCCGGTTATTCATTGCCTTAGTGTTTTGTCACAAGTTCTATAGCTACTGTGTTTCGTCTGTATTTATATTAAATCTAATCTGCACTTGCACCCATGTCCACCTCCAATTGTGACAGAATGCTCAGTTGATTTGTTCTCTGTGTATACCAAGCCATGATATAGTGTTTGTTTTCCTGGTGTTGACTTTATTCTCGTTTACAACCTCATTTCTCTGCCTAGCCTTGTTTTGTCTGTTTGCCTGATCACCTGACCTCTGCCTGTTTATAGTTGTGGATTTTTGAATTACCCTTTGGACTTGTTGTTTTTGGATTAAACTACCTAACCTGCACTTGCTTCTGTCTGTGCCTCCTTTACGTGACAGTAGCACAATTTTCTGTTGTTTGTTTGTATTATTCATTTATGTATTCATGTTATGTATAGATGCTATTTGATGAAATGATGAAATGTTTTGTTGTTGTTGTAGTTGTTGTTATCTGGGCTCCCAACAGCAGTATTGAAGATGTGCCGGTGTGTGCGGCCGAAATAAAACAGATTATTACATGAATTCAAGACTGGACTGCTTGTTGATTTTAGCAACCAATGTAGAAGTTAAATTCCACTTTGATCGTGTCCACAAACACCAATATTGTAAGCATCAAAAGACTTGTATGGCATTGATTTCTCTCTAGTATAAATGTTCCAAGTTTCTATGAGATATGTATATACACTATATGGCCAAAGGTCATGGACACCTGTTCATCACACCCATATATGAACCTTCCCTAAACTGTTACCACAAAGTTAGAAGCACATAATTGTCTAGAATGTCTTTGTACACTGTAGCATTGCGATGTCACTCGAACTAAGGGGCCTAAACATGTTCCAGCATGACAATGCCCCTGTGCACAAAGAGTGAAGTCCATAGAGGGAGGTTTGCCAAGGTTGGTGTGGAAGAACTTGAGTGGCCTATACAGAGCCCTGAACTCAACCACACTGAACACCTTTGGCATGAACTGGAACTCTGACTGCATGCCAGACCTTCTTGCCCAACATTACTACCGTAATACTCTTGCACAAATACAATTCCACTGTATTATATCTTATTTGGTGATACCATATATAGTGAACAGGAGGTTTCTTGAAATGTGGCCTAATTTGATTTATTTTTAAACTGAGGTAATTATCAGCAATAACAAAACATTTGATTTCACAATATACGTAACTGTATCACAATGCGACACTATGCATTGTCCCCACCAACATATAAAAACATTCTCTGTCTCTCTCTCTCTCTCTCTCTCTCTCTCTCTCCCACTCATTTTGTTGTAGCCTCTGCTACATTGTTTCGAACTGTCTAGATCTGCTGTGTGTGTGTATCATGTCTGAAACTCTTATAAAACCTGGTTAATCATCTAGATTGCTTGGTACTTACCCAGCGTAGTAATTAGCTAGGTAACTAACTAGCCATCAAAATAAATGAAACACAGATGTCATGTAAAAGAAAGAAAGAATATAACCTTTTTGAAATCATTTGTGGGTTTTAAAGTCAACAAAATGTGTTGGAAGTACAATTTGTAATGAGAGTATGAAGATCTGTTAGGCCTTTTTTCTTTCTCTTTTTTTGATCCCAATCTGTAAAGGAGAAATCAAACAGAGGTCTTTGATGACTGGCTGTAATCTTAGGGGTTTTACATTTTAAATGGGTTTTAAATGCAGAGATGTGACTGCAGATAAGGTCAGAGCTGAGCTACACTACTGTCTCCTTTTGTCTGGAGAGATTGGCGTCTCATTGACCTTTCTGTACAGAAGCGGCCTTGTCGATAGCAGCATTGGGAATATACAGTTTCTTCTCTTAAATAATGACAAAGAAGAGGGATTTAACTCTCTCACAGCTCACAGCTAAATTAACTGCTGCTGAGGTAGCTACAAATTCCATTTCATAATTAGCTAAGCTTTTGTTAAAGTTTGAGATATTACTATGAATCAGTAATTTAATATTAGCAAATGTAATAAGTTTGCTTCTGTCAGTTAGCTAAATCTAATCAATTACTGAGATGGCCACTTAATGAAGTATCACTCAGTGGAGTGTTCGTACATATCTGCCGTACATAAAGTCTTGCAGTCTTGTTGAACTGTGTAGCTCAGAATGGAGACTTTGGTCCTTATTTGGTCCATAAGTGTGTTACCCTGAGTATGTTTACATGCACCCTAATAATTCTAATAATCAATATCAGATTTTGGACCTGGTAATTCAAGTGAACATGTAAAGAGCATACTCTTACATCCGACATCTGATTAAATCTGTTATCTATTTCAGGAAATCCAATAAAGCCATCTGGATTTTTGCCCAGTAATTAGGTTACTCAGAGCGTGTTTACAGCTAATCAGATCCCTTTCCATTTTCTACATCTGCACATGCGTGGGGAAAAAAAAAGTTTGTCTTTGTCAAGTCACCTGTGCTTCAAAAAAAAAAATATATATATATATATAGAACCCACAACATATTGGATTAAAACTATGTATTCATGATCACTACTACACCACTAGTTTCTCCTTAGATGCTACTTAAATTAAAAAGTTGAATGAAAGTGCTCAACCTAACTACTGTAAAATATTATTAACATAATACAATGAACATATTTAAACATATTTAAAATGCTTCAATACAAGAGATTGGTAGTAGAACCCCAAATATTATTCACTAGAGTGTAATACACTAGATAGGATCAAGAACGTCAATATGTTAAACATACTGTAAACAGCATCTATAGTACAGGTGTCATGTCAGGGCAAACCAGCAACTCCATTTCCCAGAATGCACCACAAACTACAAACATGGCCGACAAATACAACTCCCAATGGAACACACAGACATGGCACCTTCTCCTGAGGAATAATCTCACACACCTGTTCTCAATCACACCACACTACTTAAGAGACTCTCTCTCACACACAGCCATTGCGAAGTATTATGCTCAGTCATACCAAGCCTTTACCTCATGTTGTTGTGCTGGTTTTTTTTTTGTTTTGTTTTTTATTTTGTTACTCCCTCGACTTTGATTCTCTTCCTTGCCTAGTTTGGATTGTTTCCATGCTCGTTTGACCCTTGCCTGTCTATGGTTATTGATTTCTGCCTAACCCTGTGGATTTGTCTTCTCATTACTCTGCCTTACCTGCACTTGCTTCCATCTCAGCCTCCAATATGTGACAATAGGGAATATAAAGCCAATTGGAACTGGGTCTAAGTCTAAAAAATAACCTTAACCCTAACCCTGGGGGAAATAGAAAATACCAAAAGAAATAAATGAGTGTTTCAGACCTGCTAACTTTTACATAATTTGTGTAGGAGTTTCTTCTTTATCTTCTTCTTTTTCCCCCTAATAAATATGCCAGATGAGCCAATCAGCATATTCATCCAGAATAATGAATGCAATTGCACAGGTGTTTTGTGCTCTCTCCTTTAAAGATGTGCTAATGTGGCACACTCTATTTCTGTCACGGTAAACAGAGTTGTTTTTTTTCTTTAGTTCATTAATGTGAATTATAGTCTATCAATAGAACTATCATTAAATAAGTATATAGCATCTGTAATATATTTATTACGTATGCCACCAAAATATTTCAGCCTAATATAGTTAAAATAGTCAAAATAGTTGGCACTTTCAGTTTTTGGGGCAGTCGTGGCACAAGTAAAAAAAAAAAACAAACTGTGAAGTGTGGTTCAAGGGAAAAGTCTGAATATGTCTGACAATGAAGCCTCCTGCATCTTTTCTCAATGGCAGATGAACACCTGGTCTGAGGATCGGATGGCTGCTGTTCAGTCTAAATAATACCCAAGGGTATTGCTCTCTGCAGGTTCACCCTTATTGAAGGCTACGAGATCAATATGCTGATTCATAACGTTGGGTTATATGACCTTGGGCATAAATCCTGGATTCAGCCACAAGGTGAGCCTAGATTAATTTGGCCACCAATACAAGTAAGACAAATGAAACCCTTTTCATGTTGGCATTATACATGGGCTTGAAAGGAGGGCCCCTAAGGGATTCCAGTAGAAATAAGAGGTCCCATGTCCTAGGTCCTAGGAAACTGTGGCAGATGGAGGTGCTTCGGAACATTTGTAAAGGCAGTAATAAGCTTATGAGACCCTAGAGAAATGCCATCTATAGAGCTGTCGTATGCTGTGATGGTTGCTTCATATACCTTTAGCGTAGATGGGGCCAAGCCAGTGTCTAGTGGTCCCTCAAATTCAGGATGAGGTGGACACCATTTGAACAGCTTCCACCTACCAGGCATACAAGGCCCATGTGCAAGGAGCTCTTGCATTCAGAACTGTCTCCTGGAATGCTAGGCCACAGTTCTGAGTTGGCAAATCAACCAGAGGGGCCATACCCAAAGACACAGGTGACCTGGCAGAGTATTCAAAATCCATTTGGGCCAGCAGATCTCATCAGAGAGGTAGCCATCAGGATGATCTGACAACTACTGAAAGCACTGGAATAATTAGCAACAGAGGAAGAAAGATGTATAACAAGTATTGGGCCAGAACATCTAGTTCCAATGGGCTGCCTGGCTCTACTAGGGAGAGCCACAATCCACAGTGTGTTGACATGGCACTAGGGAAGAGGTCCACCTGTACTGCATCAAACCTTTCTCAGATCTGTGCTGGGTGCAGACTCCATTTCACTGGACAAATGTGTCATCTCAACAGCGAGTCCACCACACCATTGTACAGAAGATGAGCTGTTCTCTATGAGGCTAGTTGCAAATGGGGCCAGCTGAAGAGATTCTGTGTAAGGCAGAGAGAGGCACTCAATTGACATCCTGATAGTTGATATAGCTGGCTGTCACAACACGTCTAGGTGGACCAACACGTGGTGACGTCTTAAGGCTCTGGTATACTTCGTTTTTTTATGCACACGCTAGTGTATGCGCCCAGTAGTACACATAGCCTTTCAAAGTATTTCCATTTGACATGTTTTACGCATTACATTTGCGCATTATGACAACTTGCACTACCCCTCCTGGCCTACAAGAGTCAGTACAGAGCAGTAAAGCAGGTCTTCTGGTGTGAAGGACGACGACGAAGAAGAATCACAACAACATGAAGAATAATGCTCGGGCAATCTCTCGCCACAATTAGCACCCATATACAAATCCTTATACTCTTTAAGGCTAGAAGTATACAAACGCGGGAACTTTCTAACCTGCACTGGTTTTCGTCTCTTCCATTTGTTCCATTTTTTCTTCAACTACCTTGAGAATCAACAGCCCTGGGTCACTGTCGCCACATTGTGGAACAACTAAATAGTGCAAAAGGATTAAATGCACATGTGTGACCTAGAAGGTTAGAAAAATCCGGCAGCACACACAGAGTACGTGTGTACTCTGCTGATGACAAAATTTGCATCACACGTACTGTTCCTAGCGTACGTGTAAAACGTGAAGCATACTTTCTATGTTAGAACCAGCAAGAAGAACTTGTGGGCCAGATGGTCTACCCTCAATTCCAGCTGGTTGATGTGTAAAGACTTTACAATGTTGTGGCACCTGTTGAAATTCATTGTGATTATCTCTCTCTGAGGGGCCACCAACAAGGCTCCTTCCCAAAATCCCTCTTGAAAGCTGTCAAAAAACCCTTGCACTGAAGCATAGCACAACAATATTTTGTGAATACTTTCGGCACGTGATGAATGAAATTTGATCTCTGGTGTGACTCTGACTCCTTCGGCTCATGCTGAATTGAGCAGACGCGTTTTAATTGTGGCGTCCGTTTTCACACTCAAAAAACAGCAACGTTGCATGCTGTGCCTGAGTCAGACTCATGCTGGGTGTGTGTGTGGATAGCATTTACCGTGAGTTTTACAAATCAGGACAATCGCGCACGGTTTTAATGATAGTTAAACGTGACACGGTAATACTAACCATTGGGGAATTTTATCGTGGTTTACCGTGAAACCGGTAACCGTTTCATCCCTATTATCTACTGATACTATATCTGAACATACGCAACCAAAATATATAAAATATCAAATACTGGAATATGTAGACATTCCCAGAAAATATGATAATGGTTTGCTTCATTACGTCCACAATCTCGCCAACATTTTGGAGCGTTATTACTGTATTTGGCCATTTGTATTGGTGTTATAAAATATCAAATAATGTTTTTCCAACAGTATTCCTTCCAATTTAGTGAACTAGTCGATTTCCATTGACATTTCCATACGGTTGACCACTCTTCACCAGTAAAGATTATTTCACTTTCTGTCATCCATTTCTCTTTGATCTAAGTTGTAGTGTGTTTTTATATTTATTAAACGCTTATATATCTGAGAAACTATCTTATATCGAACACCTGATGTGTCTGCCTTTTTGAGTAAATCTATCAATGGATTTGAATTATCTTTGCGTTTTCCTCTTTATTTTATCATAATAATTTCAAACCTGGAGGTACCTGTAAAAAAAATTCTTGATTTTCTAGTAAAAAAAAAAATCTTTCTTTAAGGTAAGTCAATTCCAGCCAAAAAAATGTGCTCCAAACTGTTTTCCTTTCAGTCCGGGCAGATTCCACCAAACCTGCCAAAACCAGCACATACTTTGTCTCTTAGCAACTGTGTATCAAGGGTATTAGGACAGTTTGTGACTCCTGAGTTAAATTTTCCTTGATAGAGAAATTAAAAGCACAGAATCAGTTTTCATCAGTGGCAGTTTGGCCCCTTTCATGACCTAGACATCCAGACATCTAGACATAATATGTATGGACACGCACATCCGTAAACCAAGGCATTTTTTTTCTTTTAATCATTAGTAATCACGTGCATAGTGTTATTATTGCACGTGAGCTGCACTGCCGTTGGGTTTACTATTGTATAGGATGGTACTCATCCAACATTGCATGTGATATTCATGTAATCACACACATAACTAATTTCCACACGTAAAACAAAAGAAAATCATATATAATTTATAATATTTCATCATATGTTTGTTTGTAATCAAGATCGAGGAGAAATTGCTGTTATCGTTTTTTAATATATGATTTTACATTACTAAGGAAAACTTTCCCACCCTTTACATTGGTAAGAGCACCAAATCGGCATCGTTGTGCTGTACTAAAGTTAAACGTGCAAATTAAAACGATGAAAATATCGTGGTGCTAAATGTGTTTTTCTATGTCAAATACACAAGTAACAACTGCCTGATGGGTTTCGTAGTCTTTTTGTTTGCATTTATATGTGACACCAGCTAAAAAACACCGGCAACCCTGGTTCCACCGGCGGAACCAGGGTTGCCAGGTCTGTGTGATGAAAGAACCCCCATAATCGGTGGAAATATCCGCAAAACCAAAATTTTTAAAGGTATAATCTATAGTCAGCTTTTACATTCCAACACAATTGCAATATACATTGTTATATTTGAAGCAATATTAAAAAATTTTAACAAAACAGTTCAAACATTTTTTGGATAAAACTAAGTGTAAATTGGCCACCCTGATTTGGCAACCCTATTAATAGCTCATTTATATTTTATATCTTACAGAAATACACAAGTATAAACATCAGTTTCTGCTTCTGGTTAACATAGAACACAATTTTAATTACACAATGTAATGTACAATGTAAACTTAAGCTGTGTAAACGCAATGTTGCACTAACATTATCAGCCAATCGACAGGATATCAGCCAATCGACAAAATAAGGATGTGTGGGTATGATTAGATTATTACCCGCCTGTAATGAAGTTAAGGTAGTTATCTAAAAACCTCCATGGGTCAATTGCTTGCTGTCCTGTCTGGGGTGAATTCTCCCCGCCTCGCACCCAGTGTCGTTAGGATAGCTTCCAGATCTACTTGAACCCTGACCAGGGTAAAGTGGCTACTGAAGATGAATGAATAAATGAATGAACCTCACTTCCTCATGTGCGTCATCATACAGCTGTCTCAGTCATCAGACTACTATAGATGTGTCCCAAACCACACCCACTATTTACTATATAAATCACACACACTCGCACACACACAGCTAGATGAATATTTCATATCTGTGCTCTGCTGAGCAATGGCTCATGTCGCTGTGAGGGACTCATTAAGGAACAAAAAATGTGCCAACAGAGACACACACACACACACGCACACACACGCACACAAGTTGCAGCTGCTAAAAAAAAACATTTCTGATTACATCTTACAGAAGATAAATTTCAGCTCTGTCTAACTCGAACGACATACACTATACACGATGTGCTTGATATTTTGCACTAAACGTAAATAAACAGTCACGGTATCTCACGTCATTGAGCAGCCAGAACAGCATCCGCAAGTACAACGACCCATTTTACAACCCAGAATTGTACAAATCTGTCTTCTCAATGATCCAATAAAGTCCATTTCGACCACTTAAAGAAGAAAGAAATTCATTTACTCAGTCATAGTAAAGAAAGTATGACTCAGCATCTCAAAATCATGACATTGTTCCTCATCGTAACAAAAAAGTTACATTTATTACAGTTATTATTTCTTTCCCAGAATACAGTGTCCGAAAACGCCCCTTTCCATAAATGAATAAGGGAATGTCATCGAACAATGGACTATCAAACGTACGGTACGGGCAAACTTTAATTCATGCCTTAACTGTTCTATACGGACATGCGAAACAAACAGCAAGAGCCTACGAAATGGCATGCAAGCAACAAACAACTGGTGCAACAGATGTAAGTCAAAATTCACTGTAGCACACATTTAATGATGTGCACTTCGACAATGGTCCCTTACTAGTTAACACAGAGGGACTCTTGATGCCGGTTTAAAGACAAGATGCATCAACAGAAACACAGACATGAGTCTGCTTTCGAGCAGGGACTACTTACCAATCCTAGCACAGGGGGTTGGAGTGATCATAGTAAAATTTGTCGGAACACGGGTGTGAAGAAAAAAAAAAACGTGGTGAGGGAGCTCCTTGCTGCTCTTCTCGAAGTTTATACACAGATCACTAGTCCGTGTCTTAGGTATACAGCCAATAATAAAGGTGCACTTCATCAAATGGTGTAATGATTACTACTCTAAACTGCTGGCAAGACACAGAGGGTGTCTGTATCTTCTCTCTCTCTCTCTCTCTTTCTGTTATGTAACTTGAGCTGCAGACGGCTTAGATGCATCTGCTGGCAGGCAGGGCATCACATCATTTGTGTGTGTGTGTGTCTGTGTGTATTTGTGTGCATGTGTGTGTTTAATGTCACTGCCCTGAAGTGCTATATTTGTTACACAGTTAAAAAGAACATACAGACATACAGGCAGACAGACAGACAGACAGACACACACACACACACACACACAGTAACATCCCAGTGCTAAATCTCACAGTCTACTGCCTGTAAAAGTAAACAGCAAACAGTAGATTTGTTAAGTTTCATTCTTTCTCTCTCTCTCTCTCTCTCTCTCTCTCTCTCTCTCTCGCAGTTTCTTTTCACAAATACAAAAATTCCGATTTGATCAGTACAGTCAGTACATCTTTACCTTCCTACCTCTCTATACAAGTGCACTACGTAGGCAATCAAATTATTATTACTCCATCCTATACTGTGTGTTCAAACTGCAAGCCAATTTGGATCCCAAAAGATGATCATGTGACCGAAAGCATGTGCTACTTTATTGCTTAAAGCCAACGTCAGATGTGTCTGTTAATATGTCTCTTTGAAGCAAGTTAATTTAATACAACTTTACATTTAATACGTTTACATTTAATACAGTATGTAATGTATATTTCTTTTTTATTTAAAAAAGGTATAATGTTTGGGGAATGAAGACAAGGTTACTTTTTTTTATTGTAACCATGGCGATCGTGACATAGTATCTTAGTTTGTGTAGGTGTACATGTTTGAGATAATAATCCAAATAGTAATTAGAAATAGAAATAACTGTTATTTTATACGAACAGTTGATTTCAGCTTATTGCGCTATAACTGGTATACACTATTAATACTAATACACTATTGATATTAATGATTTTTTTTTTATTTTGTTGAATGAGTATTTGGGTATTGATTCAGAAACACCAACAAATATTCATAGTCTATAAAATGCTGTTCTGACCAAGCCTTAATACTGGCTAACATTACAGTACAATCAGATATCCATTCATCTAGTTTTCATCCATCCATCAAATGAAATATCTATCTATCCATCAATCAATTCTTTCATTCCTCTATCAAGCCATCAATCTACATCAACCATCCATCACACCATCATCCAAATTGCCCACCCATTCATTTATTGGTCCATCTATCTATTCAGCTGTATATCCATATCTATATCCATTACGGACTGCTGTGGCTCAGGTGGTAGAGTGGGTTGTCCACTAATCGTAGGGTTGGCGGTTCGATTCCGGGCCCACTTGACTCCACATGCCGAAGTGTCCTTGGACAAGACACTAAATCCCAAGTTGCTCCCAATGTCAAGCTAGCACCTTGCATGGCAGCTCTGCTACCATTGGTGTGTGTGTGTAGAACTGCTAAGGTTAAAAAAGTGCTATATAAGTGCAGACCATTTATCATATCAATCAGTCCAAATATTCATCAATCATTTCATTTATTCATGCATTCAGCTATTCGTCCATTCATCAATTCATCAATCTATTTTCACCCATCCATCCAAGCATTACCCGACAATCCATCTGACCAACTTTCCATTTGTCCATCCATCCATCTATTTGTCCATCTATGTATCCATTCACCAATCCATCCATCTGTCCATCAAACTATCTTTCCATCCATTCATCCATTCATCATTCAACCCATTCATCTAGGCAATCAATCTCTATCCATCCACCCATCAACCCACTCAACCCATCTGTCCATTAATCTTTGTCCGTCCATCGTCATGTCCCTCCAGCCAATCCATCTGCCTGTCCATCTGCATATGCATCCACCCAGTAATCCATCCATCATCAACCCTTTTACCTATCTAACCTCTTTGCCTTTTCTCTGTCTACAGTATCCATCTATCTCTTTCTCTTCTGCAGTACACTTTCACACATAACAAACACACACCTGCCAAATTCAGCTCCTGTTATTTGAGCCTTGTAAGTTCATTACACTCTGCTTTGACTATGATGGGTTCATTCGATGGGAAATTAGGGTTTATTTCCTCTCTTAGCTTCAGCTTTAGCATCAGAAAGTACCAATTTACACACTTACAAACATTTACACACTTTGCAGAAGGCTTTTTTTTTTCAATCATGCATATTTTGCATGAATTTCAATATGAAGCATTCGCAAGGTGATCAGAATGGAGCTGGTTTAAATAAACAGTGCTTGCTGTAAGTGTTGTTTTTTTGTTTTGTTTTGTTTTGTTTTTGTTCCTATTAGCTGGCTAGCAGAGTTATGCACCAGCCAGCTCTGATTCTATATAATACACTCATAGGGCACGTTTCAATCAGCTCCCTAGCTCAGTAGTCAGGGCACTGATCGGGGAGTCGGCCATTTTAAGGGCTGATTCAATCGCAAAATCCTTCCAGTGCACTGGAACATTCCCTCCCTAAAAAATCCCCACAAGGCACCACAAAATCTAGGGAGTATCGATGCTCATTATGTTCCCTTACTGGAAATTACGTCATATTTTCTGAAGCCTCACAGCTCGAAAAAAAATGGCCGACAACCTCTCAGCCAACTTTGTCTACAATGTAAGTAGCTTGTTATCATTACTGTAGCTCTCAAATGATTACTTACAGTATGTTAGCAATTTGAAATGTTATTTGAAGTTCTGTATACGGTTTGTTTGAGTCTAACGACTTTTGAGTGTTAATGATATCCATCCATCCATCCATCCATCCATCCAACTTAATCCTTTTCAGGGTCACAGGGAAACCTGGAGCCTCTCCCAGGAAGCATCCGGCACAAGGCGGGGTACACCCTGGACAGGGTGCCAATCCATCACAGGGCACACACTCACACACTATGGACCAATGCCAATCACTATGCATGTCTCCCATGCACATCTTTGGAGTGGGGGAGGAAACCCCCGCAGCACAGGGAGAACATGCAAACTCCGCACACACATGGTCACGGTGGGAATCGAACCCCCGACGCTGGAGGTGTGAGGCAAATGTGCTAACCACTAAGCCACCGTGCACCCCGTTTAATGATATATATTTTTTAAATCCACTATCTAGCCTACAATCCTGCTTGAAGTACCATGATGGAAACACGTGATTAAGCTAACAAATTTATATGACATATAATGTCAGAAAGATATCGGTCCTGCCTGTTGCTGATAAATGCCAGTGGTGACATTTTACAACATGGTTATGTATTCACGTTGCCAGAAATTGAGTCATCAGTGTCCCAATGTGTAGTGATACAGGGTCCTGACCAGTGCCCGAACTCGTGTACACGATATACTGATTCACCACCTAGGGAGCTGACTGAGACACACCAATGATGTGAACACAACACCTGCCATACACACTTACACAAGCTTAATAAAGTACACCTGATCAGATCAGCAAACAGGCATAGACTAGGCAAGACTAAATCAGTAAATGTGAAGCAGGATGCGGTCAAAACACTAATTAAGACAAGCATAATTTTTTTTGGAACCAACACAGATGCAATGCGGGTGCGAGACTTCGCAAAGTAGAATCTGGATTATTTGAAGGGCATAGTGTAACAACAGATAGGTGTGTATCATTGGTAATCGGGTATCTGCGAATGGGACAGTATCATGACTGGAGTCGTGGGCTGAGGAGATATATATATATATATATATAAAGATGAATATGAGAAGAGAGTTTAGAATTTCAGCTTTTATTTCCTGGCATTTATATTTAGATGTTTTGAACAACATTTTTCACATTTTGTATCAGACCACTCAATTTTTAGATGAGCATAAATATTGGAACACATGACTGACAGGTGTTCCTTATTACCCAGGTGTGTCCTGTTAGATTGATTTAAACAATAAATAGCACTGAAACTCTTGGGTTTAGCCTTCAGTTTCAGCTGTGAAGACTGTGTTTGTTGTTAAAAGAGATAAACCAACATGAAGATCAGAGAGCTGTCTATGGGAGTAAAGCAAGCCATTTTGAAGCTGAGAAAAGAGGGAAACTCAGTCAGAGGCACTGCGCAAATATTAGGCATAGCCAATGCGACAATTTGGAATGCCCTGAAAAAGAAAGAAAGCACTGGTGTACTGAGCAACAGATACGGTCTCAGATCCAGCTTTTGACCTCAAATGCAAATGTCTTTGGTGTATAGCACAAACAAATGAATTGGATTTCCGTTCCACTAGGGGTTTTTTCCCCCTAATTGTTAGGATGTCTCTAATGTAGATACGGTCCCAAAAATTTTATCCCAATTCTAACTTGGTGTATTTGATACCACAGCACTCGGTTGGAATGTTACCATGACAATGAGTAGTAGTTCAGACTAAGCCTGTGTTCTCACTATTGCAATGCTAAAAGATAGTGAGAAAAATGAACGACTCTTATTGACTCCAGGAGGACTTATTTATAGGCTAAAGTGTGTCAACATGGTGAGGTGATGAATTTCTCTACAGCTTTATGGTTTTAAGTAAATGCCTAAAGACACACACACGCAAACATCTAAACAAACAACTCGCAATCACACTTAATTCCACACAACTAACACCACCATGATTACTGACAGTGGAATGGAGGACACAAACAGGAAAGACAAACAAAGCACTCCACACAGAGAGAGAAGGGAAAGAGAACAGGGCAGCAGGACAGAAGGAGAAAGGAAGGGGTAGAGGGAAAAAAAAAGGAAAGGGAGTAGAAGTGAAGTTGGAGAAATAAAATCATGAAGAAATGAAAGGAAAATGAAACGACGAAAAGGAAACCACAAAGAAGCGAGTTTGTAAACAACTTACAAACTTCATCTGTGCTCAGTGGAACTGATAATGACAGGCTAGCGTACAGTAAACACACACACACACTGTAATTGTGCCCAGATGCTCATGAATCTATGTTTTCATGCATTTCCGAGAACCAAACCCCCCCACTATATTGTATTCTTACACTATATTGCATATTCCTACGCTATACACCAGTGGACTTCAATCTTTTCAGAGTCAGTGTGGCTTCAGGTTTTATTTCCAGCCAAATAGGAGACATGCTTGAAAACCAAGACTAATTGATTAAACAAGTTGAATTAGGTGCGGCTCCAGCTTCCCTGGAATGAAAACCTGCAAACGCACAGTGCAATAGCCACTCGTATAGCAGGTACTGTGCTTACACTGGGATAGTCCATATTTCCAACATACACATCATTTCAAAGTGTAAACTATCAAAACTAGCAATGCCTCAACTGAGAATTTGTGCCTTGTGAATGGCATATCACTTTTTTTTCCATTGATATTCAACGTCCAAATGAACGTCATCATCCTGTCGTTATTAGCCTCTACTGATCGTTATAATCCCACACAGAACCTTATTAGCCTACAGAGGTCTTTATTAGCGTCCATACATTCTGATTACCCTACAGGGCATATTATTAGCCTATCTTATACAAATTGTGTTTTAACCTACAGAAATATTTGGAATAGCATGACACCTCCAACATTCGTAACATTTCAGCAGCTTAATTTGTTAAAATTCTAGGAAGATACTATATATTTTGTGTGCATTTTGTACAGAATTTGTACAGACTTGTTGTTTTTCAATAAAACATTTAACGTTAACATATAGTTTTAACAAATACCATATGCTAGCTAGACCTACCATTCCTTAGTAAATAGATGAAACTGCCAATCTTTGGTCGTGAGATGAGATTGGCAGTCTTTACTGGAGGTCAGTGGCGTGCTGGGGCAGGGGCGGAATGACCAAAAAGGGCCCAAAATAATAAAAATAACAATAGAAATGTACATAACCAAATCAAGGGGCAGTGGTGGCTTGGCGGTTAAGGCTCTGGGTTACTGATCGGAAGGTTGGGGGTTCAAGCTCTAGCACTGCCAAGCTGCCACTGTTGGGCCCTTGAGCAAGGCCCTTAACCCTCTCTGCTCCAGGGGTGCTGTATCATGGCTGACCCTGTGCTCTGACCCCAACTTCCTGACATGCTGGGATATGCAAAGAAAAGAATTTCACTGTGCTGTAATGTATACGTGACCAATAAAGAATCATTAACCAAATGCATCCGTTACAGTATTTAAACACAGAATTATTTATGAAATAAACCACCTGTATTTAAAGCCGTACTCAGCTGTTTGTTGTGTTTTTAAATCATTTTAATGACTTCCTCACAGTTAATTGGCACGCTCGAGAGTAGCAGTAGGTCAGAGAGCCTCTCTTCATTACATAGACTTCAAAGACTTGGAGACAGATATTCTATTTTTTAGGAGTTGAGAAAGAGAGGGGAACTCTCAATGTCTTTTAGGTACTTGAGCACTGGACATCGCTTTTCGGTTGAAGGAGTAGGATGCATGAAACACTTTAAGCTCTGTGAAGACCTGGGAGATGATAATATTACTAGATATTATTTACTTTCGTTTTACCAAACAAAACTGCGAGAATCAAGAAGGTAATTATGTTGAATTCATGCTCAATTTTTGCTGATGTTGTAAACTTTATCTTTGTATCTATGTATCTTTGTATTATATGGAAGAAAGTGCTAGCTATCATGAAATCAAAGCTATGGATGCCTTACACGTTAGAGAGTTCGACTTTGGACTTACATTTCATTTCACTTAGATGCATTTCCCCAAAACATGCCATAAAGCTTAAAAGCATTAATAAAGTGTTATTAAATAATTAACTAATACTCACTGGTAACTAATACTTACTTATGAGGATGTGCTAAACTACTGTATGCTACTGTTGTTGAATTAAATTGGATAAAAAAAATTGAATGTCATTGTCAGAAATGCACCAGCAATCGAGTTATATGTTATTACAATTGATTAAGCATAACTCACATACTGCTGCATTCGCTACGTTTAAAATAGCACAGTAGTATACATTTAAATTTTCTGTATTACATTTTTTCCATTTGGCAGATGCCCTTATCCAGAGCAACTTACATTTATTGCATTAATACATCTGAGTAAGTGAGGGTTAAGGGTCTTGCTCAAGGACCCAACAATGGTAGCTTGGCAGCGCTGGGGCTTGAACTCAAGACCTTTTGAGTAGTAGACCAACACCTTAACCACTGCGCTACCACTGCCCATATTACCTGGGCCTCGTGAAGTAAAGTCTAATGCTTCCGCCAAAAACTTCATTTATTTATTATTATTGTTAATGGGAATGGTAGAAACATATAGTTATGTATTATAATTATTATTATAACCCCCCCCAGAATTTGTTTACTGGGAACATCTCCTACTGTATTGGCACCCTGTCCAGGGTATACCCCGCCTTGTGCCCGATGCTCCCTGAGATAGGCTCCAGGTTTCCCTGTGACCCTGAAAAGGATAAAGCGGTATAGAAGATGGATGGATGGATGGATCTCCTACTGTGTGATCAGTAATAATCTTAAAAGACTGTGGTAATCACAGAGTGGAAAACAGACTCAATGTGCAGTGCTAGCTGGAGAAATAGGAGAAAAGGTGGGTTTTATGTCTTGACCTAAACAACGCTACAGATGGGGCATATCTAAAATTTTCAGCTGTGAGTACTGTAATAGCTACATTACATTGTGCAGTTGCTCTGTGTACACGCCATAACAGATCTAGAGTTTGGCTTCCCGTCATATACCTTCAGCTGTTCTGCACTCACTTTCAAGCCTTGCATTTCTGCAGTGTTTCAGAACTTTCTTTCAGTGTTTATTTTTTTCTTTTGTTTTGCATTTGTTAGTAATACAGGCACATAAAATTGTCAAGGGGCTTAGTGCCCTAGATATGACCTCCAAAAACACAACCGTGATGCTTTGATTATAAATTTTAATCTTATTTGAGTAAGAGATCAAAAGCTCAACGGAAATGAGATACAGTGCATGACTGTATCCATGGGTTGTGTTAAACGGTGTATGGCATGGAAGCATGTGTGCAGGTGCTGTATAAACTGTTCCAGGGCAAGTGTTCAGATATTGAAGGGTACAGCACCTCTCCCTGATTGACATAATGATAATGATAATAAGTCTTTATTGGTCACATATACATATGCACAGTGAAATTCTTTTCTTCACATAACCCAGCATGTTAGGAAGCTGGGGTCAGCCATAATACAGCACCCTTGGAGCAGAGAGGGTTAAGGGCCTTGCTCAAGAGCCCAACAGTGGCAGCTTGGCAGTGCTGGGGCTTGAACCCCCAACCTTCCGATCAGTAACCCAGAGAACCCTTAACCACTAAGCCACCACTAACATCCATTAACTGTAGACTAAAGTGTGGAGAAAGAAAGGAATTGCTCATGATCCAAACCATACAAGCTCATCTGTGAAACATGGTGGAGGTTGTGTCATGGCTTGGGCTTGCATGACTACTTCTGGAACATCATCATTAATCTTTATTGATGGCATGAACTCATGATGGTAGCAGCAGAATAAATTCAGAAGTTTACAGGAACAATTTACAGAGAAATGCAGCCAAATTAATCGGGAGGAACCATTATTATGCAGCAAGACAACGATAGAAAACACACTGCCAACATGACAAAGGACTTCATCGGGGGAGAAAGTGGAAAGTTTTAGTCTGACCAAGTCAATCACCAGACCTTTACCCAGCTGAACAACATTTCACCTCCTGAAGCGGAGACTGAAGGGAGAAACTCCCCAAAACAAACAACAACTGATAGAGGCTGCGGTAAAAGCCTGGAAAAGCGTCACAAAAGAAGAAACCAACAATTTGGTAACGTCAATAAGTCGCAGGCTTGATGCAGTTACTGCAAGCAAGGGTTATGCAACTAAATATTAAGTGTTATTTACACTTAAATTACTTCCAGACTTATCTGTTCCTATACTTTTGCTCACCTAAATATTGGGTGGTCTGATACAAAATGTTCTATGTTTTATGCTGTTTAACAATTCTAGATATAAATACCAGGAAATAAAAGCTGAAATAATAATAATAATTTAAAAAAAGATCTCTTCTCATATACATATTTTGATCTCAAACCCAAATTTCTTTAGTGTATAGCCCAAACAAATGAATTGGCCTTGCTGTTTCGGAGGGACTGTACATCCCGCTGGCATGTCTTGACTACACAAGAATCATTCGTACCTCAGCTTACTGCATTGACTTCGCAGCTGTAACGCATGAACATAATGCATACACAGATGTAGTGCAATGTGACGTTAAGATAACCAACTCTATTCTCAAATCTCAAGCCTCAAGAAAAAAAAGGATGTAATAACATCCTGGCTCCTGCATGATACAGAGCAGAGAGAGGCAGACAGAAAACTTCCTGTCATACAGTATCTACGCACACACTGCATTCAGCAGCCCCACTGCACATATACACAAGAGAAGCTACACAGTGCTCATGTAGCAAGTTATAAAGCACTAATACAGCATTGTTCTTAGTTGATCCTAGGGTTGTATAGTGTCAAGGTTCATGGTAAATACCTTACTCCAGTGGTTTCCCTTTTGTGTCTTGCTATGACTCCCTGTAAACTCACCATACTACAGTATCATATCCCTAACTGTTCCCCCATACTACATCATCATATCCTTAATTGTTCCCCATACTACCTCATCATATCCCTAATTGTTCCCCCATACTACATCATCATATCCCCAATTGTTTCCCCATACTACATCATCATATTCCCAATTGTTCCCCTATACTACATCATCATATCCCTAATTGTTCCCCATACTACATCATCATATCCCTAATTATTCCCCATACTACAGCATCATATCCCTAATTGTTCCCCATTCTACCTCATCATATCCCTAATTGTTCCCCCATACTACATCATCATATCCCTAATTGTTTCCCCATACTACATCATCATATCCCTAATTGTTCCCCTATACTACATCATCATATCCCTAATTGTTCCCCATACATCATCATATCCCTAATTGTTCCCCATACTACATCATCATATCCCTAATTGTTCCCCATACTACATCATCATATCCCTAATTGTTCACCCATACTACATCATCATATCCCTAATTGTTCACCCATACTACAGCATCATATCCCTAATTGTTCCCCATACTACATCATCATATCCCTAATTGTTCCCCATACTACAGCATCATATCCCTAATTGTTCACCCATACTACATCATATCCCTAATTGTTTCCCATACTACATCATCATATCCCTAACTGTTTCCCATACTACATCATATCCCTAATTGTTCCCCATACTACATCATCATATCCCTAATTGTTCCCCATACTACATAATCATATCCCTAATTGTTCCCCATACTACATCATCATATCCCTAATTGTTCCCCATACTACATCATCATATCCCTAATTGTTCACCCATACTACATCATCATATCCCTAATTGTTCACCCATACTACAGCATCATATCCCTAATTGTTCCCCATACTACATCATCATATCCCTAATTGTTCCCCATACTACAGCATCATATCCCTAATTGTTCACCCATACTACATCATATCCCTAATTGTTCCCCATACTACATCATCATATCCCTAATTGTTCCCCATACTACATCATCAAATCCCTAATTGTTCCCCATACTACATCATATCCCTAATTGTTCCCCATACTACAGCATCATATCCCTAATTGTTTCCCCATACTACATCATCATATCCCTAATTGTTCCCCATACTAAATCATCATATCCATAGTTCTTCATGTCCAGGAGCCAAGGGAGCAAAACTGGAAAGATGGGAGGATACACTCTCTCCCCTATCAATCACAGCAATACTAGCCAATCACAGCTGCCTGTGACCTCATGTATGTGGAAGAGGGCAGACAGCGTTTTCCTCCGAGTATGTTACACTGCCCTGTGACGCTGCCTGAGCAGCAGTTCGAAAAGTTCCAGTAGGCTGGCTTCCCGTGTCTTGGAGGAAGCACATGTTAGCCTTCACCCTCCCTGGTTGCAAGATGACATATGATAGCGAGCGCTGGCTGGTAGGTTGGAACAGTCAGGCTTGGAATCAAATGGATTGGAGAGAAAATGCATGGAAACAATGATGTGGATTTATTAATAAATATATTTATTAAAGATACTGATTCATTCTTAATCTGTCATAAAAACAAGTATGAGGATCCTTCAATATTTTTCATGTAGCTATGAGCACTTGATACTGACTCAGTGAGTTACAATTCTCCTGGTCGAGAAACAGAATAAATAAATCACTAACACTTAATTAAAGCCATGTGCGTGTCTAAAATTAATCTATCTTTACAATTTTTAGTTCAGGCCTATAAATAATAAATCACACTACATAACTCTAATGAGTTATGATTAAACACTGTTTCTTTGCCTCTTAATGATTTAGTGGATTACAATCATTTTTCACCTGCTCTATTAAGATGTATAAAGAGAGTATAAACAAAGATGTATCTAGTGGTATGAAATTAAATGGCGTTTATAGAATTTAAATGCAAATACATAGGAATGGAGTTTGACTAGCTGAACAGCTATAAATCGAAGTTTTAGAGAATGCAATTAAACTGTGCTACATGGAGTTAAATTGAGTTAGAGTGTTAAATGGTTTAATGTAGATAACCCCTTAGCCAGGACCAGTCAGCAGGTCCAGACTTACAATACCTCACTCTCGTACTACTGAGTCAAACTTGAGCTGTGTGGAGTGGCACATAAAGTTTCCTGTTGGAAAAATCTCCTTTACTATTGTCCCAGGCTTTAGCAAAACTGTAAAATGGGTCATTTTACCAAAATAACCCAAAACAAAACAAACAAAAAAAACCAGAACACACACACTGGCAGTATTGTGTGTGAAGCATAGCCAGCTTATGGCCTACTGAGCTATTTTGGGACATTCCAGTAAGAGTGTGTGTGTGTGTGTGTGTGTGTGTGTAGCTGAAGAATCAGAGGAGATGGCTGATTTTGATCTGTCTTTCACTGTGAGCTGCTGCAACTCTTTCCTCAATCACACATCCACGCAAATAAAAAAGTATGCGCACAAACACACACACACACACACACACACACACTCTAATATAGGGTTTGGGATGGGGAGACTGAAACACACACTATGTTATAATGAATTCCAAACACTCTATTTCCATCCCCTTTATCACATCCTCTCTTTATCCACATCACGACTTTCACACCTCACACACAAACACACTTTATTGAGAAATTTAGGAGTGCACAAATTTAACATTCACATAGAAACAGGTGGACAAAATCTGACTACTGGCACTGAAAGTGGTCTGTTTTTGACACGCTTCCAGAGGCTAATCAGCTCCAGCAGGGAAGCAGAGCAGCTCCACTGCTGTGTTCCAAATGTCTCTCTAGGAAACAGAATGAGTGTTCAGTAATGGATTGAGTTCACTAAAATTTGTTCATCATTCTGTCATATAAACAGCATCACACTAACACTTACCATACCATCATCAGTTCACTGTGGACATGTCTCAAACCACCTACCCTATCCACTATGCCCCATCTTCAAACACCACTATGCATTATAGGTATTCTGTATATAGGACACTAGGACACTGACCTATTGCACTACAATCTAGGCTGTAATGATATTCTCCATTATTCTTTCTACAAAATGGCTTCCAATAATATATTTGATTAAAACACTAAAGCATTGTGAACTTCACGGTGTAAATACCAAGTCATCCAAAAATGACGAGATCATCCATCAAACACCAAGAAACCAACAGATTTAAATTCCAACATTAATCAAATGAGAACATTTGTCATCAAATACCAACATTCTCCCTTAAAATGCCAGAAATTTCCCTCAGAACACCAACATTCTCCATCAAACAGTGGCATTTCCCCAAACAGTAACATTCTCCATTAGGCTTGCTGTGATAGTCGGTGTTCCTGGTGTTACCACTGTTGGGGCCGCACACCGTTTACATCACTCGCCCACCGTGGCACTGCCCCCACTGTCGTTTTGCTTTTTTATAGTAATAAAAATCATTTACTTCAGTTAGGGAACAGACACTACAATTAAAAACTGAACACATCTGCTCAATTCAGCATGAGCCGAGTGGCAGCACAGATCAGCAGGAGTCAGATTTCATTTATCAAGTGACGAGAGGGAGGCGAGCTGACTGAAAAGACGATGGCAGAAGATTTGGTTTCTAAAGTTCTATGTTTAATATAAGCGAATTTCTCATTGTACTGTTTTGTAGTTGTTGTGTTTTTCATTAAGAATAATAATGAACCCACTATTCAAGCAATAGCCGCGCCCGAACTGCCGCTAATTCGAAAGCGAAAGTGAAATGCGCACGGCCACAGGCATTCATAAGCGAGGGGGAAACCCTCCGCACCGCCCCACCCCCCCAGGTGAACACATCCCTATTCTCAATTAATCCCAACATTTACCCTCAGACACCAACATTCTCCATCAAACATTAACATGTCCCCAAACATTAACATTCTCCATCAAACAGTAACATTTCCCCTCAGACCCCAACATTCTCTATCAAACAGTAACATGTCCCCAAACATTAACATTTTCCATCGAACAGCAACATTTTTCCTAAAACACCAACATTCTCCAAACACCAGCATTTTGCCCCAAGAGCATTCTCCATCAAACAACATTCTCCCTCAAACATCGTTTTCCAAACACCAAAAATTGCCTTCAAACACCAACATTTTCCCTAAAACACCAACATTCTACATCAAACACAAACATTCTCAATCAAACACCAACATTTTCCACCAAACACCAACATTCTACATCAAACAACATTTTACATTAAGCACCAATATTCTTCATCAAACGGTTTCCCTCAAACGCCAACATTCTCCATCAAACTACTGTACTGTAAACTACTGTACATTCTCCAGCATTCTACTGCAAACCACTGCGAATGGGTAAGAACATTTTTAGAAACTTCCCAACAATTACAAACAAGAGAGAGGCATAGCTTAAAGAGCACTGGCACAAAGACAGAGAGAGAGAGAGAGAGAGGGAGAGCGAGAGAGACACTGAATGTCTGCTCTGCAGTAATAAGGGTTTGACAGCCGGAAAGACATAACAGCCATGTGATTAGCCACTATGATGCTGCATCAGCAGCTCCTGATTAAACCCCATTTTGAGGACATTGACCCCCAGGGGCCTCTGACAGCCACAAGGCTGATAAAGCAGATAAAATTAGGTTCCGATAGTCCGTCATGTTGTAGTGTAACTCCTCACTAAAAGCTAAAAGCTAGCTGGAAATGGTGATGCCGTAGTGAAGCACACCAAAACCATAATTTTACCATTCTGGATCTTGCCACAAGCTCCACGTTCATACAAAATACAGCTCTCACAACTTGTGCAAAAACAAAGCAGAACTGTCCTTACTACCGTTTTTTTCCCACCACTGTTGCATGGTTGTTTATGTTACCATGGAAAACGCACTAACAGTCATTATACGATCTGACAGGCCCATACACTTCTGATCCTGTTTTTGTAGCGATTTTTGTAGCATTACATATAATTAAGTTGTACTTGAGATATATTTTCTCTAGAAATTGTTTATATTAGGGTTGCATTGATCCCCATCATTCCAGGCCACCTGCTTCCATTGCTCCATGGTCTAGTTCTGATGCACACGTGTCCATTGTAGGCACTTTCAGCGGTGGACACGCGTCAGCATATGCACTCTGACTGGTCTGCAGCTACGCAGCCACATACGTAGCAAGCTGTGATGTACTGTGTGTTCTGACACCTTTATCATAACCAGCATGAACTTTTTCAGCAATTTGTGCTACAGTAGCTCTTCTGTGTGATCGGACAAGATAGCCAGTGAGCCATGAGAGCCCATGATCCTGTCGCCGGTTCATTAGTTGCCATTCCTTGGACCAGGTACTAGGTAGGTATATACTAACCACTGCATACCGGGAACACCCCACAAGACCTGATGTTTTGGAGATGCTCTGACCCAGTCTTCTAGCCATCACAATTTGGCCCTTGTCAAAGTCGCTAAGATCCTTCGAGAAATTACTGTTCACTTGCTGCCTAATATATATATATAAGATAATCAGTGTTATTCATGTCACCTGTTAGTGGTTTTACTGTTATGGCTGATTGGTGTTAAGTGAGAGATTTTTTTTCTTCTATTTGAAACCCTATTAACAGTGAAATAAAAATGTTGGTAATGACCTTTTGGACCTAACTGCAGTAAAAACGACCACTGCAGCGTTTATAACTGCTGTGCAAGTAAGACACAAATAGCACACATCTGATGCAGGAAAGGAGACAGAAGCATTTTTTTTTTTTTAGAACAGCTGGATGGTGCAGCAAAATTATTATTGTGATACTTGATGGGTTTTTTTTAACCAAAATGTATTTTAAAAAATATACTCGACTGCACTAGCATCTAACAAGAATACACCCAATTGACTGATTTCACCAGACTAAATCAAACGATTTCACCACACTAAATCAAGTAACACACACACACACACACACACTTCCCATTGTTCCTATTGTATTATATGGTAATGTATAACTTTAATCTTGAACTTTAAATACATTTATTATAATAAAGAAATTGAATCATCTCAAACATTTTAGTATAAAGCTTAGGAAACCCAAAACGCCAAAGAGCACATCTTCCACCATATGACAATAGACTATTTTACTTTGTTTCCTCACACCCTATCCCACACACACACACACACACACACACACACACATATTATTTGGAATAAGATACTGCCATTGGAGCTTACACTTACCTCTACAGTAACAATGGAGCTTTTGTTCAACTCTGTAACTTTATCAGTGTTTAAATAATGAACTGTAGCACAGTAAACACCATAACCCTGCTGGATGCCTGTAAGTTGTGTTTTTTTAATCAGTGATCAAACACTAATCCAACTTTCTCCTCAGCTGAACCACATTATTCAAGAACAATTTATTTAAGCCTGACACAGATCCATTCTTTTTTTTATTTTTGGGGGTTTTTTTTTAGCTGTTTGAGGATTCCTCATATCATAAAGCCCAAAATAGACAAGTTGGTCTCTCAGGTCTGGCTCGGAGCCACCACGTCACACACAGTTCACAGCAGTGTGTCTTTCATCTTGCTCCCTTTTATCTTTTCTTCTGCTTCCCATCACATACACATACCCCATCTCTCCCAGCTATACTCACTATTTCACTGCGCTGGCTTGTTGCCTTACCAGGTTTCACGTTCATTTTAAATCTGGTTTCTTGTTCAGTGTAAACTATCTCAATGGAAAACAAGTTCCAATGTCCTTTCTAATGCTCCAGAAATCTGGATATAAATTGAACTCATTTCAGGTATGTTTTAGTAACATAATAGGCAGAGCCACAGAAAAGAAGCCTGCTCAATCTTTTCCAATAATTAGAGTTTACAGGCCCCCAGGGCCCTATTTTAAATTTATACATGAATGTGCAGACTTCCTCTCTAATCTAGCTGTTTTATATAAGTCATTGTTGGAGACTTAAATATTTACAGTGCTATGAAAAAGTATTTCCTGATTTCTTCTCTTTTTGTGTATATCTCATACTAAATAGTTTTATATCTTCTAACTTAATACAACATAAAACAAAGGCAACCTGAGTAAACAGGTTACAGTTTTTATTTTTTTATTGAAGCAAAAAAAAAAGTTATCCAACACCTATCACCCATGTGAAAAACTAATCGCCCCATTAAACTTAAAATCTGGTTGTGCCACCTTTAGCAGCAATAACTGCAACCAAACGCTTCCGATAACTGGAGATCAGACTTTCACAGTGGTGGAATTTTGGTTCACTCTTCTTTATAGAACTGCTTTAGTTCAGCTACACTGGAGGTTTTTCGAGCATGAACTGCCCTTTCAAGGTTCTGCCACAGTATCTCAATTGGTTCAAGTCAGGACTCCAAAACTTAAATTTTGCTTTTTTTGAGCCATTTAGAGGTGGACTTATTCCTATGCTTTGGATCATTGTCTTGCTGTATAATCCAGTTGCACTTGAGTTTCAACTTATGGACTGAAGACAGAACATTCTCCTTTAGGATTTTCTGGTAGAGAGCAGAATTCATGTTTCCCTCAATTATTGCAAATTGTCCAGGCCCTGAAGCAGCAAAGCATCCCCACACCATCACACTTCCACCACCATGCTAGGTATGATGTTCTTTTTGTGTAATTCTGTGACTGGTTTACGACAGATGTAATGGCCACTTTCCACTCATCAGTCCACAGAACATTCTTCCAAAAGGTTTGAGGATCATCAAAGTGTGTTTTGGCAAAATTCCTTAATGTTCTTCTGGGTTAGCAGTGTTTTTTGCCTCGCCACTCTTCCATGGATGCCCTTTTTGCATCGTGTCTTTCTGATAGTGGAGTCATGAACCTTTATTGAAGCAAGAGAGGCCTGTCGGTCCTTTGATGTTTTCCTTGGCTGTTTTGTGACTTCCTGGATGAGTCGTTGCTGTGCTCTAGGAGGAATTTTGGAAGGTCAGCCACTTCTGGGAAGGTTCATTACTGTGCTGAGTTATTCCGTTTGGAGATAATGGCTCTCACTGTGGTTCTTTGGAGTCCCAGAGCCTTTGAAATAGCTTTATAACCCTTCCCAGACT
>JANDJT010000102.1:25388765-25403352 GCA_024331685.1 Stegophilus panzeri | reverse complement strand
CATTGTAGCAAAGTGTCATTTTTTCAGTGTTGTCACATTAAAAGATATAATCAAATATTTACAAAAATGTGAGGGGTATACTCACTTTTGTGAGATACTGTAACAGGACACACCATTGATATAATACTGATATTTGGCAGAAATATTTTTTAAAAATAATAATAATAACCAGAAGAACTGGAGTGTCCTGCACAGAGCCCTGACCTCAACCCCCTGAATGCAGTGAACTAGGACGCAGACTGCACCCCAGGTCTTCTCACCCAACATCAGTGCCTGACCTCACTAATGCTCTTGTGGTTGAATGAGCACAGATCCCCACAGCCACGCTCCAATATCTAAAAGTAAAAAGTCTTCCTAGAAGAGTGGAGGCTGTTAACAGCAAAGGAGAACTAAATCTGGAATGGGATGTTCAACAATCACATATGGGTGTGATGGCCAGGTGTCCACAAACCTTTGGCAATGTTGTGTATGTACTTCACCACACCACCATACCCAGCTGTATTGAAAATGTATCCAATTTATTAACTTTGACTGGATCACCCTCTAACCCTGATGAAGTGAACTTTTTAATTAATTACAGAAAGGCTCCAACTGCTGCTACATCAGCAGAAGAACCCCAAAGACAACAAAAATAATCCTAGATACTTATTAAGTACAGTAGCAAAGTTTCCTAGAAATAAGACCACTGCCAAAGCACAGATAACAAGACCTTAAACATTGTGAGCTGTCAAACTACAAGCCCATAATCAAACCATCCCTTCATCTTCAAGATGTAGTTCAGTTGTTAAGCTCATAGGAATCAAATACATTAAATTTTTCAGTCAGGGTTTAGGCCTCATTACAGTAATGAAGCTGTGCTGGTTCAAGTAATAAATGACCTACCACTAGCTTCAGATCGGACTGTCTCCTGGATTGTATTACTTGAGCTTTTGATACCATAGATCACAATGATTTTTTAGCCAGACGTTGAAGGTGAAATTCAATGAACCCCAAGCTCCATTTGGTCCTGAATGCAGCAGCTAGACTCCTTACTAGAATCACGAAGCTTGTCCATCTCACCAGTATTTCATCCACACTACACTGAAATTTCACATTGATTATAAAATACTACTAATGACCTACAAAGCACTGAATGATCTTGCCCCACAGTGCCTGAGCAATCAGTACCTAGAATAATTAAAGCAACAGCAGGGGGCAGAGTCTTTTCCTACGAAGCCTGCAGCTAAGGAATAGCCATCCAATTAGTGTTCATGACTCAGACACAGTATCAGTCTTAAAGTCTATCTTGAAAAGGTGTTTGATTAGTCAGGCGTTTTTGTTAAGTTACAGATCTGTGGGTTCATGGGAATATAGCCTTTTGGGATGATTTGAGCTTTACTTTAAGAACTGCTGCTGTAATCATAAAGACTGTCCTGTGCCCGTTTCAGGACTCTTATTCACAATATGATCATACCAAACATCATTTCAACACACTTAGTACCGCTTGACTTTACTGTTGACTACACTGTAGGATGCTGTATTATACTACCCCGGGAAATGGATAGGTTCCCTTTTTCATCTGGTTCTTCCTCCCGTCATCTCAGGATGTTTTTCCCCTCTGACTTACACATTAGGGTCTATATCCGGATTTCTGTACAGCTGCTTTGTGACAGTGTCTATTGTTAAAATGAATTTGAATGGAATTGAATTTAATAAGATGTGTGTCCCATGACCCCTAAACCCCCCCCCAAAAAAAAAAACAACAACCCAACTATATTTCCTGTTTCTATTATTTTTGAGCTTAAACTCTAAATGTAACAGAGAGACAAAACATTTTGGGAATAAAATATGACAGGTGTGTTATGATCTAATATGACACAATATGACGCATACTTCAATCACCTGTAAGAAAAGATTAGGGGTGGTTTTTTTTAGATTTGTGATTGATTCTGGCTCAAGTCTCCAATATCCTATATGGTAAAATAATTACAGAATGCTAAGTGATCAGAATGTGGAAGGTCATCAGTGCTCTCAACCAGAAACCAAAGGTTTCATCATCAAGGTTTCATCATCTAGGGTCCATTCTTAACATCCACTGTTCTGAAACCATCTGAAATACTGATATCTGAGAGAAGCTCCCTAGGCACCATTTGGAGGAGATGGAGAGAGAGAGAGACCACATTAGGAAAATGCCGTTTATCTCTTTTACTCTGTTGATAAGGTACAGGACTGTGCAAAGGTCAATGGCACAAGTAAAGAAATCCGTGAAGCAAACATGCTTCTAAAATATACATCAGATATTTACTATAAAATCACAGTAAGCTGTAAAAAGAATAAATCTAATTAATATATCGTGTAACCTCTATTTGCCTTTGAAAGTTTTACACCGTCATGCAGTTAGGAACTCGGCTAGATGGCTATTACAACAAGTCTTTGCTGGAGAACCTGCCAGAGTTCTGCAGAATTTGCCTCAATTGCTTCTGTCTCTGTGTGACTTCAGCAATGGTTTTGGCCGTGAAATGGAAACTTCGTTTCCCACATCACATGACCTTGTCACATGCCTTAGTTAGACCTGTCTCCTGTTTTGTGTTTCCCTTGATTAGTGTCTCTCTATAACTGCTATGCTTTGGTTGTGTATAATCTGCTGTTGCCTATAGTCTGTCACCCGTGCCATGCCTCGTTTCCATAGTTCTTGTTTCGCTCTATTTATGATTCTCATGTTGTCTGCTTTGTTTGCATTTTGTTTAATAAAAAGCCTGCGCTTCTGCGCATCTGCCTCCTGTATCTGACACGCAGCAGATAATCCCAGACCTCAATTGTTTTTAAAATTCTTTTAATCTATTGCTTAATATCCTTCTATCTATCAAAATATTTAAAAAAAAATTACATACCTTGATGTAAGATGTCATTTGTTTCGTTTTTTTTTGTTGTTGTTTTTTTTGCACAGTACTGTAATTGAATTCTATATACGTTACTTAATTTATAAATGAACAGTGAACTTTGCTCATGGGAAATTACTTAATTAGACTCAAAGTTAACACGACTCAAGTTTGTAACATGCAACTCCCAACCTCCAACCAGGAAAAGCCAAAGGAAACGCCCTCTCAACTTAAAGTTCCTGCTCGTCACACTATTTGGGGTATTCTGGGAGGTCCGTCCCAGTTTACGGAGTTGACAAATCAACATAACACTGACTATACCATTTGCTGTTTGAGGAGGAAAATATACGTCACTCATCACAGTTAGGTTGCTAACTGTTTATGCATATAGTATCATTAATCAAACCCAATGTCAAGCCCTGCATCACAACTGGCATCACTATCCGTATTAAATAGCATATCCGAGACTAGAATTAGTATGTCCCAAATCGTGGTATGTTGAAATGAGTATCCTAAAGGTACCCAGATGGTGTACTATTTCCGGTAGATTTTCGAAGTGTGCAAATGTGGACACCTTTTCAGTTAATATTGCCCTCGCTTCACCAAAAATATGTACCGAATATAGCAAGGTCGAAAATGACAGCCTGAGAATTGCCACAAGGTAAGTCAAATGCAGCATTATAGTAGTGTTGCTGCGACAAGATAGGTGCAGGACGCACAGCCAACACTCATGCCACTTTTTTGCCCGCTTCACACATCGCTCCTGCCCAATTGGTTTGAAAGTGGGTGGCCCATTTTGACTTTTCATACTGCCTCCCCTTCCAGAAATGCCTTTCCGATCTTTTGAAGACTTCAGAAACCTGCTAGACTAATTGTTGTCTCTCAAAACCAGATGTTGGCTCAGAACACACTTCTCTATATGTTATGCATTTTATTATCCCTATTGCTTTTGGCCAAAACGAACAGACTGTACTAAGCACACTCAGCCTATTGAACCCAACTGTATTCAGAAACCCCCTGAAGTAACACCTGAGGCACCCAGCTGCTTTCTGCCTGTGTGTTGGCGCTGTATTAAACTCAGGAAGGGAATTTCCGCTCGAGTCAGAGAGCGAAGAGAAATCAGGAAGGGGAAAAAATGGCCAACACTTCTGCCCTCAGCGTAACATGGCGGTTTGGCAAAAAAAAAACCCATAAAATTCTATGACCACCATTTAGCGCTTCTGCCAAGCCACATGTGGCCCATATGTGAAAAACAGAGGAGTTGCATACACTCAAGTCCAACAGAGAGCTACCAAGAGACATTTCATCAGTTATTATCATTCTTAAAGGATTTTCTGAAACATCATTTTTCATTGAGGCCAGTACATAGTTCAAAAGCACCAGTATTTTAAATGCAAGTGAAAACCTGTAAGCAGAACTTTTTTTTGTTCCATGCTGCATCTACACTATATGGCCAAAAGTATATGGACATCTGATCTTCACACCCATATGAGGGCCTTCCCCAAACTGTTGCAGAACTACATAATTGTCTAGAATGTCTTTGTATGTTCCAGAAGTACAATCTAGTCCTTCAGTTAAAGTATGGGGCCAAAACCTGTTCCAGCATCACAATACCCCGTGCACAAAGTGAGGTGCATAAAGACATGGGTTGCCAAATTTGATGTGAAACTCATTTGGCCCTGACCTCAACCCCACTGAACATCTTTGGGATGAATTGGAATTCTGCGTGACAGATTTTCTCACCCAATATCAGTAATGTGCTGGTGGCTAAATGTGGCACAAATTGCCACAGCCTTGCTCCAAGATCTAGTGGAATGCCTTCCCATAAGAGTCTAAGCTCTTATAGCAGCAAAGTTGGACTAAATCCATTCTAACGCCCATAGTTTTGTGATGTGGCCACATACTTTTGACCATATAGTTTATGTTATTTGGGTCGGTTTGCAAGCTAGTCTTATGGTGTCATATGCTGTCAAGCAGGGACAAACAGTCAGCAGCAAAAATGGAAAAAATGATGAGAGCATGCAAAACAAATTAACAAGAAATTTTAGTCAGGACAATCATCCAGCCACTTTCACAGCCTGAGGTTTGAATCATCCTTACTGACAAGAGCAAAGTGTATCACTAACACTTGAAATATTTCCTGCAGATATCACGACACAGAAAAATCTTTCCATGTCTAAAACTTTTAACTGATTGATGCGTTCCAGACTTAGATTCGTCACGCTCATGACTACATATCTTTCTTATTCATTTCACTGTAGTTCCTAAATAATTCAGCAGCAATTACCGAATAATATTCTTTGATGAATAACTGAATAATAAGCCACAAAATTTACGGTTAATGTACTGCAAATTATGGAAGGCACAAGCAATTGTGGTTGGCAGGAAAACAGAGTTGAAATGCAGAGATAAGTCATGCTCCTGCTTTTCTATCTGTGCTCTGGCTAAACTTTCATCATGGCTTAAAAAACACTGATCAGCCATAACATTAAAACAACCTGCCTAATGTTGTGTAGGTCCCCCCTTGTGCTACCAAAACAGCTCTGACCCATCAAGGTATGGACTCCACAAGACCTCTGAAGGTGTGCTGTGGTGTCTGGCACCAAGACGTTAGCGTAACTTGAGTCAAGTTGTGAGGTGAGGCCACCATGGATCAGACTGGTTTGTCCAGCAAATCCCACAGATGCTCAATCAGATTGAGATCTGGAGAATTTGGAGGCCAGGTCAACACCTTGAACTCTTTGTGATGTTCCTCAAACCATTCCTGAACAATTTTTGCAGTGTTTCCGGGCGCATTATCCTGCTGAAAGAGACCACTGCCATTAGGGAATACTGTTGCCATGAAGGGGTGTACTTCATGTACTTCACTCACCACACGCATCAGTGATTCTTGGGCACCCATGACCCTGTCAACGGTTCACCCGTTGTCCTTCCTTGGACCGCTTTTGGTAGTAACTAACCACTGCATACCACGAACACCCCACAAGACCTGACGTTTTGGAGATGCTCTGACCCAGTCTTCTAGCCATCACAATTTGGCCCTTGTCAAAGTTGCTCAGATCGTTACACGTGCCCATTTTAACTACTTCCAACACATCAACTTCTAGAACTGACCGTTCACTTGCTGCTGAATGTATCTCACTCCTGGACAGGCACCACTGTAACAAGATAATTGATGTTATTCACTTCACCTGTCAGTGGTTTTAATGTTATAACTGATCTGTGTATTATCACCATATTTCATGTTTAAAATAGTACAAATTCTATTCTCCACATTTTCGTGACTTTAATGGAACTGCTGCAAGAAGAATAAACACAATATACGCTCGGATTTGTCCAAAATAACAACCATTAGAAGATGGCAGTCTCTGTGCTGCTTTCTGAAAGGGACAGACTTTATCTTGCTGCCTATATATTTTGAAGTGTCCATGCTACATTATTGTGCAAATTGGTAATCAGTCTTCTGGTGAGTGAACAGGATGTACATAGCTCAACTAATGGATGGGATGGAGTAATGCATTGCAAATAAGGTGGATCAGTTAAGCAGACTATAGGATTAGTGTTTGATAACTGAGGAAATAACTACAGGTCTCAGTAGTGTAACTCAAGACTGTCTGAGAAGGGAAGTACTCCATGGAAAGAAAAAAAAAAAAAAAAAAAAGGGGAAAAAACATTCCCTCTTCGTATTTTCCATTCAGAGCTGTGACACACTGCCTCGTTCTCTGAACAGCAGAAACTGAGCTTATTTAAAAGTCAGTAGGGAGAGTCAATGTGTTCCTGTCCCTCGCTGACTTGTTCTGCATGAAGACAGGTGGATGGAAAGCCCCAGTAATGTCCAGTTGGTGTGTCTGTCCATTCTGTGTCTGCTTGTCGTTAACGTATCATGATAAGTATTATGTAGTAAGCACATGCAACAGCATTTAGAGCAACAGATCTGTAGCCTGGAATCAATCAGTCTAATTAGGTTTATTATAATGAATTACATTCAGCGCTTATCTTTTAGGTGGTTAGCTTTGAGCTATAGTAATACAGATAGTGGTAGAAATGGTACAGAATATTCCAGGCACAGTGCTTCATTTAGAATGTTTTCCAAAGTGGGAAGAGTTGATTATGTTTCTCATCAGGGTTATGGTGGATACAGAGCTTCTCCTATGAAGAGGCGGGAACACATATTGGATAGGACGCCAGTCCCAGAAGGGCACATATACAGTCCCCTCTGAAAGTATTGGAACAGCAAGGCCATTTCTGTTGTTTTAGCTATACACTGAAGACATTTGTGTTTGAGATCAAAAGATGAATATGAGACGACAGATCAGAATTTCAGCTTTCATTTCCTTGTATTTACGTCTAGATGTGAGAACATGGCAACTTTTGTTTGAACCCACCCATTTTTTCAAGTGAGCAAAAAGGTGTTTCTTTTTACCCAGGTGTGTCCTGTTATATTGATTGTTTAAAGAATTAATAGCTCTGAACATCTACTCTTGATGAGCCCTAGGTTTCGCCTGTGAAGACTACATTTGTTGTTAACAACAATAAACCAACATGAAGATCAGTGAGCTGTCTATGGGAGAAAAGCAAGCCATTCTGAAGCTGAGAAAAGACGGAAAGTCTATCAGAGCCATTGCGCAAGCATTGTGCCTAGACAATACAACAATTTGGAATGTTCTGAAAAAGAAAGAAACCACTGGTGTACTGAGCAACCAGACATCGAACAGGACGGCCAAGGAAAACAACAGCAGTTGATGACAGAAACACTGTGAGAGCTGTGAAGGGAAAAAAACAACAACAACAGTTAGTGATATCACCAACAACCTTCACAGGGCAGGGGTGAAGGTATATCAATCCACCATTTGAAGAAGACTTCGTCCACCAAATAATTTTATAATTTAGGTTCTACATTAAAATCATCTTGATTTACAGTCAATGTCTGCACTCCATTAAGAGCATAATAGAGCAAGCCACATGATAAAAACTTGTAATGTGTTCATCAGTTTTTAGGTGATAGAGTATATGTCCAATCTGGTTGTGCCTCCAGAATGAACCTTTCATATAAATGGCAATAAATAAACAAACTTAAGGGGAGTCGATGTGTTATAGGTGACTTAAATGAATTTTTTTGGTCCAGCCCACCCAACAGTGGACTGATTGTAATGTGATCCATTACCTAAATTGAGTCTGACACCCCTGTTCCAGAGTTTTAAATTTCGACTTTCAAAATTGTTGCTTCTTGACAAGATATAGGACGAAGTTTCATTGATTTGTTTGCCTTTCTAGATGTTGCGCAATTGTGGGGCTGCATGCTCACTGCCCCATTTAGCTCTATAGAGTTAAAACTGTACCAATCTGCAACAAGTGCTTATAGAGGCCCATTGGTGCAGGACTCATTCTTCCCCATGCGCAAGGAAGAAGCTGAGGGCAGGACAGTTAAAACTAGTCTCCGATCTTGTTTCATAGCAAATAATCTAAAACAAAATTCCACAAATAATACTTACAAGGCTCAAAGTTCAGGAGGAGAAAGGGGGATTAAGGAGCGGATAATGTTCATACATGGCATGATCTTGTTTCACACGCAAATGTTCACAAATGCCACAGTGGATCATTGGTCTGCATATTTGAAACATGTTTTATACCAGATGTCCTTCCTGATGCAACTGTCCCATTTTATCCAGCCTTGGGACCAGCACTGAGTGCAACCCCCAATGGCTGGGGTTCCCTGCTCAGGAATCAAACGCAGGCCACGGTGGTGAGAGCACGGGAACCTTAGCCACTAGACTACCAGGGGATCTTTTTTTTGCAACCTGGCAACCCTGATTAATGATATTAACTGTCCTCTCCTCTACCTGCTGAATATGATTAAATAAAGGCATGTCTAAAATGTCTCAAAATAAGTCGCTAGACTATATGCTGGATGACTATATGTTGTCGACTCCCAACTGCCTATTACGGGGTTACTCTAAAAGTTCTCTAGATGGTAGCCTATAGCATAGGTCGACTATGACAACCTCTCAAGGCTATGCTGTTATTAATGTCATCCTGTAACAAGGATGTACTGTAACAAGCTAGATTGTGTAAAATATTGCGAATTTATCATATTGTTACAGGCATAGTGGAGGGTTTCATTTCTACGTGTTAACTCAGTGTGTATGTGTGCAGTCAAGTACAGATTGTCCTCCAGAAGGAGAATGCGAGTGGCTTAGGCTCTCCATCCACCCACCACCACCTCCACAGCTCTACTGCTAAAACTTACATAACAACATAGAACTGGCCTTCAGCCACATGTTTCCTTCCCGATCATAAGAGGAAATATTCACCTCAGTATGAAAACCATTTAAGCAAGTCGGAGACTCAGTCGCTCAGCAAACCCACACAATACAGTTATAATGCTGATAACTGGCTATATGACTAAAATATTCAAATCTAGCTAAAACATTGTCACTAGACCTACATTCCTTTCGAATGACATGGAGGTTGTATTCACTGTATTTAAGATTCCATATGAACAGCACACGACTTCAGTAGTCATAAACAGTAATGCAGTGTTGATTTTTCTCAATATGCCAGAAGCCAATAAAGTTATTTGCAGTCAATGCTAAGCATAATTACAATGTCATTTTAGTCATACAGTCTTATCTCAAACGTTTGCCAATACGTCTGAGGAAAATGTTTATATTCCTGATGGTTCTGTCCGGTGTCTGATCCTTCAGCCTCTACTTTGTTCATTTAAGACTTAATGGCTACCTTCACCGTCATAACTAGTTTACGCTCAGCATATTTCCTATATTTCCCAGTTGCCTAGCAACAGCGTTCTCACTAGCTTAACATACCATTGGCCGAGACACACGCGAGCAATTGTGAGTAAACAAATGTCGTGTATAACAGCATCCTCGGCGTAATGACGATTGTACATCATGAGCTTAGATGTGCGTGTATACTGTGTGTGTGTGTGTGTGTGTGTGTGTGTGTGAGCGTGTGTACATCAGATGTGGTTCTCAAACTTGTCAGGATGAAACAGTGTTTGCTTATACAGTGTATGGTTGTATAGTAAAGTCTCATTTATACAGGACAGGAGCCTGATTAAGGTCAAATACAGGAACACACAACACACACACACACACACTTCACCATTCCATCTTTCTCACACATTTCCGCAACATCATCACTTTAGTGAAGCGAAATCCATGCTTCAGATTTATTAACCTTTAAATCATCAGAACCCAGCCTGCAGGGATGAAGGTGTGTAAAGGAGGAGGTTAATTAGCACAATGTTCTATTCTCTCTTATCATTTAGGGCTCTTTCTCGAATACTTCTTTTCAACCACCACTGCCATAAAATGGACGTGTCTTCATCCACAATGACTAATGCTCTATCCACTAGGTATCATAAGACTGATTACTAATAAACGCTGCACCAAATAGAGCATAACGTAGCCAGATGTTTATGTTGCTACTGCTGTTTTAAAAAGACACTAGATGGACAGGTGCTCCCTATATGATCCATTACCTCCCTATACTCTCCTTTAATCCCTATACTCTTTCCCAGTGTAAATCCACTCAGATTATCCTTTACTGTCTATAGCTTCTCCCTTTACTCAATATACCCTCCCTATACTCTCTCCTTTCTGTCCTGTAGTAAACTATTTCTTTGATATATCTCCTCCCTTTATTTCCAACACCCTCTCTTACATTACATGCCTTCCCTTATTCCCTAGTCCATAATTTCTTTCCCCGCCTTTGCACACTTCCTATCTACATTTGTTTTACTCCATACACCCCTTTTTTTCTCTAGTTACCCTCCATTAGTCATTATATACCTCACTACTTCCTACTTTATTTCCTAGAAACATCATTAAAAAGCTTACTTAGATCGTCCTCCCTCCTATATTTCTCATTTATTTCCTATACTCTCACTAAACCCACATCATAATGCAGCCCTTTACTCCCTATTGTACTCACTTACTCTTTATATTCCTGCTTAGTGCATTTTCTCCCAAATATGTGCTCATTTCTGACGCCCTTCCTCTACACACGTTCTTTTACTTAATAATTTCCTTTTTCAGGCTCCAGGTGGGGGTGATTCTAAGGTAGGCTCGAGTTTGCAGTCTGTGCAACGGAAAGCAAAGAGGGACATTGATCACACATCAGAGAGTGAATGTGACAGCGGGAAAGAGAACGAGAAGCATTCGAAAGTCTGTCGGTCCAAAGTTGCTGTGACCAAAAAAAACATTAAAGAGATTCGAAGCAAACAGTCTGACAGGTGAAGCGAATCTAAACAGGCTTCTATATGTTTGTGTTTTACATGTTCCCGAATTAACAGTGTGGTTTATTTATATGGGCTCGGCTTAGACAAACTAAGCCTATTTATTTATCACTTTCTCAACAATGAATGCAAATTTAAAAGCAGCTTAATTTTTTTAAATAAAGCATTGTGTAGAGTTTAATGAACTTCTTGTATGACGTTTATTTTGAACACTGCATTGTCTTCCTTTAGTGATGCAGAAGCACAAAAGCAGAGAAGACTAAAGCTTTCTGGCTCTGGTCAAAAAGCAGCAATCCAGACTCTAGGGGGCGCAGTAAAGAAAAGTCTCAAAACAGGCAAAGCTGCAGTGGACATAAAAACCCGTCAAACCGAACAGGACACGTACAGGGTACGCAGCCTGGTATTGACAAACTGCCTAGATCCTGGAAAAGGGGTACGCTTAAAATTGTTTGTGTGTAGGCAATAGTGGAGGAGCGAGATCAGGAGCGTGACCGGCGCTGGAAGGCTGAACAAGCACTGAAGAAGCTCACTGAGCAGGTTAAAGAGCTACAGATACGTGCCACTGAGGAAAAAGAACTCCAGAGTCTTGCACTGCACACGAGTGACAGGTAAGGGGATAAAGTATAATAGGTGTATAATGTATTTATAAAAGATACATTCCACCCATAAGGCTGTATAATTCATCATACTGCGTTCACAATAGGATTTTTCAGATGACATTTAAGACAAATTATTTCATAAATTATTTATGGTTCTTGATTTAGCCAAATGATAAATGTCCTTTTGCTTTTGAGGAAGGTGCAAACCATAAGAAGTACTAGACTTTGGTAGTGTATTAGACTATATATTGTATAGAGAGAATAAAGATAAAAAGATTCATGTTTGGGTGCATGTTATTTGGGTATATATTGTGCATGTTGTTTGGGTGCATGTTGTTTGAGTGTATATTGTACATGTTGTTTGGGTGAATGATGTTTGGGTGCATTAATAACATCTATCAATCAATGATGTTTAAGTGCATGTTGTGCATGTTGTTTGAATGCATGTTGTGCAAGTGCATGTTATTTGGGTGTATGATGTGCATGTTGTTTGGGTGCATGTTATTTGGGTGTATGTTGTGCATGTTATTTGGGTGTATGTTGTGCATGTTGTTTGGGTGCATGTTATTTGGGTGTATGTTGTGCATGTTGTTTGGGTGCATGCCATTGTGCATGTTGTTTGGGTGCATGTTTTGCATGTTGTTTGGGAGCATGCCATTGTGCATGTTGTTTGGGTGCATGTTTTGCATGTTGTTTGGGTGCATGCCATTGTGCATGTTGTTTGGGTGCATACTATTGAGTGCAGTTTAGTTTTGTGCATGTTGTTGTACATGTTGTTTGGGTGCATGCCATTGTGCATGTTGTTTGGGTGCATGTTTTGCAAGTTGTTTGGGTGCATGCCATTGTGCATGTTGTTTGGGTGCATACTATTGTGCATGTTTGAGTGCAGTTTAGTTTTGTGCATGTTGTTGTACATGTTGTTTGGGTGCAGGTTGTTGTGCAGGTTGTTTCTGTGCATGTTGTTGTGCATGTTGTTCAGTACCACAACATTCCATCTTGAACAATAAGTTTTTACACCCAAATTGTTTGCTCACTGCTTACCACACAGAAGTAACTGAGCATCTCTTGCTCTGGACCAAAGTCGCTTGGAGGTTAAAATTCATGTCCTGACCACAGAGCTGGAGACTATATGTAGAGCCAACTTTCAGAATGCACTTTGGGTGCATGTTGTGTCCCATAAACCATTTGGTCACATGTGACCGTATAGTGACCCACCATAACCATCTTTTTACTACACAGGCTGAAGGAGCTGTTGCTGAAGGAGCGTTCCGAGCGGGGAGCACTGCAGTCTCGGGTGGATGAGTTGGAGTAGCGATGCAGTCATTCAGCAGAGCAGTTAGAGCAGCTGCGCAGCCTGGAGAAGCATCACAAGAGTGCGCTGTGCGATCTGCGAGAGGCCGTCTCTCAGCAAGAAGCTCTCAGGATCAAAGAGCAGTCGGACGAGGTAAAACTGAGCTTGTGTAGAGTTAAAAAAAAAACACATCTGAGGAAATTCTATATTTAAGATGTGAGCTGTGTCTGTGTATTACTGTAACAAACACTAGTATCATCTTTTTCTCTTCATTCTATCATTTAATGTTATAACTTTTCTTTCTTCATGTTTTTTCACATTTTTTAGTTCCAATCATTTATTAATTCTTATTATTTATCCGTATGTCAGGCTTATTATTATACACGGTTCCATCAGACAGTTGTGGACAAGTTAGGATTATTTAATTCACATTCCTGGCATGTTTTTAGACTGTGGGAGAAAACTGGAGTCTTCTTTCTTTTGCGGTGTATGTCCCGCTGGTGCGGGGTCCGCTTGTTGGCATGCCTTAGGCCTTTCAAGAAGGCAAAGCCATAATGATGCAACTGAGGAAATGCTTTGACCGACAAGTCGCATCGTCTGTCATCAAAGACCATTACTGTTGGCCAAGTCCCGAAGGTCTTGTTTTCAGTCGGCAACACATGGAGGTGGTGAGAGGATTTTGCTGACCCTACTTCCCTCTGCATACATTTAATTATAACATATGTTAGTAGCTTTCCGTGTAACTTTATGACTTTTTTCTCAGTCACAAAGGTGATAGATGGGTCTTGTCAAAGATAATTCCAATATATTTTGTTTAATCTCTCACAACTCTAAATGTCAACAAATGAATTACTTCCTTTTTCACATCTTTATTTTATTTCAGTAATGCCAGTCTACACACTGGAGCATGGAGGACAAGGCAATTACACCCGCCATTACTTGTCAGTCAGCTTACTCAATCTCCCGAGAAACAGGGGAAATAAAGGAAAGATACACATGGAAAGAATGATGAAACCTTACCTTCTTTTTGTCCCTTTCCCCTTAAACCTATATCCTCCCAATCCAGGCAGTGATAACTGCATAGCAATTGCTTATCTTGAAGTGGATACATACCCATCATTGAAACCTTAATCCTGCATGGCCTTAAGGTGACAATACACGTTAAAATTTAAAGATGAAAGGATCAAGGAGAGAAATTGGTAGGATCATGATCATTGTGATTAGTGCTGCACTCTTCTGTCACAGTAAAGGTCAGGTCAGGCAGACTGTGTTAACAGACGTGACTTCCAGACATCAGTGTGGATTTTTATTGGTTGATAAATGAGAAATAAGAAAATCAATAAGGTAAAGATCAGTGGCTAAGAAACCTAAACACATAAAAAGTACAAAGTAAAAATTAAATAAAAAAGGGAAAAGACCAAGAAAAAGTTTGATGGAAAACTGCATATAAAGTAATTCCACCCTTTACATGTTTTAATTAAATTAAATAATTCAATTAATAAATTAATTTCCAGCATAAGGGTAAACCATAAGACATTAATAAAATACATTCAGGTATATAAACCAGTTATTTATTCTTCTC
>JANDJT010000102.1:25343717-25354565 GCA_024331685.1 Stegophilus panzeri | reverse complement strand
TTGTCACATGAAAAGATATAATCAAATATTTACAAAAATGTGAGGGGTGTACTCACTTTTGTGAGATACTGTAGGTCCATTTATAACATCAGTACAAGACTGTAAACAAAAACCCCTGTGTCTAACCTTACATACAATGCTTCTTCAAATATTTCTCATTCTTGTGGCAAGACGTTGGATTAACAGAGACCTATATTTTACTTTCCTACATACAGTAGTTGTCAAATTAGAGGATTAAGTCATTGCATAATTACTAACAAGTATGGGAACCAGGGAGGGAAAGACAAATTTACTTATATCAAAGTAAAAATGTTTCATTTGAAGTGCTTATTTTATAACAAAAACTCACAAATATACACTCCAGACAGATGGACTCTACTAACTGGTGATGGAAAGACTGCTATAAGGTAAGTGCACTTTTTATCCTCGTCTGTTCACCCTCTATACTCGATCTCCTGGTGAAGTCATATCCTCACATGGGTTTTCATACAACTGCTACACGGATCCTTCAGACACTGATGTTTCTGCACAGATCTCGGCATGTTTAACAGACATCTCATCAGCTGACACTTCATCGCAGCAAAACTGAGCTGCTGTTCATGCCTGGAGATGCATCCCCAACCATCAGGAACTTCTGATCTCCCTGGACAACTCAGTCACTGCACGCAACCTTGGGGTAACCATGAACAATCAACTGTCCTTCTCACTTCACAATGCTACAGCAACAGGCTCATGCCAGTTTCTCTTTTGCAACATCAGGAGAATTTGTCCATTTCTATCCACAGAGGCCACTCAGATGCTTGTTCAGACCCTCGTTATTTCAAGACTGGACTACTGCAACTTGCTCCTGACAGGTCTACCTCTGCATACCATTCAACCTTCGCAAATGAGCCAAAATGCAGCTGCACGACTTGATTTCAACTAGAGATGCACCGATACTAAATTTCTCAGCCGATACCGATAGCCAATTATTCAGAGTGATATCGGCCGATACCGATACAGATAGTTTGGTGGTTCTACCCTTTATAACTTCTTTTAAATTAATAATAATTAATTCCACAATTATGAAGGAAATGCAAATAAAAACTTTATTCTCTCCATATCAACAAGTTGTTTCACAGTAACTGGTCTCATAAACAGAAGACACATTACTCACATTAACATTAACACATGAACTAAATTCTGTAGATTAAAGTAAGATTTCTTAATTTATTGAATGTTATTAATTCATATTAACATTGAATGAATACTAAAAAACCTCCTGATAGTCTCACATTCACTCACCACAAACAAAAGCATTTCTACTTCATCACTGAACATCAAACTGGTTATTTATAATATAAACTTTTTTTTGATGATATTAACTCATATTAACATTAACTGGATATGAAATATACTGGTCTACAAATATATTTTTCTGTGCAATATATACCTTTTTTTGTCAACTCGTCTTCATTTAAATCTTTAAACCGCGTACTGGCGCTTTAATTCAGCTCGAGCAGCGCGGCAAAAAAATAAAATTTAGACTCAACGCCAAAACTCCTGTTTCACTGCTGCAACATCCGGTGTAAAATGTTAGCAGTGCGGAGCTTACAGACTGCAATTTTGTCATAATTTTCACCCAATTCAAAGTAATTCCACACAAGAGACATGTTCTTTACACACAGCATGAATTTGATGTGTTTTACTTTTAATTGACAGGATATAATCAGCCCTGATCATCGGATGTTTCAGTGTGAAAATTGCCTTTATCGGCTGATACCGATTATTGGCCGATACATCGGTGCATCTCTAATTTCAACCTTCCCAAGTTCTCCCACACTGCCCCATTGCTACACTCCCTCCACTTAGATTTAAAACACTGATGCATGCTTAAAAAAATGGACCAGCACCCACCTACCTCAAAGCACTTATCACGCCCTGTTATGCACCATGCATCCTCCGATCCTCTAGCACTGCAAGACTGGACCCACCATCTCTCAGGATACAAGTAAGGCATGCATAAAGACTCTTCTCTGTTCTGGTGCCTATGTGGTGGAATAAAATGTCCCCTAGATCTCCAAGCTGATTCACTGTTGTCTTTAAAAGACAACTCTAAAGACCTATCTCTTCATGAATAGGCCTACTTAAATTAGCACTTAATTAGTATTTTCCATGCAAAACAATCCATGTCTTGTGTTGTTGTTTTTTTCATACTATACTAGGTATAACATACTCTATTCTTCTAGGAAGGCTTTCTAAACATTTTGACATGTGTCTGTGGGAATTTGTGCCTATTCAGTCAAAAGAGCATTAGTGAGGTCAGGCAGTGAAGTTGGATGAGGAGGCCTGGCTCACAGTCGATGTTCAATTCGTCCCAAAGGTCTCCACTGGGGTTGAGGTCAGGGCTCTGTGCAGACCACTTTTATGGACCTCACTTTGTTCACAGGGGCACAGTCATGCTGGAACAGGAATTGTTGTGACAAACTTGGAAGCATACAATTATGAAAAAGGTATTTACATTACATTACCTTTGACTGGAACTAAGCGGCCTAGCCCAAACCATAAAAAAGATCACAAGACCATTATCCCTCCTCCACCAAACCTTACTCTACGCATTATGTATTCCAGTAGGTAGTGTGAAGTGTGATTCATCACTCTAGAGAATGCGTTTCCACTGCTCTAGAGTCAAGTGATGGTGTGCTTTACAACAGTGAACACTTGGCATTGCTCATAGTGATCTTAGGATCTTAGGATTGTGTGCAGCTGCCTGGCCATGGAAACCCATTCCATGAAGCTCCCGACGCACAGTTCTCAGGGTGATGTTGCTTCCAGAAGTGCTGCATGCTCCAGACCTCTGCAGGTCCACGCTGTGAGTTGTTGCTCCTAGACACTTCTATTTCAGTATAATAGCACTAACAGTTGACTAGGGCATATCTAGCAGGGCAAAATTTCACAAACTGACTTGTAGCCAAGCTGGCATGAGATTGCATGGATATATGCTTGATTTTATGCTCCTGTTAGCAATGGGTGTGACCAAAGCACCTGAAGTCAGTAATTAGGAGGGGTGTCCACATACTTTTGGAATTACAGTAGCCTATGTATTACAATAATTAGACTATTTACAGTGTACTCGTTCAGAAAAAGAGTACACTAGTAAGCCATGAGAAACGGGAAAAAATAAGACTGCCTAGCTAATGTCCTTTAATATCTGAACAGTATGATTTGATTACAAAAGGGAGAAAATATTCACCTAAATTTAATTCCTTAAATGGCAAGTATTTGTATAATGTATTTGGTTTAAAAAAAGAAATATTTGTGTATAAATATACACAAATTTGATATACTACTATATTGACGTACTTTACACTATTTTTTGTAATATTGCTGTTTTCTCCTGGTATTGCTATCAGTATTATTTGTATGACATTTTGGAGGAAATATATATAAAAAAAAAATAATAAAGAAAAGCATAGGGTTAGACCCCACTGTCATTTTCAGCCGAAATATGACTGAATTAACTAGAAAACGAAGGCATTTAATGCGTTATTCGAGAGTTGCTATTCATTTCATTGGTTTGTTTATTTCAACGACATCGTCTCTTTCTAACATCCACACTCGGTCCTCAAGTGATTTGAGTAGCAACAACCGCGAGAATGAATCTTCAGGACGCATGCGCGAAGCTGTGCGCACGCGCAGTACAGATCTGATCGCGCGCAGTCACAGCTACGTTGAGGTGGGACGAAAGAACAGTTACGTATTATCTGATTGGTCAGGAATAAAAAAAAGAGGCGGGGTTTAAGGGAAGGAGTTCGGGCTCGCGATTGGCTGCTCGTCGTTGCATTAAAGGGAAAACATCTTGTGCTCGGAGTTGCTGTTGGGGCTGTGTAGTGAACGTCAATGGAGTGCTAAAGTTAAACTTCCCGAAGGTAACGTCACGATCACATTTAATCTACGGTTCTCTGTGGATAGTAGGTGATATATTTCCGTGTTAACGTTTTGCAAGACGAAAGATCCTAATGTAAGGGATGGATCATAACTGGATGACGCTGGGTGAAAGTGATCAAGTGAGGTTTAATGTTTGTTTTCTTTCAGAAATCCATGTTAAAGCACGAGCGTCGTTTATCAGGATTTATACACAACATAATGTGTTAAAGAGAAGATTATTATATTAAAGAGAAGATTAGAGAGCATGCTGCTCTCTTCTCTGTGTTTTTTTTTTTTTTGGGGGGGGCGTAATTTTTTTGGTTTGTTTAAAGCGAGTATGAACATGTTCAGGGTTGGGCAAAGCAGCTCAGCACTGTCAATGAGAGCAGGCTGCTATGAGAAATCACAAATCAGATATCACAAATCAGTCTTTGCTTTTCCAGTAGATGATTGATATTCTTTGGGATCATTTTTGTATTGGAACCCCCCCCTTACAAAATCTGCATTTCTTTATGCAAATGAGGCTCCATCTAATTTTACACACTTTATAAAAACCCAGATAAAGTATTTAGCTGAGGTTAGAATTAAAATGTAGATTTATTTTTATGCTAAACACACTCGTGAGAAAGACTTGCAGAGCAGTTTTTATGGGTAATTCTGGAGAAGTGTTTCTGGGATATATGACATGATGTGATTGGGATGTGGTCGGCGCTTAAAACCCTCAGAGTTGCTACATGTTAGATAATGGAGTGGGCGTTAAACATTTTTGATATTTTGTATGGTGCTTTAGTGGTCAGCATGTTTGCCTCGCACTTACAGGGTTGCGGGTTCAATTCCCGTCTCCGGAGTCTGCATGTCCTCCTCGTGCTTCCGGGGGTTTCCTCCAGGTTCTCTGGTTTCCTCCCTCCGTCCAAAGACATGCGTTGTAGGCTGATTGGCATTTCCAAATTGTTCTTGTGTGTGTGTGTGATTGTGTCTTGCGATGGATTGGCACCCCGTCCAGTCCCCTGGGATATGCTCCAGGCTCGCCCCACAACCATGTGTAGGATAAGCGGTACAGAAAATGGATGGATGGATATTTTGATTGCCACACTTTACGACATGTTGTAGATTAAATTGATCAAATAAACAAAGAAATAAATAAATGAATGAAAATTATGGACGTGACCAAAGTGGTCATCTTGCCTTAATATAAAAAATTTAATACAAATACATAAGTAGGTAAATCTGTGCAAAATATAAATCTGCCTGTTTGTTTTCTTAACAAAGAAACAACCAAGTTGGTATAGGAATAGTAGTTTTGATAACATGGCCATAATCATGGTTAATAACTGAATTTTTGTTGTTGTTGCTATTATTATTATTATTATTATTATTATTATTATTATTATGCTGTGCTGTAGGCCACATGAATGTTAGTTGGCATGCTTGGTGTTTGGTTATATTAATTGATGCTGTCATCTTCATGATGATTTGGGTCACAGACACAAAGACGTCTCTGTCATGATGGGTAATGCATTTGGAGACGGGCTGGAAAGTACCGTGATGAAATATCGCGATCACAATAAATAATGTCACGCTATTCTACTTCTGAGGTGTTGTAAGTAACTCTTCAATACTCAGACTCCGTTGATATTCAGAGTAAACAGCAGCCGATTGGATGATTTTTCAACTTTTCCTCATCAAATATTTGACCTTTTTTTAGAGCTTTTTAAATGCGTGGTTATTGTTTTGTTAGGACGATGCAATATTTTTTTGCTATAAAGCTCATCCCTGATTGAGTGTAGAATGAGATATTTGTTGTCTTAGTCAGGACTTTGACTTAACTTGCAGGCCTGACAGGGTTTCCTAGTTTGGTAGCCATTCAGCATTTTTAGCAGCCAAAACATGGCATCCTAACACTAACTGCATATGTCTTAAATGTATAAAATGCATAAAATGCAAATTCGTAACATTGGGAAAACCATGCAGCAGTTTGTTATTGCAAAGATATCGGGCGTGTATGAGTGTGTACGTTTTTTTTTTTCCTGTCTAGCTACACTGGATGTTCAATAGGCACAAGTGTGCAAAATTCATGAAACAGATGACAGCCTGCAGATACAAAACTGCTGGTGAAGAGTCCACCTTTGTTCTGACAGAAGAAAATTTCAGAGGTGCATAGGGCTCTGATTGGAAGAAGACACACACACACACACACACACACACACACACACACACGCTCACACGCTCACACCCTCCTTTATTTTTCACGAATTTTCCCAACTCATTCGCTCAAAAAGCACCTCGTTTGTAAAGACAGGTGTAAAAACACGTGGAAAAACTCCTAACCATGGACAAATGGTACTTTCCTAAACGTTCCTATTTTTAAAACACACACACACACACACACACACAAAAAAAAAAAAAAAATCAGTATCTTGTCTCTACCTAGAGAACATCCTTATATGGTGGGGCACAAAATGGCAGGTTAAGAAATTAGTCATGGCAGTTTTCTGTTAAAATGGCAAGTGGAGTGCAAAACTGAAACTGAGGTTCTGGTGGCTAAGGTGCAGGCCAGAAGCAAAATATATTATTTGGTACGTTTAAGTACAAAATCGACCTAAAATACTAATAAAAAATGCGCTGTGTAATGCACCATTGACACTACAGTAGGTCCTCTAACAAAACAAATACTGCCATGGCACATAGAGTGAAGTGCCATGGCTTTACTTGTCTTCATATCTATGTGTTACAAATAGGTAGTACACTATGTCCTAGGCATTTACTACACCTTTATGTATTAATACCACAGCGCTGTTGAACTCTCGATGCTGATTGGTCAGAAGGTGTTGATTTCATTTTCTGTAACAGCAGCTCTCATAAGTTTATATTAATATGTTCGTTCTAATGCCGTACTATTTCCGTACTAAGAGATAATTCACAGGTACTTATAAGACACAAACGTGTTGTCGGTTAACAAAGAATTGCATATAATTGTTGATGTGGTAAAGTTTTGTGGACGTAAAGGAGACGTTTATTCAGCATTTCTGGAAGGAGATTTCAGCGTCAGTGCTTTGGATTAATCAGTCAGAGGTAAGTCTACAGGACGGAGGACGTTACAGTTTTCCGGTTTCTCTGTAACAAGAAACCAACAAGCTGCGTTTTTTTCTTCTTCTCTCTTAAGTTCAAAGGAGAGGGAAAAAAAAGAGAGAGAGAGGCTAGCGAGGGAGCGACTGTTTATAGCTGTTATAATTTAGTGCACTACAGAGTGCCCTTGGTTCTCCGGTGTCAGGACACGGAGAGTAACGTGATTTTAGTACACAGTCAGCTGGTCTAGAATGCTCCAGTAATTACAGTGAACCGTAACATTTTAGGATCGAGTCTGTATTCTGGAACCATGCTAAATGAACACATTCGGTTGATTTTGTAATGTAGAGTATGCGCATGTAAATGTATATGCATGAACATACAGTGCAGTTTGGGTCACTTCCTTTAGTCATAAGAGCAGCTGATTGCATCATCATCCTCATAGCAGGGATGGAGAAACGATCTGAGTGTTAGTTTTGCTATGACTACACACACACATACACACATACTCTACTGTCCATGACCTTTTGATAGATGTTTCAGAGCTTGATGGAGCACACAGATCTTAGTCTCTTCTTCACAAAAACATTAAATGTCTTTTAATTTGGTCATTTGTGCTCTTTGGTCATTGTGTGGTATTGCCTTGTTTTATTATAAAAAGAGAAGAAGAAGAAGACTACTAGGAGTGGGTGATCTAGAGAATTTTATAGCATGATATTTTCTGAATTCTGAAGACGTCTCAAAGGTACATGGCACAGTATGCTTTGCTTTTGACTCAAATTCAATTCAGACACATTACAAGAGGCTTACAAAATAAAACAAAAAAATAAACATGCATTAAGAATTGAGAACTTTTGAACCACAATAGAACAAACTCTATTAAATGCAAACATTTATATACACACACACACACACACACACACACACACACACACACAAACTGTTTTTTAAAATTTTAATATCATGAACAATCAGAGGTGCTGTGTCAGAACCGGTCTGTCAGACCTGGTGGGCAATTCAGTAGAATTCACGCCACTCTTGTGTGTTGTTTTTTGTCAAGATAAACAGTAGTTGTGAATGCTTGAGTGTGTATGTTTTAAAGAATAATAAAATAAAATAAAAAATGGAATGAAACAATTTTTGTAGCACAAAAAAAAGAAGCTAATAATAAAATATTTAAAAGAAAAAGACAAATAAAGAGTATATGAATAATAAAATCAGTAACAATTAAGGAATGAATGAATAGATGAATGGAATTGTTTTGTATGAGCCGGTCTGTGTAGCCAGCCACTGCTGACCAAGTCAGTACTCTGTCTCTATGGTTCTTTTGTTCCTCCTTTTCTACTGGTACGAGAGCTTGAAAACTCCCGTTTTCCTATTTATTTTTGGTGAACTAATGAGCATGTGTATTCTAACCAGTCCATTGTCCAAATTGTTAGATGAGACGTCAAGTAGATAGTTTGTAAGGAATAAACTATGACGAAGAAGGCTGTTGTAGGAAAATAATTGTTGGTGTGGGTTGGTGTGATCCTGAAGTGTTAAATTGTGTGAGAAGTTAGTTCCTGTTATGACTTAAGTTATAGCAGCTATAAATAGTCATACCCTCACCAGCCACTTTTTTTTTTTATTTTTTTTTATTTTTTTTTTTTTTTTTTAAGGGGCCAAGCACTGAAGGTGCATAGGCTATTTTATTATTTCTTCTTCTTCTTCTTCTTCTTCTTCTCCTTCTTCTTCTTCTCCTTCTCCTTCTCCTCCTTCTCCTTCTTCTCCTTCTTCTTCTTCTCCTCCTTCTTCTCCTCCTCATTCTTCTTCTTCTCCTCCTCATTCTCCTCCTTCTTCTTCTTCTTCTCCTCCTCCTTCTTCTTCTCCTCCTTCTTCTCCTTCTTCTTCTTCTCCTCCTTCTTCTTCTCCTCCTCCTTCTCCTCCTACTTCTTCTTCTCCTCCTCATTCTTCTTCTTCTCCTCCTCCTTATCCTCCTTTTCTTCTTCTCCTTCTCATTCTCATCCTCCTCCTCCTCCTCGAGTCTATGGCAGCCTTATGAACCGTAAGTAGGAAAATGATTCAATTTGGCACACTCGTAGATATGACCATGAATATTATCTGGACCAACTATGGGGTCTCTAGGACCAACTCTGTAGCGCCACCACTAGTTAAAAAATTCACTTTTCAAATGGTTATAATTGTTGAACACTTTGTCCCAGAGAAATGAAACTTAGTCCATCAGATTACTCTCCACATGGTGATCACAATCCATATATTACATTGACTCCACTCGTTACAGTAGTCACCATTTTGAAATGTACAGTATTCAGTTTTTCCGCTACTTCTCATTCAAATTCTGTCCAATTCTTACCAAAACTAGCTCAGATGATCAGTGGACAGAGCTGCACAAAAATCACTGAAGAGAATTTTGATATTCATATTTGTTTAAAAGTTATGATCCAGTATCTGTTAACATTCTAACTAATGTTTTGTGTGCTCATTCTCACCTTGGAAGCTCTCCTCAGCATCAAACCAAACATGCGTTCTCTGTGTGGGGCACTGTGATAAACGAATTCAGTTCTAAAGGGCCTGGGTTTGATTCCCATTTGGTGCAAGTTCTTAAAAGTGTCTGTAATCTTGTGGCATTTGGTTCCTATCTTTTGTGGCTCAGTATTGCACTAACCTTTCCACCTCTTGGCATGCAAATAAATGCAAATACTCTGTTCTGTTAATTTCCTGTTCAGTCTTATTCTTGGCTGTGCTTCTGAACCTATCTTTTATTCATTCATGTACACTCTGTTTCTCCTCTTCGTATTCTTCAACCTCCACATTGCACTTGCTGTCCCTTTGGTGCTTGGCCCCTTTAAACACTGCTTGCCGCTTTAATTTACTTTATCTTTGACTGTTACTGTAAGTGCTGACAAGGGAGACTCCTTCCAAAAATGTTAAATGAAATCTCCTTATAGAAAGCTTCAAAACCAAACAGCTCAGAACTTACACATGTACAATTAGTCAGCAAGGCTTTGCACCTGGCCTAGTGTCCATATGCTTTATATACTCCTGTAAGACAGGAAGTGAACATAACAACTAAGGAAGAATTCTTAAAACTCAGAGGAAGGTTGTTCTCTGGTGGCACAGAGTGAAATGTCCTGAGTAGATGTGATAGAAGCTTCCTCCCGATGGGCAGCTCCCAGAACCATACAGTCTGGAGTCTGGGATCTTCGATCAGTGAGAGGTCAAGAATGTCCTTTGCCGGGACCCAAGATCTCTCTTCTGGGCCAAAACCCTCCAAGTCCAGAAGTTAGAATATGGTGTTGCCCCATCGCTTGGAGTCAGGAATTGTGTTGACACTATAGGTGGGTGCTCCATCAATCTCCAATGAAGAAAGAAGGTGGCTCAGTTCCAGGTACCTGGTTTTGGGTTTGAGTAGTGATGCATGAAAAATGCGAACTCTTTGATGTGAGGGCGGTAATTTGAGTTTATATGAAACTGTGTTGACTTGTTGGATTATTTTGAAAGTACCATTGAACAGAGGACTTTCTGAATGGTATATTTAGCCTCAGGTCTTTGGTGGATAGCAGTTCCTTCAGACCAGTTGTAGCTGAGAATGTGGATGGCAACATCAATCAGCCAGCCTCTTCTGTAGAGGAGTGGGTTAAGGAGATCTGGGCATACTCTGCCCATCAGAGGTAGTGGTAGGAATCTCCAGATCTCTTGATTTAGTTGATCGACCTGGGTGTTGGCTTGAGGTTGGTAATCTGAAGAGAGACTAACATTGATGTTAAGCCACAAAACAAAAGGCTTGCAATATGAACTAGACTCCCCAGTCTGAAACACTGTCTTCTGGGAGACAGTAGTGCCTGAATACTTACTTGAACAATTTGGTGGTGTCCA
>JANDJT010000102.1:25336217-25338717 GCA_024331685.1 Stegophilus panzeri | reverse complement strand
AATACAACAATTTGGAATATCCTGAAAAAGAAAGAAACCACTGGTGTACTGAGCAACCAGACATCGAACAGGACGGCTAAGGAAAACAACAAAAGTTGATGGCACAAACCCTGTGAGAACTGTGAAGAAAAACCTAACAACAACAGTCCGTGACATCACAGGGCAGGGCTGAAGGTATCACAATCCACTGATCAAAGAAGACTTCAAGTGCAGAAATATAGAGGCCAAACCACAAAATGCAAACCACTCAACAACAGCAAAAATCAGAAGAATTTAGATGTAAATATGAGGAAAAGACAGCTCAAATTCTGATCCTTCGTGTATAGCGAAAACAACAGAATTGGCCTTGCTGCTCCAATACTTTCCAATACCAATGAAGGTATTAAAGAGCGCCCCAAGTGCAATGCTAAGGGTTCATTTCAGTTTTTTTTTTTTTTTTTTCTTCTAAAATGCTGACTAATCAGACAGGAACCTTGAATGGAGGCAGATCCAAAAGAAATTCATGTAAAGTGTGCCACAGCTAGACTGTGTTCTGTTTGTTTCTGTTACCGAGATGATGTTCAGATCAGTTTATAATTAATATTAATATTAATAAATAGTAGAATGAGCACCGTGTTAAGTTTTGAACCAGATTTAATAATTACAGTTGATGTCAGGATTATCTCTCACCTCCTTGTGCTCAGTAAGGACACTTGAAGGAGGTTTTTACATCATGGGACAGACATCATGTACAGTAATACACATGAAAAACAAAAGCAATGCTACTGACCTCTCAGATAACACTCTGAGCTATGGTTCGTTAATCCACTAACTCCAGTAAATTTGACCATAACCTAAACAGAGATTATATGAACAGATTGCTAAATTCAGGATGCCAGTATATCAATCAATATAGGAATTTGTTGGGTTTTATTTTACATTTCTGCATGTAAACATGGCTACAAAAATGAAGAGAAACTGGATTGGTATAAGTAGTGGGCACTTGTAGTGGTTCTTGTTTCATATGGTACAAGAGGAAGTGTGTGTGTGTGTGTGTGTGTGTGTGTGTGTGCTTTTTTTTCTCTTTACGTTTAAAAGCATGAGAGACAGGAAGTGTGGCGGTTTCATCTTGGTGAATCGGAGTTTGAAACGTAAAGACGGGCCCTTGTCTTACACCATTTCCTCTTTTCCCCCACCCACACGCCATCTTGAATTGATTCAGTTCTCTATGCACAAAATAGACACTATCTACAAGTCATACATATGCACTGTTTTACAGTGGTGCTTAAAAGTTTGTGAACTTATTCATGCAGAAATATAGACAATCCTAAAGGGTTCGCAAATTTTCAAGCACCACTGTATATTAGCATGTACTGCAGCTAGTTTTGTTCATACTTTTCTCGAAGGGTATTGGGAGCGTCATCAGTACTTCTGTTATACTGACCGACTGTGTTAACCATTTCCAATTTATTTTTGTAGTCCGGTCATTTGATGTAGGTGAAACGCGTAGCTACTTAAGATAAAACTTAACCACAGATGTCGTGCACAGTTAATAGTCATTGTGGGACAAAGTTAACCATCATACCAAACAATTCTATTACAACACATGGCTAGTTATCAGTTACCATGAGGTAGATAGCTACCAAAGTAAATAATATTGGTGAAAGTACGGCTGGATAAACTAGCGAAGATCATTTAACCAACCTGTGACCAACTCTAGCTTAATGCCGAGTTATCGTTTCCTTTCTAACCCTGCTGTGTCTTTGTGTTAAAGGTGCGAGGAAGCTCCACTCACACTCGCGAGGTTTTGAAAAGGCATTTTCAGGAGCTCCAGACGACGCTGAGCCGCTTGCTAAATGAGCGACTGAACACGCTCCTACAGGAAGTGGACACCATCGAGCAGGACAGCATCAGTCCACTAGATGACTGCCAGAAACTCATTGAACATGGTGTCAAAATGGCTGATGAGCTCCTGCGTGAAGGTAAGACTGGAAAACTGCGAAAGGGGGGAAAATAAACACACATAATTGCTACAACAATGCTATGACACATGGCTATTAATCTAAGGAACATGCTGGATGATGCGGATAGTCAGCACTCGCGCTGCAACATATGGTGGCAAATAATCAGGGTGGAGCATGGCTGGGAGTTTCTAGGATACGCATTTAACATCAACACGTTAACACTGTAATGCTAGGATAAGCAGCGTAGTTATAGTTGAGGTCGTAAGTTTATATACACCTCGCAGAATCTACAAAATAATAATAATAAAAAAGAGGGATCACAAGAATTACATTTTGTTTATTCAGGGCAGAACTAAATAAATAAGGTATTTCACATTACAGATGTTTACATATTGTCCACGAGACAATAATAACTGAATTTATAAAAACGAACCAGTTTAAAAGTTTACATACGCTTGATTATTAATACTGTGTGTTGTAACCTGGATGATCAGTGACTGTGTTTATGTTTTGTGAGAGTTGTTCATGAGTCCCTTGTTTGTCCTGAGCAGTTAAAC
>JANDJT010000102.1:25300875-25325445 GCA_024331685.1 Stegophilus panzeri | reverse complement strand
ACATGGTAGTTTCTTAATCAGAGTATCGTCTTAATCGGGTTAATATCGGATTATTGTTGTCCATGTAAACGTACTGATCGTTGCTGTGGTATTGTGCCCCCCCATAAACAACTACCATTTCCTGCCTTTTGGATTTGAAGTGGGAGTTAAGCTAAAAAAATTAAGTGTTTACCATGGAGCTACGAGGCTAACTCGTAGCAAACAACTGAAAGAAGCTTACAATTGTCAGGGTTCTTGGTGACTGGATTTGTTATGGAATGAGGACACCTCTGAGCAGAAAAGTTCACACATGACACAGAGATCGTTTGTGTGAATTTGTTGGTGAACTGGAACAAACCATCACTGTACCACTAATTGTTTATTTACACCACTGTTCACTCTTACAAAACAAACAAACAAAAAAAAAATATATATATATATATATATAACACACACATGTATGTATGTATGCATGTATATTAGTGTATATGTATGTTTGCTCGCTGTGTGAAATCGACTCCAAAGCTTTGGGGTTGACTCTTAGTTCTCAGTGGTTTCTCCGAGTCAGGGAATTGACTCATTTTGGGAATCAGCTCTCAGCACTCTCAGCATATTTGATGTGAATCGAAAGCGTAAAGATGACTTGACACACAACACGTATGTTAAACATCTACGCTGTCGGAGGTGGATAAATCCTAAACGTATTACCTAGCCCACTAAGCAAGTGAAAACATCAATGTGCTGCCCAGTCCTGTGTTGTGGTTGACTAGGCTGAAAAATGGTGAATAACATTGATTATCTCATCACAGTGGCACCTGTCAAGAGGTGGGATATATTAGGCAGGAAGTGAACAGTCAGTTCTTGACGCTGATGTGTTGGAAGCAGGAAAAATGGGTAAGCGTAAGGACTATAAGGACTTTGACAAGGGCCAAAATTGTGATGGCTAGACGACTGGGTCAGAGCATCTCCAAAACGGCAAGTCTTTTGGAGTGTTTCCATTATGCAGTGGTTAGTACCTACCAAAAGTGCTCCAAGGAAGGACGACCGGTAATGCTAGCTATGCTGGCTATGATAGAAAGGTGTCAGAACACACTGTGCATCGCATGCGCCTACAATGTGCATGCGAGCATCAGAACCGGACCCTGGAGCAATGGAAGGTGGGTCCGGTCTGATGAATCACGTTTTCTTTTACATCTCAAGATCATCTCCATTTGTTCTTTAAAATCGGATATTCAAACACTTCAAGCGATGGAAAAACTGACTGAAATGAGGCCCATGGAAACACAAGCAAGTGTTCCCAGCCAAATAATACACTTGTGCTGTAGCGATGTGGCCATGGTGTAAACAGTTCTTCTTTAATCATGTTCTACACGTTTTCCCATACGGAATACAACTAAAAATCGACTGTTGCACCATTCAGGCTGTTGTGTGTTTTTGAGTTTTGTTTACTTTTCATTGTTTCCACATAGTAGTTTTCCTGACAATATGCAACTGAAAATATATTCGTACCTTTTATTAACTATATCAAATATAAATACAGCGTTCCACACTATACTAATTATCCTTCTGTTAACTTCGCAGGTGCCGTGTTTGTTAACGGGAAAGAAATGACCAATCAGCTTCCCGCCGTCACCATCGGTTCAGCCATCACCTTCGACATGGAAGTGGTCAGCGTTTTTCCCGCCAACAACAACAACCCAAGTGATGTGAGCAGCTTCAAGCTGCGGGTTACGATTGGGTCAGGGAACAGGGAGGTGGTTTTTGATTGGCTGCTCGACCAAGTCGTGGACTGCCTCTTTTTCGGCTGTTCCTTCACACACCCGGGCTGGAAAGTGCTGGTTTTCTGATGTTTTGCTGATGTGCTTCATTACATTTGTATCTTGATGTCAAAGCTGTTTACAGTGTTTAGTCACACATACAATTAATCACAAAGTAGAGATGTTTTTACATTGCTGTCCAGCACTTAGCTACCATGCTACATTTTGAACCCCCCTCCACACCCACCTTTTTATTTGTAACACCATGCACATTTTTTTTAAACCATTTATTGGTTAGGCTGTTGTGTGACCTGTAGGAGTGAATCTTGTCTGAGCTGTAACATTGAGTGGTTTGTCATTGCCTGGAATGTAAAGAAAGTTCTTGCCAGGTTAACCTTTATTTTAACGTCTTTCAGATTTAAGATGTAACCGTTAGTGAGCCAACAGCTTTTTTTACCTGTAATACAGAAAATGACCTTAAGGTGGCAATCTCGCTAAAGTTACCACAAGATATGATCACGAGCTAGCTGTCCGAGCTAACCAGAGCCACCTGCTTACGAAATTTGGCATGATGACCTTGACACGCTGGTCAGCCATGCCATCACATATAACTGTATCACTCCCATGGATACCTAGACTGTTTATACGAAGGTACGTCTATGATGGTTTCACGCAGCCGACATGTACAGGTAGATGCCCATTTATTAAGCTACTATCCTACTTGTTTGTTTCCTGGAAAGCTCACTTTCGACAGAGCTCAGCTCAGATTATAAAATAAAAACCAAAAATGATCAGTTCTAAACATCCAGCAGTCTAGTTCGCTTCACTGATGCTAAACAAAAGGGGTCCGTATACACCGTGTGCTTTATCCAAAGATATAACCAATTTTCTCATTTTGAACGGGGACGCTCATTTACTGTTTAAAAAAAATAAAAAAATTAATCCATTTAATTCATCCATTTAAAACTACAGAAGAAAATAATTTTAACGTAGACAAGAATGCAAGAATCAAAAGACGCATATTAAGAAACGGTTCTAAAGAGAAGTACGACTAATAAAAAATTTTTAAAAAATGAACAAGGACCTTTTTATATTCTGTTTATCTGAATAAGAATTAAAGGTGAAATGAATTATTTTTCACCGTTATGGTTTGTGCCTGAAAAGAGTAAGTCAACGTTTGCACTCCTCTCAGTAACAGGTGTGTTTGAGGGTTTTTTTTTTTTTTTTTTTTTTTTTATAGATCAGAAAAGGTTGTGTATGTGCAAACGTGAGTTGCAAAGCATGCTGGTTTGCCACACAAGCTCAGATGCAGATCTTTGCGGTTGCTTCCTCTTTTTCTCTCTCCCTCTCTTGCTCGCTGCTTTCTTTCTTTTTTTTTTTCTTTTTTTTTTTCGGTGAGCTTCTGAAGTAATAATAATTTTCTCCCCATGCTAATGCTCTAGGATCTGAAACTGGTGCAAAACAAATGTGAATGTTGTGTTGCTGTCGGTCGACTGTTGTTCTGTTGTCCCTAATCTCGATCTTACTACTTAAAACATAGGTCAACATTATACACCTCCATATGTACATACCGTTTTGCAGCCTCGATTTTACACTTGGGTGATTAAGAACTTTTTTTAATGTGAAAAATGGTTTTCTTTTGCATAGTGACATTCTTGATTAGTGGTAATTAATTAGTGGTAATTCACACCAAAAAAACCCAGCAGCAAAGTTTTCCTGACCACTTACTACAAACTATCTGTTGTTCAAAAATGAAACGAACAAACTTGCTAACGCACTAGCTGAGAAAAGTACTGCGAGTCCATCGGTCGTCATTTTATATAATGAGGAGTCAGAAGAATTAAACCCGATTTGAACACACTAGTCAGTGAATCAGTATTGGGGTGGGGGGGTGGTATCGGGGAACAGGGACCTCAGTTATTTAAAAAACGTATAAAAGGTACTTAGATTATTATAATGTTGTTGAACCAGACACGTACAGTAGCACTGCTTATCAACGTGTGACGGTTCAGTGAATTTGTATCTTCTTTGTACCTCATTTGTGTGTGTGCCTTCTGAAAACACCTGTTAGAGCGCAGGAGAATATTTGCCAATGACTAATAAACAAATCAATTCAATTTTATGTGTGTAATGCTTTTAACAGTAGACATTGTCACAAAGCAGCTTTAAAGAAAGTGGTGGAGAAAAACTCCCTGGATGAGAAAGAAACCTGGAGAGGAACCATTGTGGGATCTTTTAGAAGAGTTAAAACAGAACTGTGTTGAAAGGATGTTCATTGTCCCTTATCCAGACTGACTATTCTCTCATTTATATAACTGAGCAGTTGAGGGTTAATGGCCTTGCTCAAGGGCCCAGCAGTGGCAGGTTGGAAGTGCTAGCATTTGAACTCAAAACCTTCCAATCATGAGTCTAATCTCTTAACCACTGAATAGGATGATTGTACTAAGCACAAGACAGTGTTTATTATTACAACAGCCATTCTTAAGATGGGCCAAATCGACAGTTTCCTGGTGAGATTATTCACTGACGCAAACGGCAAGTCAAGGGCATAAACTATTTTTGGGAAGTGGAAATCTTCCTAAAATGGGACCATCCACAGCAGCAGAAAGTGAGTCAGAAGTGCAGGAAGCTCTATGCAGAAGTAGAGCATCAGGATGCATCAGGCAGGTCTGGAAGGTGAGACGTAGAAATGTGTCCGGATCTGGCACTGGTGTCAGTAGGACGAGGAGAAAGAAAACAGCTTATAAAGTTGGAGTGCAAGCAGGTCTAGCTATGACAGCAAAACTAACATGAATACGAGGGCACCCTGCGACATCAGCTTCCTGCCACTGTAAAGCGATGACTGACAAACACAAGAAGAAGCCCAGAAAGCAGTTACTCTTAATACCAATTAACCACTTGGTGTCGATGTCGCTCAGCTAAAATCAATTAATCCTGGGCTGACGCCATGTAACACAGAGGCTTGTACTTTTCAGCGGAGCCCTCCTTACAGTCCAATGACAAGTCATCCTTCTCATTACTTCTCAAAGGCGTGTGAGGATGCTATGCATACAGCTACATCTGGGAGATCCGTCCAGGCTGATAACCTGGTTGTTGAACCGCCATGTTCAAAATCTGGTGTCGGGGCTCCTGAGTGGCGCAGCAGAAAAGCAATCATCCAGAGATTGCGAGTCTGGTTCCCAAGAGAGCAAAGTTGGCCGTGCCATCATTGGAGAGGGGTGGCAACCTCTCTCCCCTGTCAATCACAGTGAAACTAGCTAATCATGGCTGCATGTAAAAGTGGGCTTTCCTCTGAGTTTCCCCCTGAAGTTGCTGAGCAGCAGAAAAGGTGCAGTCTGCTGTCTTCATGTGCCTTGGGGGGATGAGAGTTGGAGGATAAGTAAATAAATAAAATTCTGCCATCAGAAGAAGAGCAAGGGTTCAGCCTATGCCAGTTTGCAGGTGCCACTCACAGGCTCTAAACTACCTAGGCCAAGATATGGGGAAACTTTCCTCTCACTTGCTTGCCCCCAGTGAGGCTATGGATAGTAGGGCACAGGTTTCAGCCTCCTAAAGCCAGGATCGCTAAATGGACCAATCGTGTGGCACCTTTAGGTCACAGCAAGCCAGTTCCATGTTTCAAATGTTATGCAGGGATAGGCATCTGAGTGACCCTCACCCACCCTGTGGAACAGACCCTAGACAGACGAGGGATAGTGATTGCAGAAAAAAAGCGATATTATTCTTAAACGACTACATGAGGTGAATAGATCCTGACAACAACGTCTCAGCCAGGATCCTGAAGTTCAGCCGTTCTTAATACTGTGTGTCGTTACCTGGATGGTCAGCGACCGTGTTTATGTTTTGTGATGATGATATGATGTTGAGATCCATCTTTTCACACTGAGGACAACTGAGGGACTCGTACACGACTATTACAAAAGGTGCAAACATTCACCGATGCTCAAGAAGGCAACACGATACCTTAAAAGCCAGGGGGGTGTAAACTTTTGAACAGGATTATTGGTGTAAATTGTTATTTTGTTTAAAGATCTTAGTTTTTTCATTTAGTACTGCCCTTCAGAAGCAACATAAGATATTTATATGTTTAATCAGAATTCAGTGCAGACAGTGTGTCTATGATGTATTTTCTGTTGTAATATTTGTATATTGCAAATATTGGTTCAGGTTAAAGCAGAATTATAGAGTGGATAATGTCTGTACATCAGAAAAGCACATGCACTACAGTGACCTTGCTTTCCACACAAACACTGAGAAAGAAGAAAATTGTCTTACTTTACTAATGCCTGAATTTTTGGGGATTAAGGTCTTTTGTGCGATTTTTGAGATGTAGATATTTGGTAAAACCTGGCAACCCTGGTTAATGCTATTAGCTCTTGTGTGTGTCTTGCACACAACAGGAAACACACCTGCTGTATCAAAGACAGTTGAACAAAGCTACGTCTAAAACCGATCAAACAAGCCGCTAGACTGTGTGCTGAATGACTGCATGTTGTTGAGTCTCAACTGCCTACGGGTTCTAGATATACATTCTGGGGGAAAAAAATTCTTGTGCGAATTGCACCTGGTGTCATAAAAGATGTCCTCATTGGGACATCGTTGGGAAAATTTCTTACAAGTAGCAATCATGATGAAGGTGAAGGAACTTCCTAAAGTTCTCATGGACAACATTATTAAACAACTTTTGAGTGGAAAAAAGCTAATAAAAAAAGTCATAGCAAAGAACTTAAACTTCAGTTGGTTCGATAATATTCAGGTGGAAAGTTCAACCAATTGTCCTTGGACTGGGGAGCCATGCAAGCTATCAGACTAATGATAACGCAAATCACATCTGCGTAAATTAAAAAAAAAAAAAAAAAGCTGTACAGAGATGCATGTCTAAACGCATTTAGGCAAATCAGAACAAAATACTTTGGTCAGACGACACAAAAATAGAATTTGGTACTGAGGTATTACGCATCATTGAAGGAAATTGGAATGGAACGATGCACTGGGACATATTAGAGGAGATTTTAATCTCATGGGCCAAGAAACTGAATCTGTGGAGAACATGGATGTTTCAACAAGACCCCAAACACAACCAAACTAACTGAAATAAGCACTGCATGACCTAGCCAATCTCCTGACTTGAATCCTGTTGAAAATTTATGTTGGATTTGGAAACAGCGAGCCTATCAGAGTATCTATCTACCTTGTAACCTTGGATAGTTGAAGGTGATTTGCCAAGAGGAATGCTGCAACAAGCTAATTAATTCTTGCCACAGACAACTTTATAATTTGTCAACTGCCAACAACAGATTTGCAAAAATTACTAATGTTCATTGGCCAAATACTCCGCCGCCCCCCGATCTGGTTTTTTTTTTTTTTTTGCTTAAATCATTGTCTCTGCATATGAATACCTACTTTTTCATTCATACGTACAAATTCAAAAGACATGTGTAAAGTTTAATGTATATATGCTATTCCCTAATGGCAGTGGGCTCTTTCAGCAGGATAATGCACACTGCAAAAATGGTTCAGGAACGGTTTGAGGAACACAATCTCAATCCGATCGAGCGTCTGAGGGACGTGCTGGACAAACAAATCCGATCCACAAATGCCCCACCTCGCAACTTACAGGACCCGCTGTTGACGTCTTGGTGCCATATACCACAACACACCTTCAAAGGTCTTGTGGAGTCCATGCTTTGATGGGTCTGAGCTGTTTCGGTGGTATAAGGGGGGGACCTACACAACATTAGGCATGTGATTTTAATGCTATGGCTTTATCTGTGTATCAGGAACCAGGGAATCCAGAGATGCCGGGCTTTTAAATTCTGGACACACAGTTCAAAAGTCATGACAATAAACATACTTCTAAATTAGGCCCAAATTTGACCCAATGGTGGTGCTAGAGCGTTGGTAGCTCTTTGCCCAAATTTGGTCAGAATGTTCCTTAGACCCTTCCTAATCAGTTTGCCAAATTTTACATCTTTTTACCAGATGGTTCTATGGGCTGCCATAGACACCGTAACGAGAAGAGAAATGGTAGACTAACAATAAGGTGCATAGACTAACGGTAGACTAACAATAAGGTGGACAACAATAAGGTGACTAACAATAAGGTGACTAACAATAAGGTGGACTAACAATAAGGTGGACTAACAATAAGGTGGACTAACAATGGTAGACTAACAATAAGGTGCAATAAGGTTCACCGTCGGTGCTTGGCCCCCTAAGAAAACTAAAACGTCCGAATACTTATTTCCCCTCACTTTAGAAGTACATGTGAATATGCTACTTGGAAATGCCGGTAACCAGCTAGTTTAATTGCTAGTAAACTAAGATTTAGTAGACATGAGTGGAGTTTCTCACTTTAGAGCAATTCAGAGAACAGTAGTCAAATCTCTCAAAATACAACAGCTACAAATTTGTTTATTCTGCATTCCATAGAAGTGAGTAGCCCAAAGCCATGAAGTTGACTTTGTGACCACCACTAGTCAAAATGAGCAACAAGCAACATGAATCATTGGCAATGAAAAATTCTTTATTATTATTATTATTATTATTTTTAAATAGGAAACAAAACAACTCTTTTTGAGCATAAAAGCACCAACAAGCTGGCTCTTATCAGTTTTTTTTTTTTTTTTTTTTCTTTCCCTCATGGCCAGCCGTATCTTGTGCAAACAACGCTGGTCTCCATTTGAGGTGCTGAAAAAAGGTTTTTAGCTGGTTAAGTCACATTTCTGCAGAATTTACGAAGAAATCTCGCACAGCTCCAGCGCAAACAAAGTGAAACCTTCAAAACGGACACTCGAAGAGTTTCGAAGCACTGCAGTAGCGTCGCTCCCTTTGGTATGTGAACTCAACTCCATTGAAAAAACCTCAAGATATAATCCCCCTTTTTTTTTTTTTTTTTTTTTTTTCATCTTTTCCCCATTACACAGTACAGCTATGTGCCGATAATCAGTTCTACAATACAATAGTGATCTTTAGAGAACGGTTTGGCAGAAGGCTGACTTGACATTTTTACACAGTATCTGTTTCTCCATTAGGTGTAGTAGGTATAGTAGCAAGAATTTTTTTTACCACAGCATGACGAGTTTCAAAACTGTAATTAAAAAGATGGGCCGAGATAACGATATGAAACAAGACAAGCGTAGTTGTGTGTTTTGTATACGTATCCTGAAAATGCTGCCTTTGTGGGCTATGTGCTGATTTTACAATTTTTGATCATATAAAAATCATTTCCAAATGCATCAGGGTTTATATATTAACTGTGCCGGAAGCATCAGCTCTATTTATTGTGTTTTTCAAATTAAATTTACGGTACTGCCTTCTCTGCCGAAGACAAGACGCCATCTCGTATCCAAAATAAGGATTCTTATGAGACAGTTAGAGAGAGTGTTTTGATGGCTCACCTGCAGAATATCGTTATGTATTGTATACCTGATTAGCGGCACGTGCGCGTCACTGGATTTTGGTTAAAGCAAAGTAAAACAGAAAAAAGACAGGAAATTATTCAAAACATTATCAGCAGGAAGGAAAACATATGTTGCTATTAAAAATATCAATGGGGGAGCACTTCTCACTAGGGATGCTGCACCGATCTGATCCGGAATATCAGACAGTATTCGATATGATCCTGTCTGATCCACTGTTCATTTTCTCACTGTGAAGGTTATCGTTCTATAGTATTTTGACTGGGACTGTTCTAAAGATCCAACCCTAGTTTAAAATCAAAAATCAGTGCTCCTCATACTGCACAGGAGCATGCTGGGATGTAACTATATGAGAGCATAGATAACTTTAAGCTAGTCCTGTATTTATGCTTCACTACTGCAACTCGATTTGAACTGTGCAGAAATAAACATCAAACTTTAGAAAGACAGAAGGAAAAAAAAAAAAAAAAAACACAAAAGAAAAGAAAAATATGGATCAGTGCATTCCTAATGTTTTCCCCCCTACAAAACAAACAAAACCTATATGACTAAAATATCCACACAAAAAGTCTGCATCCTCCATGAAGTTCATATAAATGAAGTGTAAACATTTCTGCAAGGTCTCTCCCTGCTCAGAAGGCTGAGAGTGTATGTTACCCTGTATACACGTGTGTGTGTGTGTGTGTGTGTGTGTGTTTTAGGCATGTGCCGATATTGAATTGGCGTGTCACAATGTTTAGCTGTAGCCGCCCTCACTGGCCAGCCTTTTTATTAAAATTATTTTTTTTTATTTGACCTCAAGCATAGGTGACATAAAACACTGCCTTCATATGTGCTTAAAATCTAAAAAGAAAGTTGTCCTTGTGCTAGTTGGATAGCATTTGCTGATAATCTACACACACACTGAACAATTCTAGATGGTGTTACTCACTAGGTATGTTTCTCAACTGCCAAATATCTTTAAACTTAGCTAGCAGAAAGTGTAGCCGAGTAACTAGCATTTATTAACTAGATACTCTACACTATGATTGCTAACTCTGTTTAAAAGGCAAAGAGGTCGAGTCCACATTGGAGCAAATTATCTCATGCTAGCCTCTGAGGGTTCATTCCCATGTTCCCCAGATTTCTATGGCATGTAATATAACGATATCACTGCATGGGTATTTGGACATTTCAGCAGTGAGATCATGTCAATCACAGCTCAAACAAACAAAGGTGTTAGAAATTAACGTGATTAAACTAAATGCATAAAAGAAAAAAAAACAAGAAAAAAAAAACAAGAAAAAAAAAAAAAAAAAAACACTAGCATTTGCAGGTGAAACCAAACTGGATTAAAATAGATACACGAGTCCTGATGTCATGAGAGTTCGATTCAAAAACATAATATGCTAGTTTTCACCTAAGGAAGCTAGAACCTTTTGTGATTCCATGACTCCAAGCATTTGTTTAGTTCCCTCAAGTCTAGACCTATTGTATCGGGAAACCCCTTTGACGTTTTCCCGCTATAACCCGTGTCATGTTAACCGAATACACAGCTAGGAACGCGTCTTTAAGGTTCCCATTATGTGCTACATAGAGTTGAGGAACATAGCACCCTGTGAACTGGGGAGCCCGGGACCCCGTTTCCCACGTCTTCATTATGTGCCATATAAAGCTGCGGAACATAGGACCCTGGGAACATGGACACGCTCCCTCCCGCCTGTGTTCGGTAGATCGCTAGCGTGAACTCTTGTTTTGTATTTTAAGCTGAGGACTAACTGCTGTAACGAAAGCCTGACCGATGACCAACTCAAACGCGACTTCCTAGCTCGCGTACGTTCGAGTTAGTCGGTTGAGGAAAAGCTGGCCAATGACGGTAGGTACAGGTAAACAGAATATCGGGAAGAACATTGCGAGCTACGTAATAATCACAACATAAACATCTGCTCTAAAATGGAAAGCACAAGAAAGAAATGCAGATATTTCACAGCATCCTCATGATATCGTTATATCGTGTGTTTGATTACCGGCACATGCCTAGTGTGTACCTCCCAGTTTCAGTGCAACAGCTACAGACATTCACACTTAAGTTTCAGCACCTTAAACCACAGCACTCTGTCTCTTTGTGTGTGTCCTCTAGCAACCTGCACAGACTGATTTTGCAGTGTAACAGACGTGCTGAGGTCAACAAGGGCAAGTTATTCTTGTACATGATCGAAACGCTAGCCTTCGATGCCACTTCTTTGACTCGACCTACAGATGGGCAACCTGCCTGATCAGGAAAACATGTGCGTGACCTGGCGTATTGAACAGCTCGACATTTCAGCCTATAGCACTGCTGCAGCTCAGGTGCTGGTTAAAAGTCTGAAACAAGACATCAAGAAAATTCCATCTGTCATGGTGTTGTAACGAAACCGTGATTGTTTACTGCTGAACTTTCCTGAGGTCTTGATTTTCAGTCTCTAACCTGCACAGCACCACAGTGCATATGAATATTGCTTTCCTGCTTCGTTTCTCACTTCTTTGATGTAGGGCTGGGCGATATTTATTGATAATATATCATATCGATGCCATGATAAACGATTACGCAATACACTTTTCCGAGATATAGTCGGTATGGTGATGTATTATTATTTGACATTTTTAATTATTACACATTAAATGGTACTGAACAGACACCGTTCATTTGAAGTAAAAAAAAAAAAAAAAAAAAAAAATTAAATTTTGGTCTTTGCTGGAATTAAAGAAACGTATCGTCAAACTCAGTTGAACAGTTTTGTGTTTGTTTTATTTGTTTTGCAGACAGTTTGTTAGCTATAATATAGATTACGCTATGCACCATGTATCGTAGAAATGTCCTCGAGTATCGTGAGATGATATTTGTGTCATATCGCCCAGCCCTACTCTGATATGTATGCAAATTCTTTAAATAAACCACTAACAGATTTTTCTGATACCTTTACGCATCCCTGAATTACATTAAATGACAGATTTTTAATGGCTTTATAAACGTTCGACTAGCTAAAGGCAACACTAACTTTAGCTAGCTAAGCAGTTTTGTTGTTTGATGTTAAGTAGCTATCTATTTAAAATGTTATCTATCTAATTATACTGCGTACGGTATTTTACGTAAAATATTTTAAATCGCGACGTTAAGCCGAAGACGGTCAAAGCTGCGGGATGGCTGATCGGTTTTAGCTTGAGCTGCGCCTTCGTTATAAGAGCCGTCACTCAGCAGAATCAAGATAATGTGCATCAATGGACATCAGGGGGTGGGAAATAAAAAGACCTTATGTTTTTTGCGCTAGGCTGAATCAGGATGAGCTTTTCTCACACTACTTGGTCTAAATCTCGTTTTATGACAAAATGAAAAAATGAAAGAAAAAAAAAAAAAAAAAAAAAAAAAAAAAAAAAAAAAAAAAAAAAAAAAAAAAGGCAGAATGCTTGGCAAACAAGTAGCTAATTGGACTTTGAGGAAATGGTGCCCCCATTCACATTGTATTTATTAATTTATTAACCAGTTAAACAGTCCTCCCCTGACAGGCATGTTCCAGTTTTCCAAAAAATGTGAAATTGTGTATTATGCATCGTGTATTGACCGGATGGAGCTTGAACTAAATTTGCAGATCACAAAGCTTTGGTAATATAATGACATCACGACCTTTCTGTTTACATCTTTGGCTCGACCTCCTGCTAGGCAAGCATGCTAGTGATTCTGTCTAATGCAAACTCGCTAGCTAGGTACTCAGCATGCTGCTGATGTTGTGTGTTTAGGTAGCTGGCTTGCTTAGCAAACCGTTCTTGTAATATCGTTTACTACACCTCGGGATTTTATGCTCATCGGGACGTTGAGCTAAAAAAGTGGCAATGTGATGACAGGCGATCGAATTTAACCCACGCCCATCCCTTGTTGAACCCCGGACGTGCTATTGGGACAACTGTCGTCATATCGCCCGCTGCTGCCTAAACGTACACGCGGTTTCAAAAACAGCAGACGAAATAATTATACTACCCAAAAACGGACAACAAAAAAAAGCAAACAACAAAAAAAAAAAATAATAAAAGTCACCAAGGCTAAAGTCTTTACCCCCATTTGTCACACTGTTTAAAATATATTAAAAATATTTTCAATCGAAAATTGGCGCCAAAAAGAAAAAGAAAAAGAAAAAAAAAAAAAGGTACAAAAATAGCACCCACGTTTATTTCAAAGCACGACGTAGTTCATTAGCTCCAATGAATCGGTGGTTAAAATGAATGGTCTGGCATCCAGAGGTCTGGCAGCTCCTGTCATCTGGGGAAGGTTCTAAAGTTTTTGTACTGCTGAGCTTCAGGCGCGTTCCTTCGCAGGTTCTGCGTTGCCAGTATTCCGGGCCGGTTTAAACTGGTGCAGGCGAGCCATGGCCCTGTCGATGGTCAGTGTGCTCAACAGCCCAAAGTCGTGCATGCTGACCAAATGCAGCAGGAAGTTCCGACACAGCTTCTTCTCCACGACGATAGAGCCGAAGTTCTCCACAAACAGCATGCAGGCCTGAGTCATCTGATTATCAGCTATAAATCTGATCAAGGAGAGGGGAGGAAAGGAGAAAATTAGATTCCTGCTCCAATTACCAGGCATTCGGAGCGGCCTTGTCACCTCCAGTAAGGTGGTGCTCGACTCGATTTGGAACACAGCCAGCAAGACGTTTAGAAAAGCCTCATCGTTTTCAGTAAGGCAGTGCTTGACCTGATTTGGAACACAGCCAGTCGGATATTAAGAAATGGCTCGATGCCCAGGATGTCTAAAGTTTCAAAATTGGATTTTCAGAGCTTCTAATATCTTTAGCGCCTTTACCCCTCTCTGAATGTCTCACGGTCGTGTTCCAAATCGGATTAACACCAAAGAGATGCCTTACAGAACATTACAAGGCGTTCCGAAATGTAGGACGTTTTAATTGGATTGGGTGCTATTGTTAGCATTATTAGCAGTGTTTGGATCTTAAAAAAAAACAAAAACAAAAAAAAAACCCACACATACATACCCGTGTTCCATTACGTGAAGGTTCCACAGTTTCATCACCTCCTTCTCTCCTTCGTTGACGTCAGTGAACTCGTCAATTTGCTACAAATGAGACGACAAAAGCGCAGTGTAGAACAGGAATGGATTTAGCTGCTAAGAGTCGGACCCGGCTGCTAACTAGCTAGTAAAAACTTCAGTACCGCCGTTACTTCCGTAAGCTGCCGCGTACAGATGGAAGAATCAAGAGAAAGAAAACCATGAGCACAGACCATCAAAGGTTTTTGCGAGGCTAAAGCTGAAATCACACCATCAAGCGACAAGCCTCTTGTGGGTGAGGCCCACCACCTTCTTTTTTATTTTTATTTTAGTTTGATATAAGATGGAAGTGTACACACGTACTTATCGTTGTTGTGGAAAGTCGGTTAGTCGGGGTGGCGGAAACGAAAACAGTGAGGCGGAGAATAAATAAAGCGGCTTTAACATGCTGCGAGAGTCTGAAGATTAGATGAAGCCAATTTTACAGTCAACTGCATGTCGTGTACAAGCATGCTGGGAAAACATTCCACTGATCATTATTGGCCTGGAATTTTTTTTTTTTTTTTTTAACTCCCATGTGCTTCTGGAGACAGACACAGCATCCTCCATCCGTTTAAATGCTGCTCATTGAGCTTTACATAAGGAGGGCTCTGTCGATGGACAGGAGCTTGTCCAAATGAGTGCATAAAAAAAAAAAGTGTCTTTAGTGTAATATTATAAACAGATTTATTTTACATATTAAACTGACTGATTTATTTTCATTCTAACAGTATAGTCTTAAAAAAAAACAACAAACATACAAACAACCAACCAAACAAACAAAAACACTGAAACTGGAAACGTAATTTGTAGACCATGTATGGTTGTTAATTAAAGTGCAGGTTGACGTCTTTGCTGCTGTTTACAGCATTTAACTGCAACAAAAACTTTACCTCGTGTAAGTTCATATAATGGAGAAAACCCGAATGGAAAATGCTTCTGGTCGCTCTGTCAGTGTGTCGCTGTGGCTGAAATCACAGCTCCGTGTCGTGCGCTTGCATAAAAACTAAAGCGAGCGTGAGCTCAGGGTAAACGTTTGGGTTTTTCATTTCGGCGGCGTTTCCTCACCATGACCGTTTTCTCCCTCAGCCACTCGGGGTCTTTCTCGTCCTCGCTGTCCTCGTCCATCTCGTGAGGACGCAGCGGCACACAGCTGTCGCTGTGGAAGTACAGGCGGTTGTGGCCGCTCACTAACGGCCGCCTCTGCTCCAGCGGTACCTCGTCACACTCCAGGAACTCGGAGAGACTCGGCTTGGTGCGCCTCGGCCTGTGAACACACTACCCGCGATCAGCATCACGCTACAGGTGTGTACACGTTGCTGCGAAGCTGACGGAGAACTAACGGATTCCAGCCCGTCAATTATGAAGCCTGTTGATTATTCTACGGGCTTTGCTAAGTACCCACACAACAGCTACTGTACCTGACCTAACATCACTGTTCCTCCCCCCTCCCCATGTTAGCCATCTTAGCAATTTACAAATTTCCAAGCAGGTAAGTTTTCAAGCAGTTAGGACAGATCTGCTACTCTGAGAAGCGCGAGGAAGACGGGCCCTGGTGTGTTCGAGCAGAAAGGGGGGTGGGGGGTAGAAAAAGTAGACAGCACAGAAAACAGGGCTTGGAGTAGTCTTAATCTATCTCTCGCACACACACACACACACACACACACACACACACACACACAGACAAAACTGACCTGCAGACAAGGATGTGTGTGACGCAGGTGCGCTTAACAGGGCCGTTGCGGCTGAAGGCGAAGCCGGGCTGGCAGTGCAGGTCATGAGGATTTCCCACGTAGGATCCATCGTAACACTCGTTCACCGAAACGTCTATCCGCGCTCCTTTAGGGTGAGGCTGCTCAACACAGAACACGGAGATTTTGTAAACAAAATTTTTTCCCCTCCACTGTTTATTTATTTATTTTTTGTAAACAAAATCATTTGCCATGTTACACAGTTACTCAGTTTTCACCAATTCTCTGATACATACACAATATTCAGAACGCATTATTTTGTGATTGTGGTCAAAAGTCATTCACATGGTTCTACTTCGCTACTTAAAAGCAAGGGATAATCCACAGCTAGGTTCGCCATTTTAAACGCACAACATAGAGGCAAATAACCACCTGACGTGAAGCATTAAAATGGTGTAGCGCACACCCAGCCGTGCATTATCCCGCTTGCTCCATGGTCGCTTCCCAGCACTGACAAGTTAAATCCATCAGTGATGTGTTTGCGGCACAAAATTTGACGAAAAGATACAAATAACGGACAATTTGTTAGTTATTTTATATACGGGTCGTTAGATCGAGAACTCTGCCTGCTCTAAATCATACACCGAGATAAAGTAGTGTGGTAAGATTACATTTATTTGAATGTATTATAATAAATAATTATGAGAGAGAGAGAGAAATTGTGTGTGTGTGTGAGAGAGAGAGAGAGAGAGAGTGAGAGAATTAATTGTGTCTGTGCCGTGTCTCTACTAATAACGAACTTAAGAAATGAATAAGCGAGTAAGTGACGTTTTGGACACAACATGACCAGAGTTACAAGAACTCTTGGAACACTGCTCGACCAATCAAATTAGTGGAGCGGATCTAACTTGTATAATGTAATACAACCAGACAGGTCGTGTTTGAAACGTGCCAGCTACAGTTGCGAGCAAGCGTTTACTTCAAAACGATAAAATTGAGACGTTTTATGAGAGTTACACTTCGAAGGCGTTCCTTCTAGTGCTGGGTGATGTGATGATTTTACATTGAGATCAATTAAAAGGTCTCCACGATCCATTTTTTTTTTATAAACAGAGAAAGAGAGATCACAAGTACCCTGATACTAAACACATTTCATGTGTAACACTCAGACACGGCACCATGGGTTGTTTCATGAACCATACTTTACTCTCTTCACTAATCCAAGAGCAGGTGGTTGCTTAGCTTACGTTTCCTCATCGTTTTGAGAGGAGTTGGTTTTGCGTGAAAGCTAAAAGCCGAGTCGCAAATATTACTGAACGCCGCCATTCCTCAGCTGAATGCCGAGACGCGCAATAAAAACCAATCCAAAGAAAAAGCTTATGTTAAACAAAGTGTAAACCAATTCAGCTAACGTATTCAATATTTTCACTTATTTAATGGTGCATTAGGTAAAATTAGGTTTTGTCCCCCAAGGTTATGTCTCTAACGGTTGGGCGAGTTTGACAACTGAATGATTCCCAGCCTCACACTGGGATTCACGAAGCTCCGCCCACCAGGACCTTGGTCTATACAGTGTTTATAAAATGACTGACAGGAGGCGAAGCCACACAAGCGTTCCGGACCAGAAGTGAGTTTTTAAAACCAGAGAACGTGTAAACTTTTGCTATGACCACAGCTTAACCCTTCTGTTGTCGTTGTTATGTTCTACATATCTCTCATTTTTCAAAATGAAATGAATCAAAATCATTTTTTGATTTTATAAATCGACTACTGCATCTTTAAACAGAGTTCGTACAGATTCTTCATAATGAAATTCCAGAACTTTTCAAGCACAAATTTTTTTGTTTTCAAGGACTATACAAGAGGTGTCCATCCATTTTCTGTACCGCTTACACAGGATTGCGGGGAGCCTGTCGCAGGGTACTCGGGGCACAAGGCGGGGGACACCACAGACAGGGTGCCAACCCATTGCAGGGCACAATCACGCACCCATTCACACACTACGGACAATCTGGAGATACCAATCAGCCTACAACGCATGTCTTTGGACTGGGGGAGGAAACCAGAGTACCCGGAGGAAACCCCTGAAGCACGGGGAGAACATGCAAACTCCGCACACACAGGGCACTAGCAGGAATCGAACCCCCAACCCTGGACGTGTGAGGCAAACGTGATCACCACTAAGCCACAAGAGATGTCAAACATTCTTTATTTTTTAATTTTTAATTATTTTTAAATTCCTGAAAAAGTAATAATAATAATAATAACAACAACAACAACCAGTGGTTTCTATGGTGCCTTTCTCAACCATGCTGGACTAAATTTGCATTTCTCAGGCATTGCTTCGTTTTCACCATAAAGTCAGCACACTCCAGGTGAGTGACAGGAGCACTGTTGCCAACAACTTTCAGTGGAAAGTCGCTAAATGATGTCATGCACTAATTAGCATATTCATTACATCATCACGTCATATTTGCGTTCCCAATAAAGCTGTTCTCATTTACATATTTTTCCTATTACTGTTGTCAGACGACGGAACGAGTGTGAAACAGTGACTGAAACGCAGCCCGTTAAGAGACTACACGTTAACCAGCAGTCACGTCCAAGCTGCTAAAATCCTGATTTTACAGTATAACCACGACGTCATCTGACAAAACCACCACACACAAGTTAAAGACACCGGCTGTGCTGTGATTTCAGTTATATTTACATGTAAAAAAGATCACTCAGAGAGAAAGTGAGAAGTGACTGAATGTGCTGTTCCTCTCTGCACCTCACTGAACAGAGAAGCTGCAGAGAGAGAGAGACAGAGAGAAAGAGAGAACCAAACCAAGAGAGACCATGAGAGAGACCGAGAGACAGAGAGAGAGACACAGAGAGACAGACAGAGAGACACAGAGACAGACATACCGAGAGACAGAGAGACCGAGAGAGAGACTGAGAGACCAAGAGAGACACAGAGACAGACAGAGAGACAAACCGAGAGACAGACCGAGAGAGACCGTGAGAGACCGTGAGAGAGAGAGACACAGAGAGAGAGAGAGTCAGTGAAACAGACAGAGAGACACACAGAGAGAGAGAGAGACAGACAGAGAGACACACAGAGAGGGAGTCAGTGAAACAGACAGAGACACACACAGAGAGAGAGACAGAGTCAGTGAAACAGACAGAGAGAGAGAGAGAGAGAGAGAGAGAGAGAGGGATGTACCTGCAGTGGGAAAGCAAGACCTCACGCTCATGGGGCAGTACTGGCCACTGTCTTCTATGGAAAGTTGCCACGGTTTGTCCAAAAAGTCGTTAGACTAATCCGCTAGGTGCTTTTTTTTTTTTTTTTTTTTTTAAGAGAGAGAGAAAAAAGGTTGCTAAAGGGGTCTGAAAAGTGGACTGGAGCGGTCTGTCACAATGAGTGAGTGAATAACAGGAGGAGGAGGAGGAGGAGGAGGGGCTGCATATTTTGAGTGAAAGGATGTATTCATGTTCTATCGAAAATTTCGTATTTATTGATTATTAAAAAAATATAATTAAAGTACTTTTTAAGCACCACTAGATTGAAGAAAAAAAAGAAGTTGTTGTTATTTTCAAGGTTTTCCAGTACTTACATTACAAAAAGCCAAATTCAAGCACTTCAGGCACCTTGTACGAACCCTGTTTAAATACTCATTCAACCACTCAGTCGGCTTTCATTTTTTTCACTTTGAAATACTGGAAGAAAAAAAACTGAAGGGGCGATGCACATTTTTTAATCGAACATTTTCAATACGCTATTCCCCGTGTGTGATTGTTTTTAGTTTTAAAAAGACTTCCTTACATTTTGAAGGGCACTTTGTTAAAATTACTTTGAAAAGCTACTTCCATCATGGATTGTGATCCAGCCTGCATTTTTTTCTGCCAGATCACCCATCATTGGTTCCTTCACCATGGCAAGCAACAAAAATAATCAATCAATCAATCAATCAATAAATAAATAAATGTGTATATTGCGATATTAATAATGAAAACGTTTGCTAATAAAATGTACCTGCTAATAACCCCGCCCCCCGGAAACACTTTAGAACACATTACACCAATTAACACAAAATTCTGTCCTGCTGTTGATTTTCCACCCAGAAACCAAGAGGGATGCTAAATTTTGCACTACAGAGTGTGTAAATAAAAGGAATTTTATACCACATAGTTGAAGATGAAGCGGCTGTGAGACAGTTTGAGGTGTTTGAGGAGGCTGTAAAGTTTACGGCAGTTAAGCGTACACCAGGGACAGTGCAGGTCGTCTCGAGCCTCCGTCTGCTGCCGCGTGTTATTGTTATACAAAAACTGCAGGGAGATGAAAGGCAGAAACAGCTTTTAGCAAAACAGCAGCATTTCTCCATTAGTAAAGTTACCGTAGTTAAACCACCGTTACTTGTTTTCCCTAACAGTGACGATCCGTTATTAACATGTTATACACGTGCTTGTGCTGTGCTCTGGCTGCATCAGCTCGTTAGGACAAATTAAGAGCACGTGGGACAAGATGTCGCATGAGAAGAGACAAGGACGTGCTTCTGAGGGAGTGCATGTGATTAGTTCGGTTGCGGTCACATCCAAGAGTCATGCAGAAAATGCGTTACCTGATAATAAACACGGAGTTTCTGACGAGGCTCAACGTGAAGTTGCTCTTTTCGCAAGAGTGCGTCTGAGCTTACAGGATCTTTCACAGCTGGATAATAAAACGCAGCAGAAGAAATGTCAGCACAGTGCATTGATGTGGCCCATTAATAACTGCTAATAATGCTGTACTCGTATTAAAACTAACCAGGAACCCGTGAACAGATGTCACATGCACGTAACGACTAGATACGTAATTCCACGCTCGTGGGGAAAAAAAAAATCTCGTTTAATACATCATAAAATAGAAATAAAAGGTTTTTCAGTGATTATCGTGATAGGAAAGTTTACCGTCGCCATACCTACTGTTTGTGACGGTTTAGGCGCGTTAGTCCTCTGGTTCTCGCTGCAGCTCGTGTGGGTATTGCGTGTGGCAAGGGGTCGGGTCATGGGCGGCGCGGCAATGTCACTTTCCTCGCCTGTCCAGCGGAGCGTGAACTGCAGAGTTGGGCCGTGAGAGAACGTGTCAAATGGAGGAACCCACTAAGAGAGAGAGAGCACAACGTGCACAGACATGAGGGGTTAATATCCAGGGCCGTTTTTTCCTACAGTCCAACAAATAAATAGCTATGCGGTTGGAAAAATAACCACAACAAACAAATGTTTGCATTAAGACGTGAATCCCAATCCTTGAACAATAACCATTTCCGTCGCACCTTTCCGTCAACAATGGTTTCCCAGGTGGCTCGTTTCTTGCCGACGGGACACTCCTCCATCTCCTGCATCGACACTTCATATTCGCCGTCCAGCAGCTGCAGACGCCTGTAGACACAGACACACATACAAATGTAGAGTGGTCAAGCACTGATCAAACTCTGTTCACCTTCGCTCGCACACACACACACACACGAGGGGCCAAACTGGACAAAAGTTAAGCGAATGGGGGGAGAGAGAGAACGACAGGCGAAAGTGTCCGCGAGAGGGGGAGCGCGAACGTGTGCGGCACGAGAGACACCGCGAACGTGCGCGAGAGAGACAAAGTCAGTTTAAACATAGGACTCGCTCTATCGCACACTTTCAGACACACTTGGCCTTTCTCTCGTGGACTTTTATCTGTCGTTCTCCCTCTCCCCCATTCGCTTCACTGTTCTCCATTTTGGTGCCTCACACACACACACACACACACACACACACACACACACACACACACACACACCTGTTCTTATCGAACACTGTCATCTGTGCTACAAATGTTGTCTCTCCGTCATCTCGGTGGGAGGAGTAACGCTTCTTCCTGCTGGGGATCTCGTCAGCAATGTCTGTGCAAACACACACACAAACACACACACACACACACACACACACACACACACACACACATTTTATCAGTGTGGGCTTGTTGCTATGACCAGTTATAACGCATCGTGATGCATTCTCATTTTTACAAACAAGAACTGTGTATTTTTGTCACCTTGCTCAGACCTGCATATTGTTTCACGCATTCCTGACAGTATTTATTTCCCTTAGACGTCCAATAGCAAAACATTTTTCGAGTAAACAAGTTTGCAGTTCTTTTCTCAGTACATGTGGTCATCGTGCCGTATTCTTTAGTGTGGTCTTCTGGCCCAAACATTTCGCTACGGAACAGTAAATCTTATCTGATGACTCATGGGGTGCGTGTGTGCGTAGCATATGTAGTGCGTATGGCGTACTGTTGTCTCGGGTGCTGATCTCCCTCCCTGCAGGACACGTGACCCTGAAGAGCAGCGAGTAAGACTTCACCATGTGGCTGTTACTGGGCTCAAACTCCTGACTGGGCACCGTGATGGTCGGCCACGTCCCCGTCTTCACCCAAGGGTTCAGCGGCACCTGCTTCTTCCCAGTAGGCACCTGTTTTATGGGGCAACTCACGTCCTGCAGATATCAAGAAAAGAACAGACGGGTATAGTGACGACACAGAGACCAAATCTGAGATCCAGTCAGATATATAACAGCGTTATTTTGGAAACTTCGAAGTACTGTCACACACGTGTCATTACTCTTCTTGAAGCCAATGCCACAAAGTTCAAACAGGGTTTGTGTGTTCACTGGTTTTTACACATTGTCGTACTCTCAACTTTCATGAAGCAACATTGATGTTATGGCTGAATCCAACTTAGCGTTCTCTCCAAGTGTAATTTGTAGTCACGGGAAAATCCTGATATTCCCAACAGTTCTGTCTGGACTCCGCTGTCACTACACAGCTTGTATAAACAACTATTATGTGCTAGCTAGCTAATTTCCTAGCCTCATTGCCAGCACAATAACATGCCCCGCCATCCATATTTCCTATAGAGCCATACCTACAGGTTGTTTACAGGGGCGGGACAAATGTGTTCCAGAGGGCGTCTGATTGGACGCAAATTGGATGAGTACAGGATGAATCGTAAAATTTTTTATATTATCGTAGTTTCCCAGAAATATAAACACACACAGGCTTTATTTGTGTCTACAGCACCAAGAAACACCTATTTCAACTTCACTGCTACTTTAAACGTGGCCTCCTATGGAACATGGTTGTGTGTGGGTGAGAGTGCGGAGGCGTTTACCTTCCTCTTCTTATGACACACTTTGATGAGCAGCACCTCCAGAGACACGGAGCTGTCCTCGTTCTCGCTGTTCTGCGTCTTATCTGAAACGTTTTATTATGCCGTTACAAAGGAAGAGGATGGGAGCTTATAAAGCAGAAAACGACTGGAGAGGGACACGGCAATGAACAGAGAGACAGACGGGTATAAACATAAATACACAGACAGCAAGACGCATACTAGGGCCGGACTATATGACGATAGAATATTGACAGTGTTATAAATTACGCCACAATTCACGTTCCTGCGAGGAAGCGCGTATTGTGGTATTGTTTTCCGATGTTCTTTCAAAATAAATCACAAACTCTGATTGGAAGCTGTGGATTTGTTGTTTTGTACTTCGTACTGAATTCTTAACACTGTAAAAATGTTTTTTGTTTTTTTTTTATACTTCGTAGAGGTGAAATATTTATAAATGCAGGATGTGTGTGTGTGTGTATCAGTGTGCATCATAGAAATGTCTTCAAGTATTGTGATGGGATATCTTATCACTCACTAGAGAGACATATAGACAGACAGGCAAACAGACAGACAGTCATATCAACACAAACACTATCTACTCAGCGTGACATCGTCTTACGCTGTGATGAACCGCGAGACGTTGATCATGATATGAAAATGTAATATCAGCGTAGCGGCTGCTCTTACCGACTTTATGGAAGAAGCCAGTGAAGGTAAGCTGCAGGTGTGACGCCAAACTGAGGAACAATTCAACGACATGCATCATACACTTCAGACCATGCAACCTTTAAAAAAAAAAAAACCAAACAAACACCCAAACAAACGAACTTTTGAATCAACTGCGGATAAGCCGAGATCAGCTTACTTGAGCGCCTCCTGCTCGGTTTTCGTCCTCTCCACTTTGAAGAGCAGATCGTCCATGCTGAAATGTTTCCTGGCAGGCAGAGAGGAAGACGCAAGAGACAATGAGGCTCCGTCCCAAACATGACGCTTCACAGCTGGTTAGTTCGTTACAGACCATCGGCCGATGCGATGCTCGACGTCGAACGCATGAAACGAACACTACGTGAGGGCGCTTGTTTGATGTTTTGGTCACCCAAGAGTGCATGTGGAATATAGAAATGACTTTCTTTTCTAACACAGCAAGAGGTCGTATGCTCCACTAATGCATGAGGGGTTGAGCTAAAGTGCTTGTTCTAATCCGTTATCCTTTCTGTAGTAACAACTTAATCACAGGGACTTTTTGAGCACGATAATCCACAGGGCTCTACGGTAACAATTTCTTTACAATTACAAAAATTTAGGAGCACGGTTGAAGTTTAGTTTTTTTTTGTTTGTTTTTTTTTTTTAAAAGAGATGGAAATGTTAATGTGCCACAATATAACACAAGTAGGCATGAGAAAACTTGAGCTGGTCAATTATGACCGAATTTAGGAACATAGTGTGAGCCATGACAAATTAATTTACCTTCTGATAAACTAAATGTAATATTTTCAGTTAATT
>JANDJT010000102.1:25241743-25252493 GCA_024331685.1 Stegophilus panzeri | reverse complement strand
TATATATATCTTGCCATCACTGGGTACCAGATTCCAAAGGGTTAACATTGCCCCTCCAATTAGTGTGAGAGTTCATATCCCAATATATTAGCAGTCCAAAGGTGAGTTGGTTCCTCATGACATATGTTTTCCAGGTGATTCTCACCACTTCTGGTGGTTAAGAGGGGTGAAATAGAACACTAGTTATGTATGTAACTGTGGTTTTGTGAATCCTTTTTGAATGGGTCATTTGAAACCAAAATCCAGTGAGAAGGTAGCAAGAAGGCTCCTGGGAAAAAGGGGGTATACGCCCATGGTATTTGGTATTGCAAATACATCATGTGCCATCATCTGGCATGTGTAGGAGGCACGGTTGCTTAGTGGTTAGCACATCTGCTTTGCACCTCTGGGGTTGGGGGTTGGTTTCCTGCCTCTGCTTTGTGCGCACAGAATTTGCATGTTCTCCCCATGCTTCAGTGGTTTCCTCCAGGTACTCTTGTGCCTTGTGCCTGATTCCCCTGGGATAAACTCTAGGCTCCCTGCAACCTTGTGTAGGATAAGCGGTATAGAAAATGGATGGATGTGCATTGGTAGTCTTGCCTAATAGACCTAATATTATCAATGGAATCATAACTTTAGTGGACCAGCTGCTATTATTGTCAGCGTGAAAGAGTGGTCTAAACTCTCTCTCTCTCTCTCTCTCTCTCTCTCTCTCTCTCTCTCACACACACACACATACACACACAGCCTTTTCCACATTGCTAAGGTAAGTGTAATGGTTATATTTCCATGCTATTTTCTGCACCCGTAACTGTACAAGCCTCACAAAACCCCACTGTAAGCTGAAATCCACACTGAGAAGCGGATCAACTATCTGTAGCCAGAAATGTTAGCACAAGTTCACAGCCAGAGTCACAAGCTGATAGGAGAGTTTTATATTTCAATTGTCTAACCTTTTATCATGGTCTACATTAGTACTGTAAAGCATGAAAGACCATGGCAATAGGCAGTTGTAATATTATGATATTGTACTGTATACGTTTTTATAAATGACCACACAAGGCTTTTTATATAGAGATAATTCTTGTAGCAAAGAGCAAGCTGACTAACATTAGCAAAGTAGTTAGCAGGATTACACTGCATTTCATTACAGCTAACTTTTTCCTGTGTCTGTTGCCATATTCTGTAAATTCTACAGTTTTGTCCTTGTATGTATTTATCTTCAGTAACCACTTTATTCTGGTCAGGGCCACAGTGAATCCAGAGCCTATCCCTGAACACACCCTTGGAATACACCCTGAATGGGATGCCAGTCCATCGCAGAGCACTACACAGACTCATTCATAAACATTCACAGACTACCTGCATGTTTTTGGAAGGTGGGGAAAAAATAAGAGTACCCAGAGGACACCTACATGGACACAGGAGTAACCCAGTCAGTAAACTTGGGCTCGGGTTGCACCAGGGACCCTGGAGCTGTGAGGTAGCAAAACAACCTACTGCAGCACCGTGCCACGCTCTACATTTTTCTATTAGATTGTATTCATTCATCAATCTTCACTAACACTTTATCCTGGTTGGGGTGGCAGTGAAGGTGGAGTTTATCTCAGGATCACTGAGCATATGGCAGGAATTGACCATCTTTGGGTTGTCACTGCATTGGGGCATCTCATACACCCACCCACACACACACACACACACACACACACACACACACACACATATTTGCATGCTCATTCATACACTGTTTGGCCAAATGTATGTGGACAGCTGACCATCACACCCCTATGTGCTTCTTGAATATCCCCCTCCAAAACCATGGTCCATCCTTTGCTGCTACAACAGCCTCCACTCTTTAGGGAAGACTTTCCACCTGTTTTTGGAACGTGCCTGTAGGGATTTGTGCCCATTCAGCCACAAGAGCTTTAGTAAGGTCGGGCCCTGATGTCAGGGGAGAAGGCCTGACAAGTGGCATTCAGTGGGGTTGAGGTCAGGACTCTGTGCAGACCAGTCAAGTTCTTCCACACCAAACTTGGCGAACCATGTCTTAATGGAGCTCATTTTGTGCATAGGGGCACAGGTTTGGGACCCTTAGTCCCAGTGAAAGGAAACCTTAATGTTACAGCATTCAAAGATATTCTAGACAATTGTGTACTTTGTGGTAGACCCACATATGGGTGTGATCGTTAAGTGTCCACATACCTTTGGCCATATAATTTACCTAGGGGCTATTTACAGTATAGAAAATACTATCCACCTACTGGCATGTTTTTGGGAGGTGTAAGGAAACATGCAAAGTCAGTAGTCCATACTTGCTGTTTATGTTTTGTGATGGTGTCATTAATAATGTACAGCTGAAAACCTCTCCATCCAGCCACTAGCATTAACGAACCTACAAATGTCTGTTTTTACAGATCCTGTAAGCGCATTTTTTGAGGTGATGGTGAGATGGTGAAGAACTTTTTCAAAATGTGATGTCTCAAAAAATCCTGTCCTAAAGACCCCTGAGCCAACAGTCATTTGGAAACTGGAGATACAGATCAAGTGTCTGGAGTCAGATACAGTGCAAAGGTAGCTTCACGGCACCGAAGCATGTCCTAATCTAGCTAACCGTTATCAGTGTTTACACTATTAAAATGGCATTGGATTTTCTGAAGACACACACACACACAGCTAAGCTACTACTTATTGCTAGTAAGAGCCTTGCTTAGCAGCTATCCAGCAAGTTGCATAAACTTCTTGCCTACGAACAATATACACTATAACTAAATGTTTGTCTTATATCTCATGATGTATTGTTCACTTTCTACATTTTTATATAGTTTGGATATTTATGTTTTGATGGCATGTGATTTATATTGTACCTTTGAAATGCTCTAACTTCCACAGCTGCTAGCATTTATGAACACACAAATATCAGCTTTCTCAGGGCCTGGAAAAGCACCTTACAAGGTTACTTTTCATGCACCGGAGGAGTCAAGTTCCAGGATCGTTGTTGTGCAATCTTATTTTTGGTTTGCGCTACGATGAGAAAACCTCCATTTATTATAACTTTAGATAGCACAATGTTGTTAGCGCTGTTGAAACAGACAGATATTTGCAAAACTTGAATGATGTTTTTGGTGCAGTTTGGTGGAGTTTATTTTTCATGTAAATTGCTGGCTTTCTTGTATTAGCTTTGCTAGTTGTGTACTCCGAGCTTATCTGATTTTTTTAACTGACAAGAAAGCTATCTAACTATCTATGGTATATTATAGTCTGTCTGTCTGTCTGTCTGTCTATCTATCTATCTATCTATGCAGTATTATATGAATTGACTCAAATGAGTGATTAAGGTTCAAATTAATTGTAGTGGTTCAACCCTGAGCTCTTGTTATTGTCTGTACAGATACGTAACATATAGTCACCTCAGAATGTACTGAAATGGCAAGGCTGATTCTTTTTTTTTCTTTTTGCTATACACTGAAAACATTTGGGTTAGAGATGAAAGATCAGAATTTCAGCTTTCATTTCCTAATATTTACATCTAGACATGTTAAACAACTTAGAACACGGCATCTTTTGTTTGAACCCACCCATTTTTCAAGTGATGAAAAATAATGGAACACGTGACTGACAGCTGTTTCTTGTTGTCCAGGTGTGCCCTGTTAGATTGAGTATTTCAACAGTTAATACCTCTACAAGTCTACTCTTGGTTTGGGCCCTGGGTTTCGCCTGGGAAGACTGTATTTGTTGTTATAAATGATAAACCAACATGAAAATCAGAGAGCTGTCTACGGGAGAAAATCTATTTAATTTGCTTAATTTAGAAGTCTACAGAAACATCAATTTACAGAGAAATGCATCCAAATTGATCGGGAGGAACTTTATCATGCAGTAAGACAACGATCCAAAACGCGCTGTCAACTCAACGAAGGACTCCGCCAGGGTGAAAAAGTGGAAGGTTTAAGACTGCCCAAGTCAATCACCAGACCTTAACCTAATTGAGCATGCATTTCACCTCCTGAAGAGGAGACTGAAGGAGGTGAAGAAACACCAAAAACAAACAACTGAAAAAAAGCTGCAGGAAAAACCTGGAGCAAAAGAAAAATGCAACAATTTGGTGATGTCAGTGAGTCACAGGCTTGATGTAGTTATTGCTATGTAGTTAAGTGTTATTTACTTTAAGTCTATACTTTAAGCACGTAAAAATAGGGTGCTCTGCCACCAAAGATGATACCATGTTCGAAGTCGTTTAACACGTCTAGATGTAAATACCAGGAAGTGAAAGCTGAAATTCTGATCTGATCGTCTCATATTCATCTTTTGATCTCAAAACATCCCAAATGTCTTCAGTGTATAGCAAAAATAAAAGAATTTGGCCTTGCCGTTCCAGTACTTTCAGAGGGGACTGTATATACATAGCCTCTAAAGGATGCTGTATAAATTTTACTTTATGCCTTAAAAGCCCTAACAGGTGTGGGGTGCAGCTGAGGCTTGTTCAGTGTAACATCTGTTGTATTGTTCTTTCGTTGACATTAACAATAAAGGTGCAATTGTGAGAACAATTGCTGGCATGTGTTTTGAGCTCCACAACACCCACACAGGAACATCAGGCCTTCCTGCACTTGTATTACACACACACTAAAGTCATTCTAAGAATACACACTAGCATTAGTGTATATGTAAAACAAAAAAAAAAAGTGATTGTGATTTTATGGCATTTTGTATCACCTAATATTTTTGTTTACATGCTCAAAGACTGCAGATGAACATTTACAAGATCATTTCTTTTTACATGGACAGACATAATAAATGAAACTTTTCTGGTGCTGTTTCAGGCTATCGAGCGCTAACACGCTGTACATTTAGCCCATTGTGTAATTGAAGTTTGTGCTATCATTTACTTCAGAGGTCAACATTAGATTTAAAATGTACAAAGGAATGTAAAATCTGTTTAAAAAGAAAGACATTGTATCGACATAAAAAGATGTAAAGGATTTTGTATATATGTTCGATGGATTTAAAAGCATTTACTCAGTCAATATGTAGAATATGTAGAATTAAAACAACCAGTCATGCAGATCACAGGTCAAGAGCTTCAGTTAATGTTCATCAGAATGGGGAAAAATTGATGGTGGCTGGTGCCAGAACAGGCTGGTTTCAGAAGCTGCTGATCTCCTGGGATTCACTCACACACACTCACACACACCAGTCTCTAGAGTTTACACACAGTGGTGCGAAAAACAAAACAAAACAAAACAAAACAAAAAAACCATCCAGTGAGCAGCAGTTGTGCATGCGGAAAAACCTTGTTGATGAGAGAGGTTTAGAAGAGAATAGCTAAACTGGTTCAGGAAGCCTATGGTAACTCAAATAAGTACTCCTTACAACACAGCGTGCAGAAAAGCATGTCAGAACGCACAGCATGTCAAACCTTGAGGTGGATGGGCTACAGCAGCTCAAGACCCTATCAGGTTCCACTCCTATCAGTGAAGTACAGGACTCTGAGACTACAGTGGGAAGATCAGAATAAGACAAGGCGACGTTTTGCTTTCTAATGTGTCGAAAAGGTGAGATGCTTTTCTGCTTACCACAGTTGTGTAAAGAGTTGTTATTTGAGTTCTTGTGGCTTTCCTGTCAGCTCAAACAGTCTGGCTAGTCTCCTCTGTGGTCTCTCATCAAGGCAACAGAGCTGCCAATGTTTTTTAATGAATACCAATTAATTTATTTATTTATACTAAATCCAGGTAATTTAATGATTCCTGTTATTCATAAGCATTGGTATTAATGTTCCAGATATCAGCTCTAAATATGAATATATAGGATCATGACTGTGACATTTTGTCTGCTGATTGTTCAGTATTTTCACACCTGCGCTTTTCTTTTGGTCCGGGGTTCTTCACACCAAGAGTCGTGTACAGGTCATCAGGAACTTATCTCTAGTCCACCTAAAGAGGACTGCCTGGGATTGATTGTAAGTGCACTCGTGTGTAACTGCACGGCATGCGTGAAAGGAATCCAATACCGGAGTTTCACAATGGTGTAGAAAGGGAATATGGAGATAAAATATTGAGTGAAACGAAAGGATTCACAAGCAAGTGACTATGAATTAAAGACTTTTGTATATTTTGTATATAGGACAGTAGGATTGACTGAAAGGCTTCATCCAAACTGTTGATCAATGTCAATAATAATAATAATAATAAGAGGAAGAAAAAGAAGAAGAAGGAGAAGAAGAAGAGGAAGAAGAAGAAGAAGTGTGAAAATGGTGTGAGGCAAGAGTTTATAGGACAAGAGGAAGGTCAGAGAGAGAGAGGGAGAGAATTACAGAGATAAAGGGGAAGGGAGGACGAGTATCTGATGAAAGAGAGAGACCCAGAGATGTAGATTTTGAAAAATGGAAAGAAAGAGAGACAGCTATACTTGAACACAAATTCTGCATGAGAAGTGGGAAAGGAAAAAAAACCCCAAACCCTTTTCTAGCCTCTTAGCTTTATTCCATCATATGTAGCCAATCAGATGAGATATAATCTAAATGCATAGAGGACTGTAGGTCTCGTCTGACTGGCTGCATGATGTTAATGGAGTTTGTACTGTGTATTTACATACAATCATACAATCAAATGTACTTATTATTTATTTCTTCATTTTGACCAATTTAACAGTTCATTTTTTTTAATATTCATTTTAAGAATGTCTTTTTTTCCTTTTTTGCCCTGGTGCTACAAAGCTAACTTAGTTTACAAGCTTACATGCAAACAAACTGCATGTTGAAGTCTAAATATAAAGTAAAACATGTATGATAAATAATTGAAATCTGAAGGTGGCTTCGATTAGACTAAGTTGCCCGAAAGGTGTGAATGAGTGTGATAAATTGTGTGTGTGTGTGTGTGTGTGTGTGTGTGTGTGTGTATGAGAGGGAGATAGGGAGATCGAGAGAGAGAGAGAGAGAGAGAGGGATTGGCATACCATTCATGGTGTATATACTGTCTGTACAGGATTTCACAAAGATTTTTTTTGTTGTGATTGTTTCGTCTTTGCTGCGTTTTTTTCTTTTTCTTTTTAATTGCGAAAACTACTTGAATTGGTGACATCGCAATTGCACAAAATCGTTTCACACGGTCTTTCGCAGTGATGTTTGTGGTAAATGAGACCTTTAAGCTGTACTCATGTTCGACGCACGTGAATCGAAGAGGGCTTTGACTGACAGCGTGTCATGATGACGTCACATGACTTGTGTTGGCCCAAATCTGCAGTAAATTTCCTCAAAATTCGCAAATTCCTCCGAATATTGCAGAGTTTGCTTGGTTTTGTGTTAATTTCTACCATCGCAAAATCCTCGACGTACTGTATATATATCTGGTGAACTGGTTAAACCCATTGGTTGTCGCTGTGGGTAAATTCACGTAACAAGCCAAAAATGCTTTGACACCTCAACTTTAACAAAATATAAGTATATTTCACAAAAATGGCATTGGCAATGTTTTTATTTCCACATCCCATGACACCACGTGGCCTACTAACATGGCCTCAACAGACTCTAACTCCTTTCACCTATGTTCATGTTCACCTGGTTACTGATTACAGTCACCTGGACTCAATCACACACCCAGACAATATAAGGACTCTCATATGCATTCACGAACTGCGAAGTATACGCTCAGTGTTTCATGTCTGTCATTACCAAGCCTTTCACTCCGCTTTAATCTACGGGGGTTTAACGATCCATCGGTTTTCTATCGTTTACACAGGGTTTAGCCTACACAGGGTCACAGGGGAGCCTGGAGCATATCCCAGAGAACTCGAGGACATCCTGGACAGAGTGCCAACCCATCGCAGAGCACAATAACACACACATCACACTCTACGGACAATATCTTTGGACTGCGGGAGGAAACTCCTGAAGCATGGGGAGAACCTGCAAACTCCACGCACACAGGGCAGAGACGAGAGGTGTGAGCGACCAATCCTGGAGGTGCAAGGCATCGTTTATAGTCTTTGCCTAGTTCGTGTTGTTTGCTGATCGCCTGACCCTAGCCTGTTTATTGTTTACGATTTTGCCTGAAGAATTGGATTATCATTGGCGGCCATGTTAGTAGGTGGCGTGATGTTACAGGATGTGGAGTTCAACGGCGAAGCCGACGTAACGTTAAGTAAGGCAGTCCAAACAGCTAGTCTGCCTAAAGATGTCTAAAACCTTGCTATTTAAGTGTTCTTGAATAATCTTTGACCAAGTTGTTGGATAGCTGCATGATTATTGCATATTACATTAAATGACTTCTTTTCCCTTCTCAGGGACTTTTAAAATGCTAGTACTTTACTTCTGATTGAGAATCGTTCAAATGGGAAAGCCTGTAGTTGCTGAAAAGCACAAAATGCCAAAGTACAAAGGGTTTTTCTTGGGCTGCCAGATCCACCATGACCCTAACCAGGATAAAGCGGTTACTGAAGATGAATAAATGAATGAAATGTCATTATTTTCGATTACGCATTTTCAGCTATGGGATGTCCTTTGCTCATCTTTTGTAGATAAGTGTGTCATACAGTGCCAGAAACCGCAGAGGACACATTATTCGTTATGACTCAGTGTCTGTGTGTGTTTTTGTTCCAGACTTCGTTTGTACTCTATTTATTTATGTCCTCAGCAGACATGATAATCCGGTGTGTAACTCAGTGATGGAGGATTGGTGATTTACCATAGTAGGATATCATTAGGATAGATAACTCCATAGGGAGCAGTGGATAAGAAAAACGCTGACATGGCACACTGAGATTACAGGAAATTCTCACATTGACCAGTGAAAACATGGGCAGAAGTTCAGCACGGTTCACACACACCTCATACACTCCAAAAGTCTGAGTCCAATAAAAAGTTGTTTTTTTTTAAATTCGTTTAGAAANNNTATATAATCTTTCCAACACAACAGAAGTGATCAGCCATTTAAGATCACTATGGCAGTGCAATACATCGCAAGTTGTGATGAGCAGTGACATTTCTGTTACATGTTCTGCAATAACCAAGGAATTAATCATACCAAATCCCTGGAGCTTTATTTACTAGAATTTAGCAGGAGTGTATGTGTGGCACTAGTCACAGATCGAGTTTTCATGAATAAATAATGAAAAGTTTGTGCACGGTTCAACTTAAAAGTCACCCAGCTAGCTATGTTTCAGCCAGTTGAGCTCTTCAGCTGTTTAGCTAGCTAACATAACGCTACCCTACACAGGTAGCTAGCTTACTATAGTCTTCAGTATAGCAGCTAATACAGTGCATCAAGCATAAATTGCTCACTAGTATTAATAACTAAGCTAGTCAGCTCACTCTTCACTATGAGAGCTAACTGTTTAGCCTAGCTGTATATCTGAGCTGAGAAGAAATGCTCGAAGAAAATACAGTTGAGGTCATAAGTTTATATATGCCTTGCAGAATCTGCAAAATGTTACTAATTTAAATAAATAAATAAATAAATAAATAAATAAATGAATGAATAATAATAATAAGAGGGATCATAAAAATTGCATTCTCCTTTTTTATTTTTTTTATTTAGTTCTGTCCTGAATAAGCTATTTCACATAACAGATGTTTACATATAGTCCACAAGACACAATAATAACTGAATTTACACAAATGATCCGGTTTAAAATTTTACATACGCTTGACTCTTAATACTTTAGGTCCGTCCCAAATCGTACATTTGTGCATTATTCTACGCCTTTCTGTAATATAAATAGTGTGATTAGGGTGTTTACACTGAAACCCCCCCCATCCCGGATGATGCACTTATTCAACCGAAAAAACAAAGTGGACACTTCATGCACTCAACGGTCGCAGCTTTCCTTACATAGTGGATGGGGAGGGGCTATATCGGGCTCAGATGCTTAAAAAAAGATGCTTACACTGCTAGCAGCCATAGCCACAACCACAACTTACTATGTTGATTTAAATTGTGCAAGCAAAATTCGCCTGCGGAGACGATTACGCCTCCGTCTAATGCTGACTTAGGTCTAGTTGGGCATAAAAGGAAACATTAACATAAACAGTAAAAGGTACCAATTCATTTTTGTTATCTATTTGGCTATTTCGCTAATGCTAGCGCCATCACATTGCGTGCGTTTGACGTAATTTGCCCTCGACCCTCGTCTGGTTAGTACAACACCGAAAGTCTGCCATTTAAGACAATACTTCACTACCCTTCTAAAATTCATACCCTGGACAGCAGAGTGTATAATGCATAGTATAAGTGTATAGTGTGTAGTATGTCATTTGGGACACAACTTGAATGTTGTTACCTGGATGATCAGTGACTGTGTTTATGTTTTGTGATAGTTGTTCACGAGTCCCTTGTTTGTCCTGAGCAGTTAAACTGTTCTTCAGAAAAATCCTCCAGGCCCTGCACATTCTTTGCTTTTCCAGCATCTTCTGTATATTTAACCCCTTTCCAACAGTGACTATATGATGTTGAGATCCATCTTTTCACGTTGATTGAGCATCACATCTTGAGGATCAACATTCATCGATGCTCAGGAAGGCAAATCAATACATTAAGGGGGGGAGGGGGGTGTAAACTTTTAAACAGGATGATAGGTGTAAATTGTTATTATTTTGTTTAAAGAGCTTTCATTTAGTACCGCTTTTCAGAAGCTACATTAGATGTTTACATGTTTCCCAGAAGAAAAAAATTATAACAATTTACACCGATCATCCTGTTCAAAAGTTTACACCCCCCTGGATCTTAATGTATCATGTTGCCTTCTTGAGCATCAGTGAATGTTTGCACCTTTTGTAATA
>JANDJT010000102.1:25192544-25211163 GCA_024331685.1 Stegophilus panzeri | reverse complement strand
AATTCGATTTGTGTTTACTTCGAGTATGACCTTAATCGGATTAAGGTAATTAAAAATTGCTGTTTACATGGTAGTTTGTTAATCAGAGTATTGTCTTAATCGGGTTAATAATGGATTATTGTTGTCCATGTAAACGCACTGCGTGTCAGTTATCACACACTCTACACTGTATACACTCATCCCCGTTCTACACAAACACAACGTTGTTTGAAATGGCATATTACTTATACTAAACCCCACCTATAACCAAATAGTAAACAGAGCCAGGACTATGTATTACTCTTACGCAGCAAGAAAACAAGAGGGCACAATACAGCTGTACTGTATTTATTTAAAGACCGTGGTTTATATTGATCGGAGTTTAAATGTAACCTTTAAAGGTAACCAAAAAACAAACAAAAACATATATTAACTAATATTTTGTCTGTCTAAACAAGCTAACACCAAGCGTTAACAAAAGCTAAACAGCGTTTTGCTTTGTTTGGCTATGTCAGTTACTGACTAATAAATTGCAAAGCATATAATCATTACCACATATAGAGACAGTTCGCTTTAACTGCTTAACAATCCATAAGTGCAAAGCACCGCCTTGAATAAACTGAAATATGTTTGCATGTTAAACGTTGAAGGTAACCAGGTAAACAAGCTAGCGCTAACTGATAACCATTAGCAAGAACTAAAAAGCTAGTTGGTCTGCTAGTTTGTTTATTTATTTATTTATTTATTTAAATCTGTCATTGATAGCAAGTAATACATTTACTATTCATATCTATTTCATTTTGAACTAGCCATGACTTTCTACAGAATGGAAAAATAGCTTTTAATGCTAGCTGTCCACTTAAAGTCCTATTCTCTTAAAGTCTTATAGACTTTTTTTTTGCTGCTTTTGACTTGAACCACCGAAAGTGAACACCTTTTGAAATCCTCAAACGTTAAGCAGTCTGAACTAATCCCGAAGTTTAATTGTGGTCTCGTAATGACTTCATATGTGATATTCACTAAATAAATACACTCCTCGATGGCTGTTTTGAAAGAAGGGCAAATATGATGGATTTACATTCATGTACTTGTGAAGGAAACGTGAATATATCAGTGTGGGGCAGGCGAGTGATTGAACATCGTTTTTCATTCATCCATTCATGAAATATTCGACATCTTGCATAACTGCTTTATCCTTCTTCTCAAATATCTGATGTGGAGAAGCACATAAAGCAGACCTGCATTTTCTGAAATCTGATTTTACTCTGATTTGAAACCACAGACAAAATGTGGCTCGAATGTAATTGGAAAAAGTACAGCGTTTCGTATTTCGTCAGGCTTTTGCCATGCCGATTTCAAAAAATTTTTCCTGTCGAAATCAAATTTGAAAAAAAAAAAAAAAAAAAAAAAAAAAAAGGGTTTGTTTGCTGTCTGGATATCAGCCTATGTGTTATCTTCTTTACTGCTCTCAGCCAATCAGAACACACTGTACTGGAGTAATATTAATGATGATTGATGCTCTCTCTCTCTCTCTTTCTCTCACATACACATATTGTCATGCTCATTTGAATATCTATTCATATATCTATACATAAACACTTACATCACACAAATGACCGATGTTAGCTAGTACATTTCTATACTAAGGACACTGCTCTGTGTGTGTTTTGGGGAGTACTTATATATATATATATATATATATATATATATTCACTGATGGAAACGGGTCAAATATGCAGAAGATGCTGGAAAAGTAAAGAATGTGCAGGACCTGGAGAATTTATCTGAAGAACAGTGGGCAGTTTAACTGCTCAAGACAAACAAGGGACTCATGAACAACTATCACAAAACATAAACACAGTCGCTGATCATCCAGGTTACAACACACAGTATTAATAATCAAGCGTATGTAAACTTTTAAACCGGATCATTTGTGTAAATTCAGTTATTATTGTGTCTTGTGGACTATATGTAAACATCTGTAATGTGAAATAGCTTATTCAGGACAGAACTAAATAAATAAAACATGTAATTCTTATGATCCCTCTTTTTATTATTTTTTAATTAACATTTTGCAGATTCTGCAAGGCGCATGTAAATTTATGAGCACAACTGCATATTTTTATATCTCTCTTCAATCTGCCTAGATACACCATCATCTCTTCTCTCTCTCTGAGATATTTATAGCAGGCTTCATTAGATCTGTGAGTTATGGCTGGCTGTTACTGTTCACACCCAACTGGGCCTCTACTGCACACACATCCACACACTGCTATAAATCATGCAGACTTTCACTAGACGGAGGACAAAGCCAGCACTAGGTAATTTTTTTTTTTTAAAGAAAAAAGATAAAGGATTTTTGTGTCCGTGTCTACCTCACCAGTGTACATAACATATCTTTAAATTTATCATTGTGTAGTGCTTAACATGACTTAACATCTTCTGGATCCCTACCTTTTACAACCCAAAATGTCCGACGTCTATTCTTCCATGCTAATCAAGCCATGTAGCAATGTGTGTGTGGACGCTAGCTATTAGCTAGCTAGCTATTCATTCCCTCCAGGATTTCACGAACTCCACAATATTTGGAGTAGCTTGCAATTTTTCAAAATGACCAAAGATTTTCCATGGATTTGAGTCAAGACGAGTGATGCAACGTCGTCACAATGCGCATTCACATTCACGTGCGAATTCACGTGCGTCGAATATAAGTACTATAAGCGTTAAAAGGTCTCGCTTACCAACAACCATCACTGCAAAACACAATTTTGGGCAACTGCAATTTCGCCAATTCAAGCAGTTTTCTGGAAAAAAAAAAAAAAAAAAAAAAAAAGCAGCACCGCAACAATCGCAAACAAAATTCAGAGAAATCCTGTACGAACTGGGTATTAAATAAGCTGCTGTTACACTAAGAGGCTAAACATGATCTGCATAGTGTAGATAGCTAGCTCAGGTCAGGAGTCTTCAATCTCTACAAAAATGATATTAGCTAACTACAAAGCTACCTAGCCTAGCCTGTATTTAGCTATTTATATTTAGCTAATAATGACAGCTCCTCAGAATAACAGTATAACCATAGCCAGCGAATTTTATTTAATACCTAACACCTTTCATTTATTTACGTGTATAACCATAAAAGGACAGCCAGCTCTTACTAGCTTTAGCAAACAACCTTCTTCCACACAAGGGCTAGCGCACTGTCCGATTTGAGATGGTTTTAGGAACCTAATCGTTCACACAGAAAGCTTCAGAGTCTCACACTCATTCTTCGACGCTCCGTTTCTCCTGTACCGCTGGACGACTGGAGGATTACTGCATCTGTATTAAAGCTAGGCAGTGTTTCATACTCAAATGTCATCCCATTTTGGGGAACAAAAGTGAGAACACTAAATTCCATCAGGAGTTCTTGATAATGGCTGAGTAATAAGACTGATAGTGGATATCTGATTTCCTAGCGTGTTTATAGTTCATGTTTATTCATAGTATGTGAGGGACCATTTGTATTGTCCATAGTGCACTGCTATCTATCTATCTATCTATCTATCTATCTATCTATCCATCTAAATAACAAACTAAACTACTTACTAACTAAAGATCGAGTTCCAGAGCTGTAAGTGTGTAGATGAGCTCTTTCGCCTTAAGTTTCCACAACTAGCAATGCAAATCAAGAAGCCATCAATGCTACGCTGTTGAAGTATCTCGCCAACGGAAAGGAGATTTCTGATGGTAAAAATAACCAGGTCGACAAACGGAGCTCGGGTTATACCAAATATCTTTCAATCTATGGGTGATACATTAGAGCTAAAACCAACATAATGTGTCTTAGTAAGGTGCAGGGGTGGACGCTACTTGAGTAGTTTGTACTTTGTTACTATACTTAAGTACTAGCTTGGCATATTTATAGTTTACTTGAGTAGTAGCGAAATTGAAATGAAATACTTGTACTCTTAATTACATTTCCCAGTGAAAAAAAAAAACCAACAACATTCTTTGGCTGTGACGTTCTCATGCTGCACCATGTGGTTAGTGCTACAGTTAACAGTGTGTGTCTGAAGGTCAATAAACCACCAGACTGCAGTGTGGAATTTGAGGAAAATGAGGCGTCTGCTTTGTCTCCCTATAAGGCATGAACTCTATGTTTGAAAAGGCATGTTGAGGTGAGTTTTGCTAATTTGCTACATTAACTGGCTATATATTCAACCAAATGAGCTTTTTAATTAATGCTAGGTTAGACTGGCCCAGATTAAGCAAAACAGGCCCAAACCATGATACTACCACCACCATGTTTCACAGATGGGATAAGGTTCTTAGGCTGGAATGTAATGTTTTCCTTTCTCCAAACATAATGCTTCACATTTAAACTAAAAATTCTATTTTGGTCTCATCTGTCCACAAAACATTTTTCCAATAGCCTTTTGGCTTGTCCATGTGATCTTTAGCAAACTGCAGATGGGCAGCAATGTTCTTTTTGGAGAGCAGTGACTTTCTCCTTGCAACCCTGCCATGCACACCATTGTTGATCGGTGTTCTCCTGATGGTGGACTCATGAACATTAACATTAGCCAATGTGAGAGAGGCCTTTATTTGCTTAGAAGTTACCCTGGGTTCCTCTGTGACCTCATGGACTATTACACGTCTTGCTCTTGGAGTGATCTTTGCCGGCAGAACACACCTGGGGAGGGTAATAATGGTCTTGAATTTCTTTCATTTGTAAACAATCAGCCTGACTGTGGATTGGTGGAGTCCAAACTCTTTAGAGATGGTTTTGTAACTTTTTCCTGCCTGATGAGCATCAACAACTCTTTTTCTGAGGTCCTCAGAAATCTCCAGTGGTGCTCGAAAGTGCTAGAATGTTCTATATTTCTGCATAAATGTGAGCTAAAACAACATCAGATTTTCACAAGTCCTCAAAGCAGATAAAGAGAACCCAATGAAACAAATTAGACAAAAATATTTAAGTTAAATATTTAAGACAAACAAAATTGTGTAATTTCTCAGTTCTGGGCCATCATGAGCCACTACAACAGCTTCATTGTACATCGCTATCAAGTCTCTGGAACTGTACCAGAGTAATGAACACTGTTCTTCCAAAAGATCTTCCCTCAGTTGGTGTTTTGATGATGGCGGTGCAGAGCACTGTTTAACACATCACTCCGAAATCTCCTATAGAATTTCCAATTTGATTGAGATCCAGTGACTGCGGAGGTAGTATCAATGTTTCTCTGAAGCTTTTGTACAATACTGACACTCAGCCACCTACACACACACACACACACACACACACACACACACACACACACACACACACACCACAAGTCTGCAGGCTCCTTAGATAAAGGCAATCTGAAATCTAATAAAAGACACTGAACCCACAATGACGAATTGCCTCCATCTCAACACACACAGCTAATTGAAGGCTTCACCACTGAGAAGACAGAGATAAAAAGAGAGATAGAAGGAGATATACACAGTAGGGGTTGCACAAAAGAGAAAGCAAGAGGAAACATGGGAGAAAAAGAAGAGATCACTGAGAAAAGAAGAAAGAAGAAGGGGCATTAAGTAGGGAGCGAGAGAGAGAGGGAGTGAGAGAGAGAGGGAGTGAGAGAGAGAGCGAGAGGGAATGAGAGGGAAAGAGAGAGAGGGAGTGAGAGCGCGTGAGAGTGAGGAAGAAAGAGAGAGAGGAAGTGAGAGTGAGAGAAAGAGAGAGGGAGTGAGAGGGAGTGAGAGAGAGAGTGGGAGTGAGAGAGAGAGAGAGAGAGAGAGAGCGGGAGTGAGAGGGAGTGAGAGTGAGGGAGAAAGAGTGAGAGAGAGTGAGTGAGAGAGAGAGAGTGGGAGTGAGAGGGAGTGAGAGGGAGTGAGAGTGAGGGAGAAAGAGAGAGAGGAAGTGAGAGTGAGAGAAAGAGAGAGGAAGTGAGAGTGAGAGAAAGAGAGAGAGGGAATGAGAGAGAGGGAGTGAGAGAAAGAGAGAAAGGGAATGAGAGAGAGGGAGTGAGAGAAAGAGAGAAAGGGAATGAGGGAGAGGGAGTGAGAGAAAGAGAGAAAGGGAATGAGAGAGGGAGTGAGAGAAAGAGAGAAAGGGAATGAGGGAGAGGGAGTGAGAGAAAGAGAGAGAGGGAATGAGGGAGAGGGAGTGAGAGAAAGAGAGAGAGGGAATGAGGGAGTGAGAGAGAGAGAGAGAGAGAGTGAGAGAGCGAGAGAGAGAGATGAAATGCACAAAAAGATCAATCAATAATTGACATGTTTTTGTCTGTGAAGTCTAGATGAGAGACAGGAAAGAGAGGGCAGTGTGTGTGTGTGTGTGTGTGTGTGTGTGTTTGTGTAAGAATGAGCTGTAATTCATTTTTTATTAGTTTACCTCCTCTATGAAATGTGAGGTGACGGAGCAGAGGAAACGGCTCCGTTCCCAAAAGCTCATCACTACTTAGTGTTCTTCCTCGAATATTTCTTAAGAAAAAACCCTTACACACACTGCAGCAGTTATTTTATTGCTGCGTGACTGTTAATATGTCCCATAATGTACTGCATGCACACGTTTGTCAGATTTAACAGTGAGAAATGACCGCAACGTCAAAGCACTTTGAATTCTTCAGCCACATTAAAATAGAAGCAGTGCAGAAAACACTTACATTTAACTTCATTCACAAAAGACGAAAGACGTCTACTTCAAATCGCACACTGAGTTCAGTTACTGATGATAAACTAGTAACCCTTTCACCATAACATTAGCTAAGGCTAACTCAAATTTTAGCTAGCACTTGCTAACTCTGCTGATTGAAAACTAGCTCTATGCTAATAGCTAGCTGTCACAAGAACTGTTGTGATAAATACAAATGATGCTGATGCTAAAAACTCACCGTAGAGATATTTCTTTTGAAATGTAGAATGTAAACGTGAAAAGAAAAACTAAAGTAAAGTACAGATGCTTAAAAAGTCATCGCTCTTTGTTACGTCACACCTCTGGTCCACGGGCAGCTGCGCTAATTCGTGTAAAGTACTAACTTACAGTATATGTTAGCTGCTTATTAGCTTACTAACTAGCTGCTCATCACGCCATGTTAGTACCAAGTCATACCGTTCTCTTTCGAGGAAACGGTGTGAAGCATCTTTTAGCAAAAGATGATCAAATCAATTCTAACAAGAGTTCCAGTAAGAGTCAGACATCAACGCTCGGATTTAACGTAGCATCCTTTCGCTAATAAGCTCATAAACTCATTGTAACACAGCGAACACACACACACGCACTTCAATCATTGCTGACTGTTGCAGCTACATATCACACATATAAACACACACACACACACAATGTACTATACACACACACGTACACATGTACACACACACACACACACACACACACACACACAGGCTGTGTGGACAGACTGGAGCTTCAGTATGAGTCACAAAGCAGAACCGCTTTAAACCCGCTCTCTCTGTATGTGCGTTTGCACGTTTGAGTTCTGAGTGTTTATGGGATAGTTTCTTAACTTGTACAGCTAGCAGGTTTGCTAACATTAGGTAAAGTATTGTGGTCGCACCATATGATCAAGATTGCAGTTTGAAGATCAAATTTATTGCAAACTGCCTCTTCGTTGACCTAAAAGGGGCTGGAGAAGCTCTTTACACTCTGTACAGTCATATCAGCCACACCATCCCACACACACACACACACACACACACACCCACAACTGTTCGAGTTTTGTAGCATTGTCTTGTTATAAACATATAAACAGCTTCATCCTCCATTTTGAATAGAAACCTGCATTACACTGCCGCAGTGCCTACTGAGTAAACTCGATCCGTCCTGTAGTGCTCAGTTAACCGTTCCCACTCAAGCTGATAAAGTAACAGAACAGGCAGACGGGAGGCAAACTTTTGTGTTTTCCGAGGCTGAAAGACTGTCCAGGAAAGCGCTGACGGTTCACGATGCGTTTTTGAGACTGGGTTCAATGAGTAATTATCCTCCTGTCGAGACCGTAATAGTGAATCACGTTGTTCTGCTGCATCACTCGGCTGACTGAATATACCGCAGATGACAATGTGCGACCCATTAGCTCAACTTTCTTAATGACTGCCCACAACTGATCAGATCAGATCAATCTCTACACAATCAGAGCTACAGTACAACCCCCCCCCCACCTACACACACTCATGTTTAAATCTATCCATCCATCTGCTATTATACTACAGCACTGATTCCGACCTGTCAGAACGTGTTGCTTGAGTAAAGCGCTAAAATAAAACACAACGGAGGCATGCTGTGATTGGAAAATAATCCACGACCAGGTGGTGTGTTGTTATGCGAGGTGGATTATTTTCCACTAACAGCACATCTCGAAGTGTTTTATTCTTCTTCTGCCACAGTTTTGCCACCACGTTTCCGTACAAAAAATAGTTACATTACGGGCGGCTGCGCCTCAGGTGGTAGAGCGGTTTGTCCGGTGATCGTAGGGTTGGTGGTTCGATTCCCGGCCCACGTGACCCCACGTGCCAAAGTGTCCTTGAGCAAGACTCTGAACCCCAAGTTGGTCCCGATGGCAAGCTAGCGCCTTGCATGGCAGCTCTGCTACCACTGGTGTGTGAATGAGGAAAAACAGTCATATTCATATTCTTTCTCATAGAGCATGTTTGGTTTAGTTTACCCCTACGTGTTTATTAATACATTATCTAACAAACACGTACTCGCGTGTACTTAAGTTGGTCGTTATTTCCCAGGCGAATTCATAAGACTCACGACGTAGTTAAGCTTAGCTCTTCATTCGTTCGTGATCGGTGCATGCCTTAAGTCATTATTAGTTCATATTTACAGTAAAGTAAGTAAGTATTAACTCAGGTATTAGCGCATGATTACTGTAACGTAAACGGGGGATGGGTGGGCTGAGTTGCGGGGGTAAACACGACAATAAATGCAACTATAAATAGATAAATACTGCGACACAAAGACAATGAGAAATTATGTAACATTATAAAACAGTGTGCTTTCGATCTGAGATGCATCACACCAACCCCACTGTGTATTATTTTCATGTCCCGGAGTGCTTTATTGAATTTACAAGGCTATTAGATGTTTATTACTCTGTAAAGGTAAAATGCGATTTGGGATCCTCTGTACTGTGTTTATTTTTTCTTGATTTTTTTTCCGCTTGCTTTTTCTACTTGTTACGTTTCTCTCTAAACAGCGTGTCATCCGGGTGCAATGTAATGTTTTGTTCGCGCAAGGGTAAAGCTCGACTAATAGCCGTCGCTGTCAGATGAACGCTAAACTCCCAGCAGGAGTGATGAGGAGGAATTTCAATGGAAGTCATGCTATTGTTCCCTGACCTTTACACACACACACACACACACACACGGCAGGTGGTCTCACAAGTCTCCACTCAATCAGCATATGTACTCACACACACAATCCTGAACCACTTCAGTCTGATTCTCTGATCTCACACATACAGCAGGTGGACTGATTTATTGTTCCAATTATTAATGATGATTGATCAGTTTCAATCGTTTACATTCAAAACCCAAACCCGATTCACTTTTTCCGAACTCAGACGAACACATTTTGTCCGTGAAGTCACATTTTGCCTATCCCAGGGACACGGGGTCTAAAGTAGGCATACACCTTGGATGGGAGTCTAGTCATATCAAAGTGCACCGTTGTGCACACACTCAGTCACAACTTATTAATACCTTATAGAAAAGAAAAGATTTCAGATTCAAACCTGAAGCTTTCCCATTGAATCACTCAGACGCGATGTTGAGGAATTCCAGTTGCTGGCTGCGATGTCCATTATGATGATGTCAGAGTGGGCATTACGGCTGTTGACCAATCGGAAGCATCGTTTATAATGAAGCTCGGTAGAACGGCACGGACGAGTTCTGATACAATCGTTATAATCGCACACTTTCGGTCTTTCTTCGTTTGGTTCTACAACAGAAAAGTCTTCATCCTTAGCCTCAGGAGATCCCAAAAGAGGTCTCAGGGCAGAAAGGGATGTCGTTATTCTTTCCCCGTCAATCTGAGTGACACTAGCCAATCGTAGGCATCTGTGAGCTATGGACAGGCGATGATACAGACTTAAAACTAGTTCACGATATTTCATGGTTGTTGTTTTTTTTTTTTTGCAGTAACGATATAAATGATGATATGAAAATAACATTCAACACTATCTTTTTGGCCAGACCCTTCTGAATGAAAGACATTTGTTTACCGTACTTGTTTACACGTTCCCCTCGTCCAACTTCTGGCTTTCCTCATACTCTGTTCGCTGTTTTTGGTTGAAGTGGTGGAACAATTCTGATGTGTTTCCACCTTTTGTCGATGCAACACCTTTTTATTATTATTTTTTTATTTATTTACAAATCACAGGTGTTTGATTCACATCTCAATTCTGAAGGTCTCTAGTTTGTGTCATGATGTACCGGAAACAAACTGTTTTGAGCATTCCTAATCACCCTGCCTTTCGCCCTCACTCACTCTCTCTCTCTCTCTCTTTCTCTCTCTCTCTCTCTCTCTCTCTCTCACTCTCTCGCTCACTCTCTCTCTTGGTTCTTCTTCTTCTCTTATTATTATCTGGTAGGTTAGACATCTTGTAGTTCTTAAATCACTTAACCTACGTAATAGATGTTTTGATTTCATCTGTGACCTGTTTCAATTGATATTTATCATTCTTTATCAATATTTCTGTGTGTATATATACACTTGTGCCCAAAAGTTTGCATACCCCTTGCAGAATCTGCTAAATCTTAATACTGTTAACAAAATAAGAGGGATCATAAAAATCCCATGTTGTTGTTTATTTAGTTCTGTCTTGAATAAGCTATTTCACATAACAGTGAAATAATAATTTACACCGATCATCCTGTTCAAAGATTTACACACCACTGGATCTTAATGTATCGTATGTGGCACGTTTGGGCACGACTATACTATGCTTTGTGTATCCTTAAACTAAGAAGCATTCACTGAACTGATGGTGTCGGTGTGACTTCTTTCTGGGCCCCAGATGAGAGGAAATCAGCCAGCGCAGGGTCCAAATTCTGGTTCTGTGACTGGTATCAGACAAAGAACTTAACAGCATCTGATGTTCTGTATCCGTATTATAGGGGAAGCTCCTTTTTGTTTGAGGATTCATTCTTCCTCCTCGTCTAGGGTTGGAACTCCGCCTTCCGCCATGCTTGTTCTTGTTCACGTTGCGGTGTGTAAACACGTCATCAACTATATTGTCAGTATCGCGGGACGACAAATTTTTTAGCATGGGGGAGGAACTGTACCGGTATATCATGGACAATAAGATAGGAATTGGTAGGAATGGAAAGGAATTGGAAAAATGACCAAGTCGGGAGCATCTTACTGAGAGCCTAAAAGCGTAAAGTTACGAGAGAATACAGAGAGAAATAAACTGCTAATGCAGACAATAACATTTAAGAGAGTATTGGGAACTGACCAAACTTTCTTGGCAAAAAAACCCACAAAACTTATAAAATCTTCAACTTTGACTGTAATGAGACGAGTCAAACAATGGGGTCACCAACTGCAGTTCAAGAATGGAGACTAGACAATAAGCTCTCTGACACAACCACACACACACAAAGACTCACATACATACACACACAAGCTAATTAGCATGCCAATAGTTTGACCTCGTTCCCCTGTCACAGATTACCACACAGTTCAGCCTCGCACTCGTTCATTCAGTAGCACTGAGCCGACTGGGTTTAGCTTAAATTCCACTGGAGTGCATCGAGATTCTCAAACACACACACACCCACCCACACACGCACACACGCACACACACACTCACACTTCAGCTAAACAGTTTGGCTTTGTTGTTAAAAACATCATAAAATAACTAACTAGAACATCAGCTATTGATTGTAGCTGTGATTGTGATTGAGTGGGAGTAAGTGTGCGTATTACCCACAATGCAGTGCATGCAAGCACACGGCAGGTTTAACACTGAGAAATGGCTAAGAGTGGCGAGGGCCATGTTGGCTATGTTACCCGCGATATAACGCTCAAGGTCATACGTCTTTATCACCCCAGTGTCCTGAGACTTCAGCTCAGAGCTGACTTACATGCGGCGCTAATCTCAGTAACTAATTAGCCTGTTATCTAGGAATCTAGTCCGAGAAATTTACAAGATGTGTCTTATAGCAATTGTTTTTTTTTGTGTGTGTGTGTTTGTGTGTGTGTGAAATGGTACCTGTGGTTACCACACATGTTTTCAATCATATTGCGTTGTCGATTGCTGTTATATCGTTTACTCACAATTTGCCTTATGTCTTGTGATACTTGTCGGGTTTTTTTTAAAGTAGGAAAGATGCAACAGACCTAAAGTTGCTGTCTTCTTCTTACCGAGGTCCGCTTTGAAAGAACTGGTATCTATGTCATCAGGCCGTCGGACCTGTTTAGCACCGAGGTCTGGATTTGTATTAGTTCTCATTGACACCGTATCTTGAAGCAGTGCCACCGAGGCACAGGATCAAGATAACGTCGTTTACATGATGCAAGCTTTACAAATTGCTGAGAATTAAAGTGATAATTGGAACAACACCCAAACTGATGGGGAAGTGGAAAAAAATAAAAATTTCTATCATTTGTATGTGCGTGATGATCGTCGGAATTGGCTTGTAAACTCTATTGTTTGCGCTACAGGATGGCAATTATTTGCTCCAGATCCAGCAAGGGCAACAGCAGCTGTATACTAGACTCTCGAAACTGCCACAGTTTGGAGGGAAGGGACATTTGAGGTCACACCATGGGTTTGAAAAGACTGAGGTGCTGCTAAAGCCTGGTTCACACTGCAGCGACAGACGCCTGCTAACGCCGACAATCACCAACTTTTAAAAGTTGTCAGTTGGGAAACACAACTGTCACATTACATTTTACACTTACATTTACGGCATTTGGCAGACGCTCTTATCCAGAGCGACTTACATTTATCTCATCTATACAACTGAGCAGTTGAGGGTTAAGGGCCTTGCTCAAGGGCCCAACAGTGGTAGCTTGGCGGTGCTGGGGCTTGAACTCCTGACCTTCTGATCAGAACCCAGAGCCTTTAACCACTGCCCCAACACACACCAGCAAACTTTATAAATAAAAAAAACAAATAAATTTTTACAGACAGTCAGACTGGTTTAAAAAAATGGATGATCCTTTGAGCACGATCAAAATGTTACCGTTACTAGAGTCCTAACGCGCCGTTCTTCGCCTGAAAAGAAGAGTGAAATAAAAGAGGCTGTGGGTGAAGCCTCGGGTGTTGCGACATGAGAGACAGAACCACAGACTGAGGATGTGCGGAGCGTTCATCGTTTCAACAACGGCTTCAGCCGTCTACCAATTGTAGAGATCATATGGTGAACGGCAATTCAAGTGCTGCGTTTGGTACACGTGTCCACGTCCACGACGTACAGCTCTTCCCAGAGATCCGTTAACTCCTCTTCTTTCTGATTCATCCGGAAATCTGCCATCTCACCCACAACGATTCATCACGCCTAGTACATAGCGCATGGGCTTTCCTTTCTATGGAGTTTTCAGGGATGCTTGCTTCATCGTCATGGCAACAGTTCGTACCCGGGTCAGATTACGTTAAAAAAAAAAAAATCATATCGCACTGCTCAGACATTCCACTTCCCCGATAAACGCTGATTGTACGTGGTCAGTCGATGAAAACAAATGCAGACCAAACACCAACAGACACCAACAGGGTCTGTTGGCATTGTCCGGCGTCTTAATGGACCGGGAAAAGCATACAGCTGATTACCACCACAATGTCCTTAAGCAATGGAGACAGGAAGTGCTTGGTGTTCTGGTGATGGCAAAGTGTGAAGACTTGTCATGACTCCAATTCCAGTTGGACATTTTTGGACATTTTCGATTGCACCACACTCCTCTGATGTGGCTCTGCTGCATTAAGGATGCGAACGTGCGGAACACGGTGTCAGGCCTGACGGTATTCATGTTCACAGGGTGAGATCTGTAGGCTGAAGGTACTGCCGTTGCTATCTGCCTGACTTTCTCTCTACCCCCCAGCCTGCACTGGACGGTGACGGTATGTAGCAGGTGGGTGTGGTTTAGCATGTGTTTGAGGTGTGACAGCCTATATACTGTCTCACGTATATTTATGCGATTTCTCACTTTCCCACTCTTTGAACGGCGCGTGTGTGACCGTAAGCGGCACAAAGCCAATGTCGAGCGAGCTGAGAAGTTACTGATTGTGTAGCGTGCCATGCGACACGAGCATGAATATAAACGCTCACGTACACTCTTACCCCGTATCTGCTGTGTGGGAGTGGCCTGCTGCCAAGATTGTTACAACCCAAGTGTTGGCTAAAGACAAATACCATTTTATATTTCGATTTTGGAAATGACTTTAAATAAAAGAGACAGTTCTACACACACACACACACACACACACACACACACACACACACATAGACAGGACTGAAACAACAGAGTCTGCTTGTATGCCGCACCCGTTATCTCTCCCACTCTCTCGCTCTCTCTCTCCCTTACCCTAGGTGTCAGGACAGTGTGGTCCCTCCCTTCCTCTCTCATCCCTCCATCGTCCGTGGACATCCAGTGCACGTCCTCCTCTTGCTCCAACAGGTGAGATCAAAATCCGCAGACGCACACGCGCACGCTGCAGCCCACCTCCTATATATACACACGCGCTCACAGCGTCTCACAGCTTACACACCCACACATACAAGAAAGCACATGCATACACACTGCTCCTAAGCTCACACGCCGTTACCAGGCACGTTCAAACACGCACACACACACAGGACGACAACGATCTACCAACAGTTGTTGAGTTCTGGCCACTCCTTCCTCTCTCTCTCTCTCTCTCTCTCTCTCTCTCGCACTCGCGCACTCTGCTGTTGCTAGGCAACTATTCAGCTGGGCCATCCCCTGACATCAACTGGAGCGTGTGAGCGTTCCAGTGCACACACTTACACACACGGTTCTCTGCTAAAGCTTAGACAGAGATGAGATGTGAATATGCCCAGCTTCACACATCTCTATATAGGATGAACACAACTGTGTTGATCAGTTATGTTTGAATATCGTGTCATGCAATTTATTTCCTTCACATACTAAGGTTTTTAACACACCGTTTTAAAATAAAACTCCACTGTGAGAAACACAACAATATATTTCTATTGAAATATTTATGAGCTCAGTGATTTGTTGGTTGGCGCTGTATTTTCGGTATTCCCGTTCAGGAATAGTTAGTGACATTGCTTGTGCAGTTATAATGGTGTTCAATAGGAATAAAAGTTTCAAAAGGTTGAAACCTAAGGAATAACGTTCAGGTTTTTGCTGTGAGCTCCTAAACGCTGAATTATGGGAAAGGCTCGATTTGGCTAGTTCGAGATCTACAAGATGACAAGCATGCTGGCACTGATGGTGGTTTTAGCATGAAAGTTGAAGCTTTGGAAGCTGATCTGTTTGATGTGGAAGTGAGAGAGCTGGACAGACTAAAGGACTAAAGCGCTGCTGCATCACTGTCCTTGGGTAGAGATGAAGCGAGGGCTAAATCCCACAGGTGAAAGTGAAAACAGACCAACATGAGTGGGGTAGGGCATGGTGGCTTAGGCCCTGTTTACACTAGTGCGTTTTCGTTTTGAAATGAAAACGTTTGCGAACGCTTTAGAAAGTTGCAGTGTGCAACAATTTTGTTGAAGTCATTGCTGAGTCAGGGAAGGGAAAAGTACTCGAAAGCATGGTGTTCCTGAGCTGAAATTCATCTGGAATTTTCTGACTATACATCCTAAACCCCATTTCAGGTACATCATACATCTCACGTGATACATTATACGTCATCATGCTCCAACAGTAAAAACATTCCGACCCCAAGGTCAGCTCGATACCTAATAGACAAGCAGGAGGACGCAAATCAGATCGAAAAACAAGATAAACAGATCTGATAACCAAACACAACAACAACAACAACAAATCAACAGAGAACCCAGATTGCGTAATACAAATACACACCCCAGACGTGAGTGTTCAGTTTTACACACGGTCTCACACAGCGATCGATCTGGAACTTATACGAAGCTCAGACTGAACCTTTCCATAAATAAAAACACGACAAAGAATTGAGGTGGTGCATCTTACACTCCGGAGGAAAGCACATGGCACTTTAAGGTTGCTATTAGTTGGAACAGCAGAGAGACAAAGAGGAGCCATTTCTCATTCTCCTTCCCACACTGCATCAGTTCTGCCCTAGTTTCCAATTTCCCATCATTCCCAGGAGCTCAGTGCAAAGACACTCACCCATATACACTCACACACTTACTGTACATAGAGGGCTCTTAGAACATGGATGCAAATTGTAGCGAAAGAGAAGGTGAAGGACAGAGAGATAGAGAGAATGAGAGGAAGAGGAACATAGACAGACAGACGGACTGATATTCCAGTACAGTTCCAGAGACTTGTAGAATATATGCCAGAGCACATTAAAGTTATTCTGGAGGCAGAGAGACAGACAGACAGACAGATACATAGACAGACATATAGACAGACAGATAGATAGACACATAGACAGATAGATAGATAGACAGACAGACAGACAGATAACCAGACAGACAGACAGACAAACAGACAGAAAGACAGATACAGACAGATAGATAGATAGCTAGATAGACAGACAAACAGATAGATAGATAGACAGACAGACAAATAGACAGACAGATAGACTGACAGATCGACAGACAGACAGACAGACAGACAGACAGACACACATAGATAGACAGACAGACAGATAGACAGACAGACAGATAGATAGATAGACAGACAGAGACAGATAGATAGACAGAAAGATGGACAGTCAGACAGATATACAGACTGACAGACAGACAGACAGACAGATAGCGCTGAAGCTGGTAATGATAAAGGGAACATACAGAGGGGTGTTATTTCAGTGCAGGTGTGGTTCAGCGATAGTACTTCCTGTTCACACATTGAAAATAACCACACACACCAGACCTACACACACACACTCACAAAGAGTCACCATGCGAAGTATGATCTTCACACACATGAACACACATGCAGTACACCGTTAACGCTACTGTCCGTGTATCACTGTTGCCATTTGGACTAACAATAAATGTGTTACTCTGTAATGTGTGGACGGATGGTTAGAGAGTGACTGATCCTCAGGGCTTTCATCTCTCCATAAAAAGAGAGAGAGAGAGACACACACACACAGCCCTGCAGTATGCTCTCTTTGTACTCTCAATGTCGGTGAAGGTCATGATAAATTCATCTGTATCTTCTCAGCTCCATCTGAGTCTCTACAGCTGATTTACACACACTAATGACCAAGCATGTTTATATTTAAACGAATGCGCACTAAAGAGTGAACAATCAATTGAATTCTCAGAGCTCGGAATTTCTTTAAAAATTCAAATCCTTTCATATTTTGTAAACAGCACGAACATCCAGAGCATTTACTATACTTTACACTATAGTCTAATATATTACAGGCTATGAGCTGCAGACCTGAGGTCAATATGTATGCAGGGAAAGTTATGTGTATTCAGAGATGCATTATACAGCTGCTGAAATCGATTTTCCATGCTCCACATTTAGATGCAAATTGCCTGCATGCAGTTCACGCCTGCAAGGTTGCCAGATTTTTCTTCAGCAGAAGCGTTTCTATACCACTTGCCTTTAAAAACAAGCACTTGCCTTTAAACTTGCCCAAAAATCATCCGAGATAAGACATGCAAACTAAAGGAAATAAGGAAATAAAGTGTTTTTTTCCCCCTGTGTTGTCAAATGTAATATGATGTAACATAAAAGCAAGAGAATACTAATGAAAAAGACTAATACTATAATACATGAATGAGAAAGATGGCCCTAATTCTAGTTCTAATTGTTTAATCACATGAATCGATTTGTTTAGTGAATCTTTACAATACGACTTCCTACCTCATTATTAAGCAGCTCATAAAATAGCACTTGATCCAGCATGTCCTATTATTTTGCGTTTTAGCTTATGTTTTTATATCATGCTCTAGCAGTTAACAGCACGCACTGTGTAATTTGACGAAGACACGAGACACGAAATACCCTAGGTCATGAAATTGTTATGTACAACGGATATAAAATGCAGACCATGGCTTCAGCAGTTGGATAAAACCAAGATGATGTGAAGAAAATCCTACAGAAAGAGCCGGTCTTTATCTGGGGTTAGGGCGATTAATTTCGCTGATGACAGCTGTATGATAATTACTTTTGAACTGAATGTGATTGGTTCATTCTGAACACAGCCACATCCCCAATTATAAAAGGGCGTGCACACTTATGCAACTAGGTTATTGGAAGTTTTTTTGTTTGTTTGTTTTTCCTTTTTTCCCTAAAAAAGTTTCTGATTGTTCTCTTTTTCGCAATTTCACATTAAAGGGTGGAAAAGTTGATAATGATAATGAGTCTTTAATGATCACATATACAGTATCTCACAAAAGTGAGTACACCCCTCACATTTTTGTAAATATTTGATTATATCTTTTCAGGTGACAACACTGAAGAAATGACACTTTGCTACAATGTAAAAGTAGTGAGTGTACAGCTTGTGTAACAGTGTAAATTTGCTGTCCCCTCAAAATAACTCAACACACAGCCATTAAT
>JANDJT010000102.1:25081561-25111510 GCA_024331685.1 Stegophilus panzeri | reverse complement strand
TGCAGAAAGATATGTACACATTTTGGAGCAACATATGCTGCCATCCAGAGCAGGACAACGCCAAACCACATTCTACCTGGATTACAAGCACATGGTTGCTTAAGCAGAGAGTGCAGGTGCTAGTATGGCCTGCCTGCAGACCTGACCTGTCACCGATTGAGAATGTATGGCGCATTGTGAAGTGCAAAATAAGGCAACAAAGGCCTCGTAGAGTTGCACAGCTCAAGAAATGCATAATGGATGAATGGGGAAAATTCCGCTTGCTAAACTTAACCAAATGGTGTCTTCACTCAGCGCCCAAACGCTTAATAAGTGTTATTAAAAGAAAAGCTGATGTTACACAGCGGTAAACAGTCTAGTGTCCCAACTTTTTTGGAGTGTGTTGCAGTCATCAGATTTGAAATTAGTGTATCTTTTCAAAAATAAATTAAATTCACAAAGTAAAACATCCAATAATGTGTTTGTGTTCGTTCATAATTGGACTTGAGTACCCCAACCATCAAAGACATGGTCCACATGGTACACGTATGATCCACCATCTGTAGGAAGCAAAAAGAAGAAAAGAAAACATGACCAGTGGTATTTATTGCAGATACTGTGTAATTGGTCACTGTGCCTTTGTTGAAGATCTTGATATATATGTGCACACGCATATGAACATATCCAAGTGAATCTCATCACCCTTGAGAGTTAGGAAGGGGGAAGTTTTTGAGATAATGATTAGGGCATAATCACCACTAACAAATGGTAATAACTTTAATATCGGTGTGTGCTTTTTATTATTCGATAATTCACATTTTTTTTTTCTCTCACATTGCAGATTTCTGTGTTCTCCAGCTTCTGGAACTACAGGCCATTTTAAGCTGACCAAAGATTTTAAATTTGTACTGTAAGTGCAGAATTAAAATATAAAAATATATATTAACCACACACTAGAAAACGCACCATGTAATGAATCCGTGTAGTATTTGCTTTAGGACCAACTGTTAATTTATATGTGCGCATCATAACTGGATAGAATGAATACGCACTCAGGCCAAGTCCTGTCATGTAAGTCAAATGGATATGATCAATAACGTTGCTTTTTGGATTTGTTGTGAAATAGTAAAGTAAACTTCTGTTATTCCGTTTATTATTTTTAAGAGAAACTGTGAAACTGTTTGTAATGATCTGAGCGCTATGATCAAAATCTGGTTAGCAGTGTTTTTTCTGATGACACTATTTAGCTATTTAGTGTTATTTTTGATGACACTGATGTCACGTTATTATTTCTTGAAACTCGTTTATTGGTCCAGGATACGTTTCATTTCATCGTAGACACTATTTTAAAAACTATAATGTGTTTAATCTGATAGTTTGACTAGAAATGTATACAATTTCCCCCTACCATGAACATATCTGCCACTCTGCCAGTATATAGTGTCTAAAATGAGCTTCTTTACATTTGCACTGGTGCTACAAATGGTGTTATTTGAGGCAGGTGTATGACGATTTACGCATGTTGGTGGCACAGTGCTGAACCGGAGACTCAAAGCAAAACTAAAGAAGCACACGTCAGACACCAAACACGTGTTGGCTGACTGACAACATTTTGGGTAAAGGGGACATTGTATATGGTTCATTTTGGGCAATTTGGTTGTTATGTTTGCTTATATGGTTATATATTTGCATTAATATACACTATATGGCAAAATTATGTATGTGGACACCTGACAGTCAGACTCACGTGTGGTTCTTACACCCCCTCCCCCAAAGAAAATACACACGATTGTATAGGATGTCACTGTATGATGTAGCGTTACAATATCCCTTCAGTGGAACCCAAACATGTTCCAGCATGACAATATCCCTGTGCACAAAGCGAGCTCCGTGAAGACATGGTTTGCAAAGTTTGGTGTGGAAGAACTCGAATGGCCTGTATAGAGCGCTTACTTGAAAACTACCGAACACTTTTGGGGTGAACTGGAATATCAAGTGTGGCCTCCTCGCTTGTGTGTGAAGGTTGAAGGTTATTATAACAGCAAAGAAGGCCTAGATCTGGACTGAGCTGATCAACAAGCATATATTGGTGTGATTGGTCAGGTGTCTACATCCTTTTGGCCTTATAGTGTTTAGTGGCACACTACATGAGCAGTTTAACCACAAAGAAATCATTATTGCACTTATACTGTACATTCCGTGTATTCCATGTTGGATCTGTTTATCTTCCTCATATGATACAAGCCATGCTTTCTTTGTTAACGTATTCTTATGTTTTATTTATTCAACTGATAAATGAACTTGTTGCGCCCTGTGTTTTTGTTCATTTGATTATTCCAACACAGAACGATGACTTGATGTTAAAGGATGTTTTTTTTTTTTTTCCGCTACATATTGTTTCATGTTGACTCTAATAACTCGTGCAATAAATGTGTTGAAGTCTACCATGTCCATGTCTTCTCAGTTAAATACCTTGATGTGATGTTGAAGTGGGCGGCTGTGGTTCAGGTGGTAGAGTGGGTTGTCCACTAATCGTAGGGTTGGCGGTTCGATTCCCGGCCCACATGACTCCACATGCCGGAGTGTCCTTGGGCAAGACACTGAACCCCAAGTTGCTCCCGATGGCAAGTTAGCGCCTTGCATGGCAGCTCTGCTACCATTGGTGTGTGTGAATGGGTGAATGAGACACAGTGTAAAGCGCTTTGGATAAAAGCACTATATAAGTGCAGACCATTTACCATTTATGTTAAAAGGGTAGTCTCGAAAGCCGGTCTAGTCTAACCAACTACTTTCACAGGAAGTGGCATTTGATTGACGATACAGATAGCCACCTATAGTGGCTTACCACTGTTACTATCACACATTACCACTTTAATAACTCGTTTTTCACAGCGTTCAAAATTATGCTTTCTGGTCAGAAACCTGTTTATGCACTTCCATAAACCGGAAAGTGTGGATAGTCAGTCTGATTGCAACCTTCAAGGTCCAGAAGTGTACAGCTGAGACCATGTAAAAAAAAAATTTAAATAACGGTCATTTGGAACTACACTACCGGTCAAAAGTTTAGACACACTTGTTCTTTATTTTTATTTTTTCCCCCACACATTTTTGAATAATAATAATAAAGTCATCAAAACTCTGGAAAAACAAATGGAACTATGGGAATTTTATTTTTTTTTAAAAATTTTAAATCCCAAATAAATCAAAATGGTTTAATATTTTATCATCTCCAAAGTAGACCCCCTTTTTGCCTAGAATTTCCAGAAATGTTTTCTTGGCATTTTCTCAGCTGATTTCTTGAGGAATTTCCCTGAGATGCTTTTTAAACAGTATTAAAGGAGTTCCTACCTATGCTGGACTCTTATCGGCTGCTTTTCGGAATATTTCGCTCCAAGTCATCTGTTTAAAAAAATCTTTTTTTGTAAATAAAATGTTCGTTTTCTAATGAAGGAAATGAATATGAATATGGCACGATATTATGCTCCGAGTCATCCGTTTAAATATCGGATGCGTCAACATTTTTTTTTTATTCCACTTTATTACACATAACTTTATTTATGGACTTTAATGTTGTGAGTTCTTTATATTTCCAGATTTCTTGAGTTAATACTGAAGTCTGGTGAAAATTTCATGTGAAGAGCCTCATTGGAAATATATTTACTGAAAAACATGTTGACACATCCAACACATTTCCTCCACTGTACATGCTTCACTCATGGCCATGTTTCATCAGTTACTTTATCAACTCTGGCATAGTGAGTTAGATAAGCATTAGAGGTGACATTGTGTTGGCGTCGCTGCAGACTTCAGCAGCACAGCTTAATGCAGTTTCTTTTGCAGAAGGGAGGGAGCTGATGAAGCTGTTAAGTGTAAACAGGAGCTTGGTATTTTATAACTTATACCACAGGACTGTTGAATTCTCTATATTGATTGATTAGAAGGTGTTGATTAATTTTCTCTAACAGTAGTTCTGACTGCAAGGGGGGGAGATCACAGAAAATAATAATGCGCTAGTTCCAATATTGGATCATTTTATCGTAACTTGCGTCCGATTGTAAAAACGTCTATAATTGTTGATCTGGTGACTTTTTTTTTTTTTTCTTTCTCTGAGCAGGCGTTTAATATTTTTGGGTGTTCTCTAAACCTTACATTCATTTCAGCAGTTACAGTAGCCCCTGGATTTCTAACTAAGATGCGGAATGGGCAAAATTTGTTTTTTTAAGATGCTGTTCTCACTGCAGAGAAGGAATGCACCCCTGACATTACCCGTGTCCAAGTCAAGGGCGCATTGAAGATACAACCTCAGATGGATTCAGACGAATATGTACACACAGACACTGTGTGCTGCTTACATCCATCTGCGGTTATCAAATAAATCAACAAACCACATTGCACAGTACAATACAGTTTATTGTAGTTTTATTAGGTTACATGGAATCATAAGTATATCCATCATGCAAGTAGGAAGTAGAGTACAATTATTGAAAGTACAGAAAGCACGTTTACATTTAACAATCAAATCAGTCATTGTAAACGATAAATTATATTCAGCTACGGTAAATATTCATCCATCGTATTTACAAGTGTGGGTGTCGACTTTCAGCTTTTAAAACATTCTGTTTAGTTCCTCTTATACATTCTCTTACACTTGGTATATTTATAAGTATTATGTGACAAATTAGAGCAGTAAAAGCATTAAAATCTAATATATAAACACATACACACGACCGGTCAAAATTTTAGAATAATGATAATAATAAAGTCATCAAAACTCTGGAATAACACACACAAAAAAAATCCTAAATTCATCAAAATAATTTCATATTTTAGCATCTTCAAAGTAGACCCCCTTTTTGCCTAGAATTTCCAGAAATGTTTTCTTGGCATTTTCTCAGCCGATTTCATGAGGAATTTCCCTGAGATGCTTTTTAAACAGTATTAAAGGAGTTCCCACCTACGCTGGCCTCTTATCGGCTGCTTTTCGAAATATTTCGCTCCAAGTCATCCGTTTAAAAAAATCTTTTTTGTAAATAAAATGTTAGTTTTCTACTGAAGGGAATGAATATGAATATGGCACGATTATATTTTTGTCTACAACACCGATTTCAAACATTTAATCATACACCTTCAGATCAAAAGATTTTTAAGATCATGAGAAACATTTCAGTCAGGTGTCTCTCCAAACTTTTGACTGGTAGTATATATATATATATATATATTTTATATATTTGAAGGGATCATGAACATGCTGGACGCTAATCTTGAGCTTTATGGCTCCAGTGCCATGTTGTCGATGCCCACTTTCTGTCTTCTGGGCTGTAAATAGTGACAAAGATCGTTCCTGTTAGTCAAGCGAACACTGAGTTTTGAGTGCATTTACATTTTTCACGTGTTGTTAAAGTGCTGTAAAATGAATCTCAAGTGTCCTGCAGTACCTTTTCATCGCAGCAGCAGCAGCAACAGCAGCGTATAAGAACCAGAATGACGAGCAGCAGAACCATACCTGAGGAAAGGAGAGCACACGTTTACCACTCATTCAGCATTTACTACGCACACATACAGGGCTTTAAACTCAATTTGTCAAGGAAGGAATAAAACACAAAGGGGGGTGTGTGTGGTGTCATAGAGAGTCACCATCTTTAACTCTAACAGTACATCCTGAGGCAGTGGCCTCCTGATTGGAGTTCAAATCCCAGTCAGATTTATATCAGATTTATATATTTTAAATATTATATTTCTTTACATATTTAAAACCAATTAATAGTTGCATTTACGTCCACAGGTTGGTTCCTGTTTCACTTACATTATAGCAGTTATAAACAAGTCATTCCTTCACCAGACTCTCTTTTAAAGTTAACAAGGCAAAATGCCGAAAACCAAGAAAAACCTAAAGCTCAAACTCCTCTGTGTTGAACGCGTCACAATCCCATAGCAAAACGTTAAATCGATTTTAAATAAACCTCTCCTCAGAGAAAAAAGAAAAAAACAAAAAAAAAACCTTGCCATGTCCACCACAATTACACAATTTATTCTTTAAGTAGTAACACATTGTTAATCTATTTATTATTGCCTTGGATTGTGTAGCGTGTCCACCATACACGTACAAATCCCTGTGAATTTACTGTTACTATAGAAACGATATCGCGTTGATGTGATTTTACACTCCAGTCAGAGCCATGCGGTCATGCTGACACCTTTCGACCAATAAGATCTATAGTGAGCTTGAATCATCTTAAATACACAAAACTTGAAGACACTTTACAGATCTGACATCGAAACCTGTTAATAACCGGTGTATTAATTAAATCCTCCATGTCTGTAGAGAAATGATTTGTTCTAGCTGTGTTTGATAGACAGACTGACTAGAGCAGTGGTCTCCAACCCTTGAGATCTGCCTTCCTGCAGGTTTCATCTCCAACCAAAATCTAACACACCTGTTTTTGCTGATCAAGAACTTCTGAAGGTGATGATTCATGTCAGGTGTGCACGATTATGGTTGGAGCTAAAATCTTCAGGAAGGTAGATCTCAAGTTCAGGTTCAAGTTCAAGTGGTTTTATTTTCATTTCAACCCTATACAGCTGGTACAGTACGCAGTGAAACGAAACAACGTTCCTCCAGGACCATGGTGCTACATAAAACAACACACTAACAACATGAGACACAGAATTAAATAAGATCTACACATTTTTACATAAAGTGCATGTGCAGACGTGTGCTAAAACACAGGACAGTACAGTACTACTAAAACAGGACAATAGGCACAGTAAGTGACAGTGTAGCGCCGAGCAGTACACAGTTCTAGTGTGGAAGCGTCTGATATAACAGGTAGTGCAAAAGATAGGTGCCAAGGAGTAACAATATCATTTAAAAATGGTATAAATTTAAACATAACATGCTATGACTGAGTTTTCAGCAGATTAGCTTATACCAAATATGTATGTAGCAGTTATTGTGGTAGCAGCTAGGTAAAGTGTACAATAGTGACAATAAGTTAAATACTATATTTTTATAATACAGTAGCAGCAAAAATGCAACAGAGTTGCAATCACTGGAGTATCAGATCCTCCTCTTTCTGTTCATAAATGGTTTGTTCCAGTTTGACCCAGACATACATACTATACTATACGTACACCTCTTTCAAAAAAAAAAAAAAAAAAAAAAAAAAAAAAAGTTTCTTTCCCCCCAATCCCGTTTTGATGTTTAGCTGGTGCGTGAAGCCGCCCGCAGCCACACGGACCCACCGATGAAGATGAAGAAAATGGCGAAGGAGGCGATGTCCCAGTCAGACTGAAACATCTGCTTGTTCTGCAGCCGGCTGAAAACATCACTGACCTGGTTCTGAAAATCCTGCTGGAGGTTGCCCTGAGACATCGTGGCTGTGTTTGAACGAAAAGAAATAAAACTGAAAATGAGCTGATGTATTTCTCATGATACACTTATAAGGCCAAAAGCTTGTGGACACCTGACCATCACAGTCATCTGTGGGTCTTCCCCAAATCTGTTGCCACGGAGTTGGAAGCACACAATCGTATAGGATGTCTTTATATGCTGTAGCAGTACAATTTCCCTTCACTGGAACTAAGAGGCCCAAACCTGTTCCAGAATGACAATGCCCCTGTGCACAAAGCGAGCTCCATGAAGACATGATTTCCCAAGGTTGGTGTAGTTGAAGAACTGGAGTTTCCTGCACAGATCCCTGACCTTAACCCCACTGAACACCTTTGGGATAAACTGGAACACCGACTGCACCCCAGCCCTCCTCGGCTCAACATCAGCGCCTTTACTAATGCTCTTGTGGTTAAATGAGCACAAATCCCCACAGCCACGCTCCAAAATCTAGTGGAAAGCCTTCCCAGAAGAATGGAGGGACTAAATCTCAAATGGGATGTTCAACAAGTGTATATGGATGTGATGGTCAGGTGTCCACAAACTTTTCACCATATAGTGCAACATCCTCTATTTTTTTATTATTATTATTATTTTACAGTCAACTCAAGAATTATTGGCACCTTTCAGAAGAATGGGCAAAAAAAAAAAAAAGATTTCTCTCAATATGTGGCAAAAACTGTTGACACTTTTACGTAAAGAATACTTAAAATAAATAATAAATAAATGAGTAAAAAATATATATTGAGAAACATCTAGTCTTTCATTCTCCAGATACTGTATTACCGCCTTTGATCAAGTTTCCACCGAATCCCTTTAACAACCATCACAATGAGGAAAAACCTCATTGTGTGCTTGCAACACAATAAACTCAGACGGTCCTTAACCTGCAGACGTCATGTTAAATACATATGCAGTTCAAATTTACCACAGGACAATTCAATTTTTTTGTTTTAAAAGAGTCTCCAAACTCTGAAAAAGACTTTTGGACAGTTGGATAATAAACGGAGAGAAAAGAAAAACTCAATCTGAGCTGTTTCGTTCATTCTTGAGAATCAGTGTTTTGGAGAAGAAGAAGAAGGAGAAGAAGAAGAAGAAGAAGAAGAAAAATCCTCCCGTTCTCTGGATTTGAACCCTGATGAAGAGGTGATCTCAATGAAAGAGTCCAGAATGACAAACTGGAAAGAAAAACATGTTAGAGAAGTTTGATGTTCTGGACGGAGGAGGGTCAGAGATCTTCTGAGTTACAGAAAGAAGCTCGGTGGTGGAGTGATGATAACTAGTAGGCAATTTTTACAGAAAAAAATGGACTGCTGAGATAAAACTATAAGCTCAATTATACCGCTTATTGCACTGTATTGTACTGTAATGTAATGTTTTGTTCACACAAGTCATATGAATAGAATCATAACATAGTAAGATTTTTTTTTTTAATATTCATTTTCTATTTAGATTACTTAAAAAAAATAAAATGAATATATACTTCTGCACTTTAATTTCATTATTAAGGTCATTATTTGGGATCTTCCATCCTATTTCAGAATAGACTGACTTAAGGAAACATTTACAACGAACAAGGAAGTACACACTTTTTATTGCTGAGTTAAAAACACTAAATTACACCTGGCACAAGTATCCCAAGAATCATTTCTCTATCCTCTGTCTAATAAATCAGTTATTCTGCCTGATAATATGTTAAATTTTGTATACAGTTGTGTATATACAAAATAACCATAAACAGAAACACTGTCTATTATAGTAAAGTGACAATAAATAACACTTTAACTTTTTTTGTTATTGCTTTTTTTTAACACTACATCAAAGCTCATATCTTTACAAATGAAGGTCATAAATCATGTTATAGAAGCGTGAATAATTCAATAACAGGTCTCTGTTTACTATTCAGCCCTAATCGTGATCCTAACGCGTCATCTTCAGTATACTCGATATACTCTGTCACAAACGTGAAATAGGATTTGTTTCAGCTTTATTCTTTTTCTTTTTGTATGTTTAAATATAGCAGAGTAGTGTTGTAACACTAAACAACTAAAATAAAATAAAAAGATTCGAACTCACCTGCGATTTTTGTTGATTTCTCTCTATAACTTCCGGGATACACCTGTCTCAGCTCACCTGCCTACACTGCACATGCGCACCATGCTCTGACGCGTAACACGTAGCAACCAAACCCGTGGGAGGTTTGTTTGTTGGTTCTTTGTTTACTAGTTATATTTTTGTTGTTGTTAATATCTGTTGGGAGTTGTAAACATGTGTATTTACTTTTGTATATGCTCAATATATTTTTTTTTAAACCGTGTGAGAATGCGTTTAACAAAACACGTCACAGCGGAATTAAAATAATTTCACACACTTTTTTATTGTTACGTATCCGTGTTAATCATATCTGACAGTTTTTTCTCCCCCGAATTTTAAATTGTCATACATTTAAGACAGGGATAAGTAGAAGAAAGCTCGGATTGATACTCGCACTAAACACCAGGTGGCGGTGTCTAGAATGACTCCAACTCCCTCTTTTCCCGACAAACCACTGACCGTTTTGTTTACGTGGAGTTTGGAGAGTCTAATTTACTTTCCCACCCGTATTTCACAAAATCCCGCCTTCTGCGCTAGGATTGGCTATTACTGTAGCTCGCGCTCACTTTAGCAGGCCGCTGATTGGACAAGTACATAGTCGTTCACGTTATCCTAAGCAAGCTGTAGAGTCTGGTGAAGAGACTTTGCTTCATTTATTTATTCTACCCTTGCAATCAGGTTAAATCTCTTTGGGAGAACTTAAGTTGTTATTTATCTTCTTTTATAAAATATGATTAAAAAATTTTCGTTGAAAGATATATTTCTTTATTTTTCTGGCCATGACCATGCTACTGATCTGGTTGTTGATTTCTTTGTGTTGCACTGTAAATGTTTTATTCACAAAAACAAATCTCTCAAGATTTTTTTATTTTTTTTTTTGCCTAGATGTAATGTCTTTCTTGCTGAGATTTCTCTTATTGTAAAATCTCTTAATTAAACTCATTGATAACAATAAGAATAACAAGTTTCTGAAGAATTATGATCATATTTTTCTTACTGATTGAGGTGCTATTGTTTTTTTTTTTTATGTTGTTGTATTTCAATGCAGTGCTGGTTTCTTTTCTTGCACTAAAAAAAATGTAGAGTCTGTTCCAAGGCTTTGGAATCGACGGAGAGTCGACTCCAGGATTCGATTCCACAAAATATTTTTGCGGAATAACGCACTAATAATTTAACACGTACCTAACATTATGATTGTGGATCGCATAATGCTTGATCAACCTACATGATGTCCTCAGTTATTTCTAACATCCATGCTAAACAACTGCCAATTTGCTTAGCAACTTTATTTAGCTGAGGTAAACCTGCATCTGACTAACTTACTTACTTAAGTTAACATTGGCAGTGCTTTTTAAGTCGTTTTATTTGTTGTGATTTGAATACGTCTTACTTAGTTTGTCACTTTCTTCCAATAAATATAAGAATTAAGAAACATTATGAAATATTCTCTTACTTTATGTTCTTTAAAAACGAATTTCTTCAGACTTGCGTATTGTCTGTAACATGGTTACATAATGCTTAATTATAATATGTTTTTAGTGTTTAATGTATTTTTTATTAATAAGTAGCAATATTATATTATATTTATATATATATATATATATATATTGTGTTTTAGTGTTTTGTGAATTGTTTTTGCATGTTTGGCATAAAGTTGGCTTGAGGTTGGACGATGGATATTCGGTTGGATAATTGAACCTTTCTTGTGTTTATTTCTATCTTCTGTATTTAATTCTTTTTATTTTTTCTCGCTCTCCTAATGCACCCTTGTCTGTATGTGTAAAACTCTGCTTGTTGAGAAAAAAAAAAAAAAAATTAAAAAGGAAAAATACGCTAGCACGGTAGCTATACGTGTATCTCCTAGCTAGGAAGGGGGCGGGGCTTACAGCAAAACGGGCGGAATAAATATGACGCAGTTCGAAGAAACCCGAACTTCCGGTTTCTCCAGTTGGCAGCGCAGGGAAACAGCAATGGCCGCGGTTCCGGTTCAGTCACTTCGGGTGTCGGATATTAAAGACCCGACGGTGTTGTTTGAGCGATACGGCACCGATGAAATCCGCGCGGTGGAGCGGAAAGTCCGCGGGGAGATCGAGCAGAAGAAAGAGGAGCTGCGGCAGATGGTAGGAGAGAGGTACAGAGACCTGATCGAGGCTGCAGACACCATCGGGGAGATGAGGGAGTGCTCAGAGAAAGTGGTTCAGTCCATCCAGGACATGCAGAAGTACTGTCACACACTGAAACACAGCAAACACACTCCTCAGAGCAGCAGGGCAGAGGTAACGCTCACTACACGCTGACCTTGTGTGGATTGTACTGGAATAACACACACACACACACACACACGTCACAATCTGAAAGTGTAGTGTGTAGGATTCAGACTAACATGGTAATAATAATATTTCATTTATACTCTGGGAAACCTTAGCTAGTCACATTTATACTTGAGTGCAAGTCTAAAAAAACAAAAAACCAACATGTCAAGTGGTTGTTATTGTACACGTTGGAATGTTGGTTCCCCAGGACCATGCTGTAACACACAGTACACTAACCCGCAGTGCACAGGACCACGAGTGTGAGATGAGTGCGAACGTTGCAACAAATACACCCGAACACTGTTGAGCGGAAAACCTATTGCAACAGTCATCCCTAAACTATTGACTGCTGTCAAAACAGTAGAAGTGTCCAGCAGTATTGACCATTTTGCCTTTATGGCATTTGGCAGACACCCTTATTCAGAGGGACTTACACTTATCTCATTTATACAACTGAGCAGTTGAGGGTTAAGGGCCTTGCCCAAGGGCCCAGCAGTGGTAGCTTGGCAGTGCTGGGGCTTGAACTCCTGACCTTCTGATCAGAACCCAGAGCCTTTAACCACTGAGTCACCACTGCCTCGTTATAAAGGGCAGTTGTGCAGTGGAAGCTGTTGGGAGGGTTTTGATGAGCCCAGGTGAGTGCTGAGAGGCAGCAGGGTGGTGAGTAATCCGACTGCCTCAGGGAAGAAGTTGCTGCGGAACCTGGTGGCGGTAGCACAGGTGCTCCGCTACTTTTTGCCAGGTGGCAAGATGGGTGAAAAGCCTACGAGAGTAGTATGAGGGGGCGTAAGAAAGTGCCCACATTTAAAACCTCTGCACTGAACAGCTTACATGCATAATAATAATAATAATAATAATAATAATAATGATAATAATAATGATGATGATAATGTGATCTTCAGATATATTGGTGTCCAAGATATATTTTGTAATGATACTCATAGCTCTCGTAGATCTCTAACTAGCTGAGCCGAGTCTTTGCTGTAACGCAGCACAATTGTCGCATAGCTGCGTTGCGTTCTGGGAATTGTTTGCTGTCTCCACTACGTCTACTCTTGTATTTTTTATTTATTTATTTTCCCCCCAATAGAAACACATTTAACGTGTTTCAGGGCGGAGCTTTCCTTTAAATTTCCCTTAGAACTCAATTTGTATGGAAATATACTAAGCTTTAGGTCATCGTTTGGATCGGACTGGCGAACTCGATTGGTTTTTGGTTCATAGTTTGGATCGGATTGGCGTACTCGCTAGAATGAATCTAAAACGATACTTGCGTACAGTAAGCTAGTACAATTACTTATGTACTCACTGTCTCTGGTTATAATATATGTAAGGAATTAAACATGACATAACAGTGCTTTTATAGGAAGATACACAAAGTAAGTACTCCCCGCAAAGCGGAGTTACTGCTGTTGCCGCAAAGTTAATTATTTTCCAGTAACAGCACACTTTGAAGTCATTTTATTCCAACGCTAACTATATTTTGCTTATTAAAGAAGGATGTGTTGTGTTGTTGTTTTTTTAAAAAAATTTTTTATCCATTTATAGTTGCATTTAGAATTGTGGAATGTCAAACCAGGCACGGTGGCTTAGTGGTTAGCACTGTTGCCTCGCACCTCTGGGGGTTGGGGGTCTGATTACCGCCTCTGCCCTGTGTTTGGGGTTTTCCTCCACGTACTCCAGTTTCCTCCCTCGGTCAGAGACATGCGTTGTAGGCTGATTGGAATTTCCAAATCGATTGTGCCCTGTGATGGGTTGCCACCCCGTCCAGAGTGTCCCCCGCCTCGTGCCTCGAGTCCCAGGCTCCAGGATTACCTGAGTAGGATAAGTGGTACAGAAAATGGATGGAATGTCAAACCTTTACTATAATAGCTATTTTCACTAGTGTGGCTATGAGCATGTGGGGAAACAAATGAAGAACAAAAACTTGTGTGTGTCTTTTCTGTGTGTAAGGGTGAAAAGCAGTCACAGGAGAAGTTCTACGCCATGGCGGCTCAGATAAAACTGCTGCTGGAGATGCCTGAGCGGATGTGGAGTGCACTGGAGGGAGCTCAGTACCTGCAGGCCACGCAGCTACACCTCCTCTGTGCTCACCTGCACCGGCTGCTCCACCTGGACACGCCTGCTGCCTCATACAGCCCTGTTCTGAGCCGCTTTCCCATCCTCATACAGCAGGTGGCTGCCGCTGGACACTTCAGGTAAAGCCAAGACCTTCTCTCTCTCTCTCTCTCTCTCTCTCTCTCTCTCTCTCGCTCTTGCGCTCGCTCTCTTTCACTCGCTCTCCCTCTCTCTCTCGCAACTAAAATTAGTCAGCGATCATTTTTTTTCCATTTATTAAAGAACGGCATACTTTCAATCCGTTTACAGTCACATTTAATGTTGTGAAGCAGGTTAGTTCCTGTCATTACTTGCGTTGTAGCAGCTATAAAAAGTCGTTCCCACACCAGTTTCTCATTCTGTTTTCTTTCTCTTGTCGTCGTTACAGAGAAACCGTATCGCTCTCGGCTTCTGACCGATACTGGAATGCGAAAAAAACAAAACGTCTTTTGCAGAAACAGTTTACACTCCTTTTTAATCTGTTTATGTGGAGTGTCGGCCATTCAAGTCGCTGTGTGTGTTGTTACTATAGAAACAACACCATATTAAATAGCGCACATTAATATAAAATAGGGCTGCAACAACTAATCCATAATTAAAATAATAGACAACGAGTTTCATTATGGATTAGTCGGGTCTGTGATGTCACTGTGGATAATCGAGTCAGTGACGTCACTTCACAACGGTGAAAAACGCATTTCCATGAATAAAACACATCCAATAAACAGCGGAGGTCAGTGTGAGCTGCTGGGGGTAAAAGTGTATGATCCAGGTCGTACATCACGTGACAATGTTTTATATTAAGCGCTTCAAACAAATTCATAAGTGTATTAACGTGGCTTGTCGTGTCAGACGCTGCGACAGATGCGTGTGCGGTTTAATGTGTTCCAGACATGTTTTCTTCAGCGCAGAAACGACATTTTCACCTTTATATCCTTATCTGTAAATGTTAGAAACCCATGCCAGTATTTCCATTTTACATAAAGACTCGTCCTGACAGAAAGCGAGTGTCCATTAAACTTCACTGAATGAGCGCGAGTCCACCCATGCGCGTCAATCAAACAGCGCACGATAGAAAGGAAGCGCAGTAACTCATTTTGATCAAATATTTTGTTTGATGCTATATTTATCTATATTTAGAAACAAAAGTAATTGTGTTTTTATGAGAGCAGTAACTGTAATGGGGTTAAACGTGTTATTGGAAGTGTCATACATTTACAGTGTAAAGTAACGTTATTGTGTTCAGATGAGTGAATGTGTGTGTTACTGCAGAACATTCAATCTCTTACCAGTTAAAACTTAGTCTATGTTTTTCTTTTTCTTTTTTTAGCGTTTTTAATATAGTGATTTAACTTCTACTTTAAAGCTTGTGGACAATTAGTTGGGGTTTTTTTTTTTTTTCAGAATATAATATATGTTTGAAAAAATCCTGTGCATAGTGTATAGCATAGCCCACATAGATACATTTTAATACCTTTTTTCCATAGCCTTGATTTTGCACAATGTTTGATTAATAGATTATTAAAATAATCGTTAGTTGCAGCCCTAATATAAACCGGAACTACTTTCAGAGCCGTGCGGTTCTAGAAAACGAAGTCTTCCCAGTCTAAAACAGAAACTGGTTATCAGTTTGTGTCGGCAGCGCTCGAAGTGTGTTGTGTTCCATTTATTAAAAAAAAAAAATCTCTTGTCCCTCCTGCTCAGGTCAACAATCCTGTTGGACAGTAAGTCGGTGTTGCGGGGCAGAGCCGTATCGGATCAGGCGATCGCTGAAGCGCTGGTGTCCACCATGCTGCTGGAAGACAGCTCACCTCGCCAGGCCCTCGCTGACTTCCTGCTGGCCAGAACAGCGTCCATACAGCAGCTTCTCAAGCAGCCTCAGCACGGTACAATTGCCCACACACACACAGTTCACTATTGGTTATTCTCAGAGCCACTGAATAGTCATGATTATCAAAAAACACACCATTGATCTTTTATGAAACACATCAAGCTCATCAATATTTATTGGCCAGTGGTAGCTCATTGTGCTTCCAATTGGAAGGTTGTGAGTTCAAAACCCAGCACCACCAAGCTGTCACCTTAACTCTCGACTCTTCAGTTGTATCCTGTCTCAATTGTAAGTCGCTTTGGATAATAGCATCAGCCAATTTATGAAAATTGTAAAAAAGTAAATAAATCAGTAAATAAAGAAAGAATTTTTCTGAATTTCACAATAACGCTGAGAAACGAACTCGATTTAAAATTCTAGTTTTTAAAGTCCCCATGAAATCAAAATAGAAGTTTTGTGGCTTTTAGTACGAATATGTCGGCCTTAGGGGTATCTATAAGCTAGACTGCAGCGAAATGATGACAAAATTCGCATTTAGAAGATGTACGCATTGAGAACGTACAGTCTCTCTCTTTACCACCGATACGGATCGGCAGTTCCCATGATGTCGTTCTGCACATCGGATTTTCTGTCCAATCAAACGCGCTCTCTAGAATCTGAAGTGCCCTGTTCCCAACGTTATTAAAAATCACCTTTCCGAACTTGCCGTTGCTGAGCTAAGCGCTAATGGCTAGTTTGGGAAAAGGGGGCGGGGCTACTCTGTGTCCCACCCCGACTTCCTGTTTTGGTCGAAGTTAGTCAAGTCAATAATGCTGCGCGTTTCAAGGCACTTCACAGGGATTTTTTTTTTTCCAAGGCACTTCACAGGGATTGTGCGAGTGGCACACCTGAAAAGCGTTGTCCGGATATCATGAGTTTGGAGTTCGGATCCGCAGCCGTTCGTAACCAGGAGTGCTCTCGGGCTGCGTTTCTTAAAGTGCACTCCCTCCCCCATCGATCAAGTCACATCTTTCACTTAGAATTTTGCTTATGTTTTATATTGCATTTATATATTCTATTCCAATTTCTTTCTTATATGGGGGGAAAATATATACTGCATATGAAAGAATGTGCGGGTTAAAGAATGTTAAGGGAATGTTTTTCACATTCAGAAAGCGAGAGAGGGAGAGAGATGCAAACTTTACGTTCATCTTTCTACATGTAGTAATCCTGTCATACGGTATGATCATAAAGCATAATCAATTTTGGTGAATCTTATGATGTACATACACAGCTGCATTTACACCTTATTATTATTATTATTATTATTATTATTATTATTATTAGTGAATTTATTACTGTATAAAGATTCACTTCTGATATTCTAATCAGTATTGCTGTCAGGTTTGTGCTGAAATATTGTTGTTTGCTTCAGGAGCTGGGATTAAAGCTCAGGTCTGCTCTCTGGTGGAGTTATTAGTCACCACGCTTTATCAGGCCCACGCCGTGTTCTACCTGCCTCCAGAGGGCCGTGCAGCAGAACCGGGCCTCGGCTACGGGTTACTCTTCACCACGCTGGAGAACGTGACGTCCGGTAGGGAAGTAGTCACCTTGTTGCCTTATTCAGCTGTCGGATCGTTTCGCTTAGTTCAAGCGATTTTTAAGAAAACCTATCGTTATTTGTATATAAGATCTACAGTATAATGATGAGAAATATTAGATAACGTTTCCTTTTATTCAAGATTTCTTCACTTGATTTCTTCCACGCTAAAGTGTTTACTCCAAGTAGTTCTTCTAGATCATCTGGTTATTAATAGTGTTGCGCAGTCATAAAAACGGCGCTAAAGATAATGTGTAGTATTAAGGAGTGGGTCAGATTAGGGTTTGATGACTAAACCTGAACCTGCTCCGACTGTAGGAGTGTGACGTGTGTGTGTGATGGTACAGATGAAGTCCAGCTGATGTTTGTGTATTTCGTCTTTCTGTGTCGTAGGTAAAGGCAGGAAGGTGTTGCACGGCGAGGTGAGTGCAGGCAGTTGGTTTAAGCATCTGCCGGCGTCAGTGACGGACTTCCAGCCTGCGCTGCGCACGCTGGCTCAGCCCATCCAGAGCGAACAGCTCCGGGATACACTGCAGCACTGGATCGACACGTGAGTGTCCCGCCGCACTGATCCGTTCTGAACGTGCTAATCCAAAAACTCTCAGGAAGTAAGAAAGGAAAATAAAAGGCTTCCGGGCATTCCGTTCTAGGAAACGAATCGAAGAGGGGGTGCACTGGAGACGATTTTCCAGTAATAGCACGTCCTGAAGTGATTTATTCCTTTTATTTATGCCACAGCAGTTTGCTAGCAAATAAATTTTTATTTTTTTTACTAATCATCGAATTGTCACGTTTTATCAGTTTATGCTGTAGTAGAGGTCGACCGATTGATTGGTTTTGCAGATAAATCGATTGCTGGAACTGAAATCCACACCGATTTTGGTTTTCCACGCTTGCGTCCGTTGTGGGAGCGGACAAGAAGGGTCGGCTGTCGTTATACAGGATGAGAGCGGCCTCTAGAGGCGAAATAAAAACGATCGCTGACCAATTTTGTCTTTTTTTTTCTTTTTTTTTTTTTTCTTTTTTTTTTTCTTTTTTCTTTCGTTTCATTCTGAATGTCTCTATTTTTATTTGTTATTTGGAGTGTTTGCTTTCTGGTTCAGTTTGGATGCATTTCTTTTTATTTACTTTATTTATTAATAGTTCATATATGTTAATACTTATAGATTTATTTCATTCAAAAAAAACATACAGTACATTTTCACGGTGCAGTCAGTACTGTCTATTTTTGTAATAAAGTTCAGCAATATTTTACTTTGAGTGTCATGCTTTCATTCAGTATCGATTTTAAAAAAAAACAAAAAAAAAAAAACTGTCGATTGATTTAATCGGTTAAGGTAGGTACTGCCCAACTTAGTTATCTGTAAAAATCCAAAATCGGTAGAGCTCTAGTTTGTATTTATATTACATTTTCTCTCTCTCTCTCGCTCGCTCATGAATAAAAAATAAAACAAAAAACCCCAAAGAAACAGAGATAGATTTGCATTGGAGAGATATATGGATAGAAGGATAATGGAGGAATGGACAGGTAGAGGAGCAGCGTTACTCTGGAACTCCGTTTTATTTTTGACTACTCACTGTTTGTTCGTGTTTTTATTTTGTTTCTTGTCTGTTAAAGCCTTTGAACTGACTATTGTCTATCAAGTATGTTTATTTTTGGGCTTGTTGAGATATTTTTGAAAGGATGCACCAATCCCTGACAGATTCCAACTGATTTATACAATAATCCATTCGCACTGGCTTATTTGTGTGTGTGTGTGTGTGTGTGTGTGTGTGTGTGTCAGGTGTAAAGAGGACATGCGCAGCGGCGTGAGCAGCCTGCTCATATATGTGAAGAGTGTGAAGGGTTTGGCCTCCATCAGGGATGCGGTGTGTGACCTGCTGAGCAGCGACTCCATCAGCCAGCACTGGAGCGGTGTGTGTGCGCGCCTGCTGGATAAACCGCTTGACCTGTGGCATGACCTGCTGCAGCCACTTTTCCTCCACAGACTGCAGGTATAGTGTCGCTAACACGATGCAGTTTCTCGCATCGGAGCAATCAGGTGCCTGAATATCCTCATTCTTCTCCAGTAGGTCGGTGCAAATAGAGCCGAATATGTCTCGGAAGCTTTGCACGTAATCAGCTAATAACCATATTTGCTCGAGAAATTTAATTCATGCTTCAAGACATGTATTAAATCGGTATACAAAATCGTAGTGTTTTATTCTTTTAATTTTCTTTCTAAACCATTTTCTAAAAAAAAAAAAAAAAAACCAAAAAAAAAAACAACCAAACCTGATACTGTTTCTTTGTTGTTTTCTTTATGGTGTTTATCCGTTGCTGTGTATGTGCAGGTGATTACTCAGGAGGGCATGGAGTCGATCTCCGGCAGCTGTAAACAGCTGTTGTCCTCCGCGCTGCAGGAACTGGAAGGCGAGGCGTCGAGCCACGGTTCGCGGTTCGACAGCGACGTGTCGTCATTTCTTTGGTGCGAGTCTCAATCTGACCTGCCGAGCGACGCCGCATGGGTGAGCGTGTCTCAGCGCGGCTCGCGCCCCGAAAGTGGGCTGTCCATGAAGACTCGTGCCCTCACACCGCGCATCCAGAACTTCTGCGCTGCCCTTGATTCCAAACTCAAGGCCCAGCTTGAGGACCTGGGGCACTTCCTGCCCTCGGACACTCCCACGTCGTGTGTGAATCGCTACGCAGACGGCCCAGCGGTGGAGCAGGCGCTGAGCGAGCGCTGCACAACCTGTCTCGCGGACGTCGTGAGCAGCATTCGCACCGAACTAGCAGCTTCCTCGGGTCAAATGAGCTCTGTCCTTTTCCTGGCCAGACTGTGTCAATCTCTGGGGGAGCTCTGCCCCAGCTTAAAACAGTGCATTCTGGGCCGGCAGGGGGAGAATAGAAGCACGGGAAGCCCCCGGGTCCAAAGCCGGAAGTTGGGGAAAGCAGGTGTGAGTAAAGGTGTGGACCTCAGCCCAGCTCAGGTCACATGGGCCCGAATGAAGGACGAGCTGCTTGCCTGCAGCATGGACGCATATCGCATCTGGAGCTCTGCTGTGTCCCAGGTAAAACACACACACACGCGCACACACACACACACACACACACACACAGAGTGTGTTTCACTTCAAGGTTAGAATTCCATCCAATTTTTCAGAAACAGTGGTATTTATCTATGCACATATGATCTCTGACCTAATAAATAAGACAAAATAATTAATGAAACGAAATAGTATAGCAAAAGTACAGCTCTCACTCTCTGTGTGTGTGTGTGTGTGTGTGTGTGTGTGTGCGCACGCGCACTAGACTTTGGTGAGGAACTTCGCTAGTTCTCTGCACGCTGCAACAGCCGGTTCTGTCCTAATCACTGCCACAAACTGGGAGGAGCTGGAGATCCAGGAAGAGGCGGAGTCAGGCAACACGGTCATGTCTAAAATCCATCTTCCAGTCCAGGTGAGTTTGCATGTTCTCCCCATGCTGCGGGGGTTTCCTCTGGGTACTCCAGGTTCCTCCCCCAGTCCAAAGACATGCAGGTAGGCTGATTGGCGTGTCCGTAGTGTGCGAGTGTGTATGTGATTGTGCCCTGCGATGGATTGGCACTCTGTCCAGGGTGTACCCCGCCTTGTACCCCATGCTCCCTGGGATAGGCTTCAGGTTCCCCACGACCCTGTAGGATAAACGGTATAGAAAATGGATGGAAATAAGTTGTTGTTGTTGTTGTTGTTGTTATTATTATTATTATTATTATTATTATTATTATTATTATTATTATTTTTAGTGACTTTGCGCAACAACGTTCTGGCAGTGTCCGAAATCTTTTAGTAAGATCCACGAATGCTATGGCATCTCATCTTGTCTCTACAGCCCTCATGGTACGTTCAGTCTCTGCTCTTTCACCTGTGCCTGGAGGTGAATAAGGTTGGAGGTCACACCGTGCCGAGGGTCACGCTGACAGAGCTGCTGCGAGCCTGTCTGGATCAGGTGCTCACAGAATACGATAAGCTCACTCAGCTCACGCAAAGCAAGGTGACTGTATGTCTCTTTCTCTCTTTCGCGTTGTGTCCCATTGTCTCTCGTTTTTATTTGACCCCCCCCTCACCCTTCTGCTTCTCTCTCTCTCTCTCTCTCTCTCTCTCTCTCTCTCTGTCTGTGGTGTAGCACGCAGCTCCTCCCATCACTCAGAATCGAGGCCTGCAGCTACTGTTTGACGTGCGCTACCTCAGTGCCGCTTTAACAGCCCGGCTAGAGGACACCAGGAGCTCGCGCTCGTATGTCCAGCCCAGGTAACAGAACATACAGCATTGTTATGGAGGCTCGTAGCCTTTCGTTACCAGTACATGTGAGATTTGACTGAATCTTGCGGGACTTCACTGTTTCTCTTCGACCGCGTCTCCTCTGTCGTGTCTGTCGACTGTATTTCAGGATCCAGCAGATCTGTGACGCTCTTGAGAGCCACATTGATCCGTTTGACCTGGACGTCTTCACTCCTCATCTGAACAGCAACCTGAACCGGCTGACTCAGAGGACTTCGGTAAGCGCGCCACACAACCGACGTAACCGTTAGCTGATTCGAGCCAACAGGAAGTCCAGAGTAACTCAAACGACCACTCTTGAGCAGAAAAGCATCTTGGAAACGCACAACACGTTGAACCACGTCAACACAACTTCTGTTGGCCAGGTGCAGGAATCTGAGCCTGTAGTGAGCGCAGGCTCACCGGACGTTAGACAAACACCGAGTGAGGTCGAATAAACACATTAAAGAAAATCTAGAAATCTTTTGAGCGATCACTTTTATCTTATGGTTATTTCCCAAGTGGTCTCTTCATGTTGACTCCACCCCCATCCGCATGAAAATGATATAAATCATAAGCTGTGGCCTTCAGCCTCCAGATCTGTTCCACAGCGCGTTCCACCACGTTCACCAAAACACAAAATGAGGGAATATCTTTTGGAAGAATGGCGTCGATCCCTCGAGTACTGTTCCACAGACTTGTAGAATCTATGCCAAGGCATGAAATTGTACCATTCCTTTGACATGCATACATTTATGTATAACATATTGGAAGTTTTTGGAGAGAAAAAACTAACTACCCACTAGCAAGCAAGTAAATCATCTTGCATCACTTTGTCACAAGCAATCGACGTAAAATGGAGAAAAATTTCAATTCGTACGCTTCTGATAGGAGCATCTTGGCCCCCAAGTCTCAAACTTACACAGGAAACGAACCCTTTTTTTTTTTTTTTTTTTTTTTCCTCCCCCCCTTCCTTTTACTTCTTAGTATAAATTAGGGCTGCAACTAACGATTATTTACATAATCGATTAGTTGGCTGATTTATTATTTATTTATTTGTTTGTTTGTTTTTCGATTAATGGGGGGGGGGGCAAACTTTTGGTACGGACAAAATTTTTTATTTTTAAAATAAAATCCACAAACTGAGTGTTACAAATATAAACATCAGACTAAAACTTTACTCCAGTTATATAAGACTGAAAAGAACCCAATACACACAGACACACACCAGAATATATATTATTCATTTAGGACTGTAGTTTAATTCCGTGCTTTTTGTGCATCCATAAAAATAATGCATAAATACTTATAAACTAAGTATATAAACAGTAAACTGTAGAAAGTCATTGTCGGTGACTCTGGGTATCTGCTAAAGCTAGCGGCATCACATTACGTGCGTATGACATCACGCGTCGTCGACGAGGAAGCGGCTTAGTAAAAAAACGTTCATGTTCCTTTTGAGACAATATTACCTTTCTAAACTTCATACACTAGACGGTAGTGCAGAGTGCATAGTGTAAGTGTATAGTACGTCATTTGGGACACACCTTTAGTGTTTACTCTCCGAAGCCTGTTTTCGGAACAGAAGTAACGTAGTGAGTAATCGCACCCCGTGCCGCGTGCAGAACAACTAATCGATAATGAGATTCGTTAACAGCGATTTTCATAATCGATTATTATCGATTTTATCGATTAGTTGTTTCAAAAATTTTGTTTCAAAGTAAAGAGAACCACACTGCCATCAAGGCAACTCATTTCATTTAACTAAACATGGACATGCCTCCTGACACTGTTGTTTTCCGAGAGTTACTACTGAACTGTGGAAACAATTGAATGTGCGTGAGGAATATTGACATTTAAAACCATTAGATATGACTTTAAATCAGTGGTGTCCAATCTTATCCATAAAGGGACGGTGCGGGTGCAGATTTTCGTTCCAGTCAAGCACCCGATTCCACCTGTTTAATCAGTTGAGCTTGGCTTTCGGTAGACTCGGGTGCAGATTCTGCTTGGTTGGTATGAAAGCCTCCACCCACACCGCCTCTATGCGGTTGAGATCGGACATTCCTGTTTTATAATATGAGGCTACTTAATTCCTCGTTCAGTAAACAATGTGGAGTTTAATATTGGACAGAACTGGGTGGGTTCAGTTCATAACTCTTATTAGGCCAGTTTTCCCTCTTACCCATAATGACCGTTTATCATCATTTTCAGGTGCTCTTAGGACTTTTAACTGGCGCAGAGAAGCAGTTCACTCCCAGAAGCAGTAACGTGAGCTCACAGGAGCCGTACAAAATCCTTCCATTGGCCAGCAGTCAGATCCGGTATGGCTCATTACGCACTCGTGTCTTTTCTCATTAGTATTCTAGTGGCATTTTACTACGAAATTATGAACTTGATGCGATGTTTGGGTTTTTTTTTTGTTTGTTTTTGGCAGGTTCGGCTTGCTGCCGCTGAGTATGACCAATTCCCGGAAAGCCAAATCATCTAGAGCGACAGACATCACCAGACCACTTGTGAGTGTATATCATGAATCATTTTGTGTGTGTGTCACAGAATATACTGCTTGCTGATTCAGGAAAGCTGGAGTATGGGTGAAAAGTTCAGCTTTGAAGGTTTTTCATTCTTTTGTTTTCCTCTATTAACGCGCAATTTGTTTGCTTTACACTTTCAGTCTCGCGTTACAATGTTCTAGAGAGACGGCTTTCCAGATCTCGAAGCACTCGGTGAAGTAACAATAAGGCGTGATGGTGCTGTGTGTTTTGCATGTTTGTGGTGTTAGTTAGAAACGAGTGGAACGGCTTGAGCTGCACGATTATCAGACTCCTTCTGTCAGACACTCGTACAAATGCTAACCAGGAGAAATTCTACGTTTTATTAGCTAGTCCCATGGGCAGGTGAATTCCCATGTGTGCTTGTGTTTTGGCTGGAAATGTCACACTCCAAATGTATAAGGCACAACAGTGTTGGAACAAGCCAAGGCCACTTTAAATCCAACTGATTAACTCGAGTCACTACGGCACAGCTTGAGCGGTTTGAAACGGCATGTTTTGAAGTAAATAATCACAGTTTGCCTTGACCATAATATGGATGATAAATTCTTTATTATTAGGATATAAACCCCTTGACCTGTAGCATCTCATCTTCAAGGGGGTCCTACGATTCAACCAAATACACCAATAAATATCAGTATAAAAACTTACAAAAACACTTAGAAAAACAAAACAAAAAAATAGAATAAACCAAGTAACAAATAAAATAATACATTACAACATCCAGAAAAAATATAATAATAATAGTAGTAATAATAATAATAATAATAATAATAGTAGTAGTAGTAGTAGTAGTAATAATAAAGGATCCAACAAAGCAATAAAGGCTTTATAATAAGCAGTAAATGGAAAAAATTGAAAATTTGTATAAACGATAATTTGTATAAACCTAATCAATGATGACCTGCACAATCATTCTTTAAATAAGTGGACAACACCTGCTTAAAGGGGTCATGTCATATGATTTTTAAACGCTAATTAATTTTGTTTATTGAGTGTAATATAATAGGTTAACATGCTTTAATGTTTAAAAAAAAAAATGCATTATTTGTCAAATAATGGACATTTATTGCAGTGCCTGCCTGAAACACTCCGATTTCTCCAAAGCCCTCCCTTCCGAAAAGCCCAGAGTTCTGATTGGCCAGCTGACCCGTTGCGTTACGATTGGCCGAAAGCCTCACGAGTGAGTCAGAAATGTAACGCCCCTTGGGTTAACTTTAGCCTCCAAAGCTTCTAAAGCAATACTAAGCTCCTAAGCAACACGTCGTCGGTTTTACTGTATCAGTTCGAGCCCGAGTCCGATTCAGAAAACGCGGATGATCAAGCGGAAGCAAGTTTGCAAACACGACTTGAGCAGAACGTTTGTTTGTTTGTTTTTAAATATATTATTTATTTTATTTTATTTTTTTATTTTGTAACTCTGTCACCTTTCTGACCCCGTCGGCAGGACTAACTATGCTGTACACCGCTTCTACGTGTATGTAGGTACTCGCTTTGGAAAGCTAGGATTCTTGTGATTCAATTGATATTATAAACCGTTTCACGATACAATCACAACAGCAGTTACAATCAACATCTCTGTCAGACCGCCAACATACAAACAAACACTTACAAAACTGAAGCAACTTAGCAAACTTTAGCTAGCACCTTAGCAGAAGTCTACAACTGAGCCACAACACAAAACTCCGCTTTTGAACAGTCAATAGCAGATAAAATAATCAAACACACTTTCAGGTTCTGATTCAGAAGCGCAAGATTGTCCGAGCAAAGTGGGAGTCGCCCGATTTTCAGGAGTAGCCTTTGTGTATAGTCTGCGTCGTACTCGCCCAGGTTCAGGAAGCTGTCCTCCGTAAAATCCGCTGTGCACAAGCAAACGCTTGGTTTGTACTGCTCAGGAACAGCGTTATAAATAAACAGTAACCACTGATTTATGATTTCGTCCATTTTCGGAAGGCCAAAGGGATTTTGCTTTCACACCGAACAATTCACTGAAGCCTCACCTTCTTTGTTCGGGGCTGCCTTTGGGCAGGATTATACTGATAGTGCACTCCATGACGTAGAGAGATTATGGAAGTAAATCTGGACTTCGAACGACGCGGTTTGGGCAGGTCTGGAGGAGTGTTCTCTGTTAGATAGAATAAATCCCTGAGTTTTGGAACTTTGCAGAGCTAATACATGCACAAACAGAAGGAAAACATTCAAAGTCATGTTATGACTCCTTTTAAATACACCAAGTGTTGCACTAGATCTAATTTTAGTAGGTAAATTATTCCAGTCTCCGGGTGCTTTAAACAGAAATGCTCTTTTACTAATAGCTTTCTTGACATGAGAAACAACTAGATAGTGTTTAACAGAACGCCTGGCTTGATATTTTGAGACAAAAGGTAGAAGATACTGTTTTAAATAAATAGGGTAATCAAAATAAATACATTTAAATATATATTTAACTAATGAATATATCTTCTAAAAAATTAAAGATGGCCAGTTCAAGGCATCATACATTGTACAGTGACGAGTAAAGAAGGACCAACCCAAGACAAATCTACAAAGTCTATTATAAACTATATTCTGTGAAGTAAGGTCTGACTTTAAGGCAAAAGTTTTTAAAAAAATATTTTTTTTACGATCGGTGTGTAAAACAATGTCGGGATTGATAAATAAAACATTAATTCCAAAATGAACGTTACGTAAGACATACCCAGTGTGACGTTTGAATGAAAGTTCGGAGTCTGGTAATACGCCAAGATATTTAATGTTATAAATTTTACGTAAAGGAGTTCCATCATAACATATTATTTCACATGGAGTGTTATTTAATTTACATTTCTGCCTAGTACCAAAAATCATAATAAATTTTTATAATTTTTTTTTTGTTTTTTTTGTTTTTTTTTGTTGTTGTTGTTGTTTTGTTGAACACTAGTTTTTGGTGTAAGAATGTTGGTGTAGATGTCTATATGACAGGATCACCAGCATAAAGTTGAGTGGAACAGTTAGTAAGAGTTGATGGTAAGTGATTTACATAGATAAGGGTGGGGGGAGTGGACCCAATATTGAACCCTGTGGTACTCCTTTTTGTTGCATCAAAAAAATCTGATTTAACTCCTTTTACTCCTACACATTGTTTCCTATTATGCAAGTATGAACTGAACCATAAAACAGCTTTTTCAGAAGGACCTATAGCATATAGTTTATCTAATAGCAAATAATGATCAAAAGCTTTAGTTAAGTCAATAATAATTGCACCCTTTAGTGACCCATCATCAGTAGCAGAGAACACGTTGTTGGTAAGTTTAAGCAACAAAGTGGTTGTGGAATGATTTGGACCTAAAACCAGATTGAAATGGTGACAAGATTTGGTTAATTATAAGGTAATGTGAAATTTGATTTTAGAAGTGAATTTTTCAAACACTTTAGATATAGAACGTGTAACAGATATCGGACTATAATTGTTTAGATCAAGTACATCACCTCCTTAATGGAGATAGTTTTCAAATAGTTGGTAGCTCACATGTAGACACAGAGAGATTAAACAAATCAGCAAGAGGGTGCATTTAAAATATGGGAAGCTAAGTTAATAAACCTATTTACCATATACTGTCAAGGCCAATACCGCTTTCCACACTTAAATAATTAACGGCTTTTTGAACTTGTGTTGGTAAGATATTCCTAAATGGAAAAATAACTAGGACAAGATAAAGTTTCATTAAAACCAGTAGCTAAATAAGAATCAGTTCCTAAAATGGAACCGATGGAGGGGAAATGCTGATTAAATGCCTGGGCGATAGGAAAAGGATCGTGTACTGTCGAATTAGCAACTTTTATTTGATTAGTAATATATTTATCTGATGTATTAGTAATGGTTTTAATTTTATTCTAAAATTTCTTAGGTTTCTTGAAGTTAAAAGTCAAACATTCTTTATAATAATTAGATTTTGCATTATGGGTCATTGTCTTACACACATTTCTCATCTGCCTATAAACTTCCCAATCGGCATTTTGCCTTGTCTGGTGCAATTTAAGCCTCGCTTTGTCTCTTTTCCCTAAAATTTTTTTTTTTTTTAAAAAGCTAATCCACAGGAGATGGTTTTTAAAGGGGTGTGTTTATCCAAAATATTCATATGTTCAGTATAGGAAAAAAAATACCAGGTATCCTATACATTAGGTTTAATTGATACCTGTCCTAATTAATAGCGGTCAAATCATTTCTGAATAAATCTGTATTCAACTTTTTATATTGTTTAATGTTAAATCCTTTTGGTGGCAATTTGGGTAATTTTTAATTTTCCATACACAATATACAATTGAGTGATCGCTAAAGCAATCTGACATAATTCCTGCCATTATAAATCTACTGGGATGTGAACCAAGTATCCAATCAAGTAAAGTTTGGGTTTTAAAAGTAATTCTAGTAGGCTCATTTAAAAGTTGAGTAACATTTAAATTAGGAAGAATGTTTGTGGTTTTTTATTTATTTATTTATTTACTTATTTATTTATTTATTTATTTATTTATTTATTTATTCCCTTTATCAGATGACTTGTCTAACCAATTTGTACTGAAATCCTCTAATAGGATCTATTCATTTCTAAATGAAACGGCCCGAATAGTAGAAATCAGGAGGTTAAAGGACTCTACAGGTGCAGAGTGTGGCCTATAAATGCGTCTAATAGTTATACATTTATTTAAATAAAATGTTACCTTTTACAAAAACACATTCACAATATATAGGATCATCTGCTGGTATAAATAGCTCTGATACCAAATCTATGGCAACCCTCCCTATTCAAATGAATGATTTTTAATCCCTTAGCTTCATCCAATCTGAAAAGGGGGGGGAGGGGAGCTAATAATAATAATAATAATAATAATAATAATAATAATAATAATAATTTATTATTATTATTATTATTATTATTATTATTTATTTATTTATTTATTTTTATATATATATATTTTTTTTATCACTGACCAAGCAAAAAATTTACTGGTGAATCTACAGAGACGATATTATGTGGTTTTAAAAAAAAAACAAACAAAAAAAAACATTTCAGACACAAAAACAAATAAACCCACCAAAAAAATTTAATAAATCCACAACACAACCACACATTGGTGCACATAGGAGTTTTTCTTACCCGTCTGTCTCGTTCTCGTTCTTTTCAGATTGTGCCTTCATCCAATCCGATTCCAGAAGACAGCTTCCGCCCAGGAAACCTCTTCCGGCAGTTAGCCAATCAGGAAGAGGAACCTGTTGGCCCCTCCCTCTTCAAGTTAGGCTGGCTTTCTGGCATGGCTAAATAATTTATTCTTGGGTGAAGTGTAAGGTTTTTAATGCGTTATTCACATTCTGTATAAATAATATATACTTATAAATATGGTTTGAGATAAAATGGTGTGCTTGCATTTCTTATACTAGAAATAAAGATGTGTGTATATGTATAAAATGACCTCATAATGGGCACCATTGATCAAGCTGAATATGAACAGATTTTATTTGTCTGTACAAGTGTTTCCACATCAAATGTGGTATTCATGAAAATCCCATAATTTCAGAAAAAACGTTTGTATCCTATTCATGCTCCTGAGTGTATATGCATTTATGCATAAGAAGACTTACTAATGTAAACCCCAGACCCCTTTGATCGACTTCAAATCATATGATTTGCATGGAATGTGCTTGTGTATCTGGAATATAACACTGAGTGTAAATTGCTTATTTTTTATTACGTTTATAGCGTTTAACAGACTCCTTTATCCAGAGCGACTTACAGAAGTGCTTTGGCATCTCTGTTAAAAATACATCCTCATGCTAGTTCACTAGGTCGAAGACTAAGAATGCC
>JANDJT010000102.1:25070872-25081461 GCA_024331685.1 Stegophilus panzeri | reverse complement strand
GCCATCAAGGGGGGGGGGAAGAAGTATTGGCACTGATAAATGAATATGGAAAAAATAAAGAAAATATCATTTTCTTGCCACTTCACTCAATTCCTAACTAATTGACCTCTTCGAGAAATACACAAGAGTGTATGGATGTAAAGAAATGATGTAGAAAATGAAAAGGCAGGCAATCGAATAACAATTTAATGCATTTTTCTACAGCTTCACAGTACTTTTTCACTCTCATCTCATACACGGGCAGTAATGAGTGAGACATCAAGAAAAAGACATCGAAATAGAAAATAATGAATATGAGAAGGGACCTACTACAATCACTGTACGCTATGTATAAACTACTATATGCTGAAGTTAGCACTTTAACCCCATCTAGAACACTCCATCTATATAGAAGACATGGGTGGTCTGATTTCAGCTATACCTAGTTGACAGAATAAAAGCCCCTCATCATCCTTCACTGTGGATGACAAAAGAGGGTCAATACTAGACATGTTCACCCGTAGAATTCTGCTATGGATAAAATGCCATGATGAGTGCATTTTCAGTATTAAATCCTGACTGTACATACCGCCCTTTATCCTGGTTAGGGTCATTGTGGATCTGTCACCTTTCCAGGAAATGCTTGGACTACACCCATCCATCTAGACATTTTCCATACCACTAATCCTACATCAGGGTCGCAGGGAGCCTATCCTAGGCGTGGGAAGCCATCGCAGGGCCCAGTCGCACACTATGGACAATTTGGAAATGCCAATCATCCTACAACATATGTCTTTGGTCTGGGAGAGGAAACATGAGAGAACATGCAAACGCCGCCGCACTCAGGACAGATCCGAACCCCTCAATCCCGGAGGTGTGAGGCAACGGTGCTAATCATTAAGCCGCTGTGGGATAACCAGTCCATAACAGAGCACCATGCATGCACACATTCACACTCATTCATACCTAAGGGCAATTTAGTTTAGCCAATTCATCTACCCGTCTGTTTTTTGGAAGGAAACCAGAGAATTAGAAGAGAACTGGACAACCTGGAGGGAAACCCACACGTGGAGGCATAGGGAGAACTTGCAGAATTCCACATAATAACCTGAACTCAGGGTCAATTTGGGAAGTAGGTGGATCAACAAAAAAAGTCTGAACTCTGATGAAAATTTTGCCAGGACAGGAAACATTAACATCCCCTCCTCAAAACCATGAACTTCATTCTGGAGTTGGTTACTAGGTAAAGCACCATTAAACACTCATTTATTGCCTCAATTAGCTGTGACCAAACACTGCTGATCAATTGAGACCGTAAAGTCACGATGGCAGGCATAGAGTTCCTGACAGGCCGGAAGTCAGGGCCCAAACAAGTTTGAGTCACCAGAGGCATGGCTGAGGGACAGGGCAATAGTACGGGGTGGTGGCTAATGGATGAGCAGGGGCTAGGAAGCACGCTTAAGCCCAATACAACAAGACCCAGAGCAAGCATAAGTGGAGCCTAGCTCAGAAGAGGAAGACAAGATGGGAGAATGTGCTAAAACAGAAGATCACCTTGACAGACATGTGGCAGGCAGACCCCAGCGCACTGAGCTTTTGATCTAGGCCGTCTAAGATGTCCGCCAAATCCATCAAATCTCCACGTTTGGGGCCAGAATGAGGCAAAATCATGTCCTCAGCAACTGTCCAAGAGTCCTGGGAGATGGTCGCTACTGCTGGCGTCATGACCTTAAGGCAGCTGCAGAAAGTATCTCTACTGCAATCAACACCAGCAAGCACAACAAAAAGTTGCTTCGTGGCAATATTTCATTGTTCAAAGTGCTATATAAATACAATGGAATTGAATCTTGAAACTAGATTTTGTACAGCATATTTAGTCAAAGGCTAAAACAGCTTCCAGAGAATGCAAATAATTGAAAATATAATAGTAATAATAATAATAATAATAATAGTATAAATAAAACTATAAATACTGTTATTTTAAGGTTGTGGAAAGTCACCAATGATTCTGCAGCTTGATAGGGACATGGTGAGGATTTTCTTGCGTATGAATAGTAAGTAATAGTAATGCTAGCAATATCCTTATCAATGTACACAAATGTAATACCAAAAAGACGATACGAGTGAAAAAGCTTGTTCACGACCTCTGTTGGACTACTTCTGGGCATTCTATGCTATTGTGATGCTGTTTAAAAAGCAAAGTTCTCAGTTTCCAGGCTAGCAATCTGAATATCAGGATACATCACATAACCAAATATGGGCACATGCCTACGATGTCATTTATATAGGAAAATGATTTTTTTTTTTCAGCTTTAAAGAAATCAATACTCTAAGCAAAACTACAGTCAGTATGAGTCATTCTGTACTTTCTCTAAATAGCACAAACACAGTTTCACTAGTTAGATCGAACAGAGATGAGCATACAACATAATGACATTCATATATAATGCCTCATCTCAAAGTCAGTCAAAATCCATTCCATTAAACTCTGTCATTTGCGGTCCAGTTTGCTGGCCATCAGTTGTTTAATATCGATCGGTCTGGCCGCAGCTTCCGCTTTGGCTTTTTCCTCCTGTTCCTGCTGCCACAGGATGATAGGGTCGATGCTGGGCTTACGGTTTCTAGCCTTTTGCTCCAGTTGAGCATCACTGCAGAGGGGAGAGAAAAACTACTAGTCTGGATCACAAACACCCAACAGTCACAAAAATACCGGTTGAGATGAACAATAATGATACATTTAGTGTACACTGAAGAGTTAGTGAACATAACCTCAGACTCAAGCAAATCAAACAACAATATCATCCACAGTTAAAATCACCGTACATCATGTGACTGATCACCACCAAATGGATAAGGATACTTATTTAACAGACGTGCTAACTTTGCTTACAAGAAAATCTGAACAAGTAGAGAAAAAAATTTCCACAATAAATCCTAGCATACAGCTGGGGTGGCTGTGGATCAGGTGGTAGAGCGGGTTGTCCACTAATTGTAGGATTGGTGGTTCAATTCCTGTCCCACATGACTCCACATGCCGAAGTGTCCTTGGGCAAGACACTGAACCCCAAGTTGCTCCCAATGGCAAGCTAGCGCCTTGCATGGCAGCTCTGCTACCATTGGTGTGTGTGTGTGAATGGGTGAATGCGACACAGTGTAAAGTGCTTTGTAGAACCGCTAAGGTTAACAAAGCGCTATACAAGTGCAGACCATACATCAGTGGCGTTTTTTTTTTTCTGTTGTATGCCAAACAACACTAACAAAACAGCGAGGCAAAGGTCTGGTGTGATGGCTGCTCCATATTTTTTTTAATAACCCTAAAACATCACAGTCCCAATGACTTGGATTCTCTTGGCTCACAAGACAAGGCAAAGTTCACCTAAAGAAATTCGGTATGAAGCCAAAAGTAACCACTAACAGAAACAAATCCATTTTTCACGCCCCGTGTCCTTTCCCCTTCAGTCAACTGACTCTTCCTCCCAGTGAATTATATTCATTCATTCATTTTTGGCCTGCTTCAGCTGAGAAAACAGAAAAAGTGTAGTCTTCAAGTCTCTCATAAATGCTATGACTAAACCATGGATGTCGCCACCTCTGACCCAAACAACTTCATTTCCCTTAAAGCGCATCTATTTTGGTTTTCAAACGTGCCTAATTTTGTTTCAGAGGTCTTATACAATAGATTTACATGCATTTAAGGTCAAAAAACACTTTAATGTGCTCATAATTTAAACTGCAGCATTACACCCCGACTCGTTTATTGATCCGTTCTAAAAGATTCATTCAGATTCATTCTTTCAGAGAACATACTCTGCTCTGATTGGTCAGATGTCCCAGTCTGTTGTGATTGGTCTAGCGCTGTCAGCGTGTGTTGAAAAGGAAACGCCCACTACCATAACGAGTTTCAGTTCCGTCTGTCAGCGAGCAGCCAATGAAGACCAGAGGTGGGGCTTTTTGTTACAAACCTACGTAGGTTAGTACAGGAAGTAAATCTTTAATCAGTAATGACTCGTTTCAGCTGTTCAGAATCGCTTCCTTCTTTTGGGAGTCAGTAACTCCGTTTTTGCAAAAAACAACTTTGCAGATGTTTTTACATTCACAAACAGCTCTATAACACACTACATGAAAGGTACTATCCGAAAAACCATAATAGGTGCACTTTAACACAAACATAACCTGGATATGTCATAACACTTACGTGAAGCTATGCGGCACGGGTGAGATCGCCTTTTTCTGCATGTCCTTGTAAACTGGTGACTTCAGATAGCGATAAAACGTGTCCTGCGGGTGACGTGCAGAATTACAGAGCAATCGTTAAGCAATAATCATTTTTCCCCCCCATTTAGAATTTTTACTGCAAGCTGAACAATAGTAATCGTTTTTTTTTTCCAACATGAGCTTAAAAGTGCTCCGTTCGGTTTACAGATCTATTTCTATTGTAGACATGATGTTCAGGTCACAGCTGAGAGGATCCAGGTAAAATAGAAGTGTTCATTAAAAAAAAGAAAAGAAAAAAAAAAGAATGGTTTGTTAGCGACATTGGTGGCATCTCATTCAAGATCTTTCTACTTAGGGAGGTTTATTCGGTGGACCTCAAGATACGTTCCAAACCTTTTTCATCAGCATGAAGATGTGTGTTTGAGCTGCATCCAGGACGTAGCGGTGTGGATGTTCTAAACCCTTCACTGTCAGTCCCATCGTCCGACCGTCAATGTTAATCCAACGTGGAGCTCCTGGAGCTAAAAACGTCCTGCACACACACACACACACACACACACACACACACTTCAGAGTTTGTTAATGACATCTTGCTTGTTTTCCCATCAGGAACACATCTCATGGCCCTTCTTTGGGATTTTGTTTTGTTTTGTTTCACAGGCACAGCAAATGGAAATGGACGTCCAGTATGTTATGTCTGCCAATCCAGACGCTTATGTCTGCCAATATGAAATACATACCATTGTGCCCAAAAGTTTGCATACCCCTTGCAGAATCTGCTAAATCTTAATACTGTTAACAAAATAAGAGGGATCATAAAAAAAAAATCCCATGTTGTTTTTTATTTAGTTCTGTCCTGAATAAGCTATTTCACATAACAGATGTTTATATATAGTCCAAAAGACAAGATACTAGCTGAAGTAAAGAATGGGCAATGAAATAGCTTATTCAGGACAGGACTAAATAAACAACAACGTTGGATTTTTATGATCAATCTTATTTTGTATTTGTAATCTTAACAGTATTAAGATTTAGCAGATTCTGCAAGGGGTATGCAAACTTTTGGGCACAACTATATGTGCATAAATAAACAAATACATGTATATATTTTCTCTGAAAAGTGACAAGAATATTCAAGAGCATGCTGAATAAATGCAAATGAACGATGTCTTGAAAAAACTGCAATGGTTCAATATATACAATCTCACTGGATATTTATTTAATATGGATTATTATTATTATTAATTCCAAAAGTAAATGGATTATTGCTCATTGCCTCATTGAGAAAAGGGCAAGTGATGAAATTTCACACATTTTATTAATAAAAGTCTCACTTAAAAGTGGTCTCAGCTTTCTCAGACATGGTCGCTGCCGCTCCCCACTTCATCTCCTCAGCAGCCTCCCAAAAAGCCAAATTCTCACCTGCAAAGTATAAAATCAATAAATCAAAGAGCGGTCATTTAAAGCATAGATCCATAGTCCAGAATCATCTGTAAGAGTCGCCACACACACCGCTGAATTCCTTCTTGAGGAAGAGTTTGAAGTCGGCGCGGCCGCGTGGATCTTTGAGTAACTCGTAAAAGCCGAAGGACCAGCGCTCAACTCTCATCTTTGTGGGAGTTTCGACACTGCGCGACAAAACCACGTACAGAAACATCGTTACAGATAACCGTCATCATTTATCAGTTAGCAACACAACTGGCTCTGCTACACCTTCTGAAATGACACAGGTTAAACGTCCATAACTCCGGCATTTTAATAAGACTGCATCTGCAGCATGATATGGACCAGATTTACAATCATGTCATTATTGAAGGTGAAGAAGAATGCCCCGAATGGAACAAGCTGATAAAAAGTTTAACACATGACATTAATTACAAATGATTTATTGTTGTAATTACAAATGACAAAAACTCTCATTTCAAAAATACAATGAAGCAAAGGTGAATCATCGTAGACTGTCGTAGAAGTCACTCGCGTCCAATAAATTGAAAGTGTAGAGACGTTGAGCAAAGTAGAGTCAAAACCAAAAGATACAAACCATAATGAGGTCCAGTAAAAAGTATGTTATTGTGAAATAGCTAAATTGCTATTAAGTAGCTAAATTTGGTTGTTAGCAAGCAAGCTAACATTAACATAGTCTAACTATTGTATACTATATACTAAGCACTGAGTGTTAGCTAGTATTGAAAACTAGCTAGCTGATTAAAACATAAAAAGTTTTAACTCATCATTTTAAATCTTAATTTCAAAATACAATATCATATGAATCATATAAACATATGATATTCATATTCATTTGCCAGCTTCTAAGCTCCATAATGTGGTGCAATTGAAAAGGAAGACAGCCCCTTCCGAATGTATTGGAACGGCAAGGCCAGTTCTTTTGTTTTTGCTACACACTGAAGACATTTGGGTTTGAGATCAGCGTTCAGCTTTCATTTCCTGATATTTACATCTAGATGTGTTAAACAGCTTAGAGCATGGCTGGTTGTTAGAGTACACCAGTGGTGTCTTTCTTTTTCAGGCCATTCCAAATGGATTTTGCCTCTTTTCTAAGCTTCCAAATGGCTTGCTTTTCTCCCATAGACAGCTCTCTGATCTTCATGCTGGTTTATCCTTTTAAACAACAAATGCAGCCTTCACAGGTGAAAACTAGAGCTCAAAGCAAGAGTAGATGTTCAAAACTAGTATTGTTTAAACAATCAATCAATCTAACAGGACACACCTGGGAAACGAGAAACACCTGTCAGTCACGTGTTCCAATATTTCTGATCACTTGAAAAATGGGTGGGTTTACATAAAAGGTGCCATGTTCTAGATGTAAATATCAGGAAATATAAACTGAAATTCCGATACGATCTTGTCACATTCATCTTTTGACCTCAAACCAAAAGTCTTCGGTTTACAGCAAAAACAAAAAAACTGGACTTGCCGTTCCGTACTTCGAGGGGACTGTATTTACATATAGCCTTCTCCCTTTTCTCCCATTTTTAATACAATGCCATTGTCAGAGCGCGCTGAATGTGTGTCAATACCCAAAACAGACCCCAGACGGACATCCTGGCATAACTTGCCACCAAGTTAAACCAAACATCGGAGATGTGATGGTGAGGTGCTTTAAGGCAGTTTGTGTCCTAAGAATATGCAACTGCACTCCAGTCAATGTAAAATATATGTAAAATGTGCATTTATGCTTTCATTGTGTTTTTCACGTTCAATCACCGCTGTCACTTGTGAGTACTCATGCCCAGTCCTAGTGTTTATTTCCAAGATTGGTCATGTCAGTTAACATAACATGCATTCACATTATTATTATTATTATTATTATTAGTAGTAGTAGTAGTAGTAGTAGTATGAGTCAAAAACTCACTTTCTCATGTTCAGATCCCAGTATGTGACATCATCACTCTGCCACGGGTTGCTGGGAATACACGGGTTGAGAAACGGATCGTGGTCCTGATATGTTTTCATGTGTTTCACAAGGCTAAATGAGTGGGAAGATAAAAGTACACAAACATATTTGTATAAAACAAAGCCCAACAGACACACTGTGATGAGGAGGAGGGCGAAGCCAGGTTGAGATGAGGATGCACACCCGGCACTGGTTTGGCTAATCAGTGGGAGAGAGAAAGAGAGATAAAGGAGCGGCTGGACGCACCAGTGAGGGAGAGACAGACGCCTGTGCGCTTTATGTTTGTGGTTTATGTTATGTTTGAGTTATGGTAATTAGCTATTAAAATTCTGTTTATTTTCAGCCAGTTCCCGCCTTCTCCTTGCCCGTCTGTGAAGTTTGTTACGCAGACATTTTACAAAGTCAAGTCCAAAAGTCTGCAATTATCAAACACTAATGCATTTCACTCAAATAGCCTAATATTTCTCTGTTAGAAGTAGAGGTCGACCAATAGTGGATTTTACAGATACTGATAACCAAGTTGTGCAGTACCGATAACCGATTAATCAACCGATAGTTTTTCAAATTGATACTGAATGAAAACATAACACTCACAGAGCTTTATTTAAAAAATAAACAAACAGTACTGACTGTGCCATGAAAATGTACTGTACGTTTTTAAATGAAATAAATATTTAAAATACACATTATATATATATATTAACAAACATGTATGTAACATGAATTTTCAAATGACTTTTTTTCTTTGCATTTTCCATACTGTCCCAACAGTTGGAATTGGGGTTGTACTTCAAATATATTTTTCTCATATGAAATATGAATTCGTAGGGGTGCCAATAATTGTGCCACACATATATTGAACAAAGTTTTTTTGGTGTGTGGATAAACCTGTGTTGTGTTTGTAATCGTTTGATATCCATGAGAGCAGAGTATTTTTGTGAATTTTTTCAACAAAAAATCAAAAGGTTAAATAATAAAGACAATTTTTCACAGCCTTCTTTGCTCATATTTACCAAGGGTGCCAATATTAGTGGAGGGCACTGTAGTAACAACAAAAAAGGAACATGCTACATACAGTATTACTAACTATTAATAACAACTATTAAAACCTCACCTTCATACCCATATGTGAGTGGAAGCACACGATTGTCTACAATGTCTTTGTATGCTGTAGCATGAAGACTTCCCTTCACTAGACCTAAACTTGTTCCGGCATGACAGTGCCCCTGTGCTCAAAGTGAGGCCCATAAAGACATGGTTCGCCAAGGCTGATGTGGAAGAACTCAATGAGCCTGCAGTAAGCCCTGACCGCAACCCCATTAAACACATTCGAGATCAATTCCAGAAACTGCTGATCTCATAGGAACAACACCTTGTTCATGAGAGAGATCAAATCAGAATGGTCAGACTGTTTGGAGCTGACAGGAAGCCTATGGTAACTGGAATAACTCTTTACAACCATGGTGAGAAGAAAAGCATCTCAGAATGCACAACACATCAAACCTTGGGTTAACATCAGCTTCCACTCTTTGTCAGCCAAAACAGGAATCTGTGGCTACAGACAGTAGAAGAAGAAGATTTGAAACAGATCACCTGATGTTTTTTCAGATTTTTTCCAGTACTTCCAGGATTTCGTGATTATGCGATTGCAGAAATAAACGCAAAAATCAAGCAAACTCTGCAATATTTGCTGATTTGGGTCAAGACGCGTCATGTGACATCACCGCAACGCACGTTCGGCCAAAGTCCTCTTCGATTCACGTGCGCCGGACATGAGTACAGCTAAAAGGTCTCATTTACCATCTGACATCACTGCGAAAGACCATGCAAAACAATTTTGTGCAATTGCAAGTTCGCCAATTCAAGTAGTTTTCTGCAAAAAAGAAGAAGCACAAAAAAATTCATAAATTTTTGAAAAAGCCGCAGCAAAATCAAGCATTTTTGGCTGCAACAATCACACAAAAATCCTGTATGGACCCTGTGGATGATGGCGGAGTCATTCCGGTAGGGACTCCCATATTAAGGTGATCAATCAGAAGAATTGATTTGCAATGATGCTTCCCTCTAAGGCAAAAAAAAAAATCTATAAAAAAAACTGTGAAGTAAGCATCATGGAGGAAAAAAAAACATGACTACAGCATTACAGAGCCACCGGTTTTTCCTTTAATTTGTCAGTTGCTGGCATAAATGACTTATTGGGGCATTCAGATTAATGGACAACCTCAACATTGTGTGATTATCTCTACTGTACTTACGCTCCCAGGGACACTGAGGATTTGACCCTTGGTCTCATGATTACTTGCTGAATGTAGATGATCTAAAATGACAAGAGCGGTTAGAGCAGGTGAAAACAAGCTAAGCCTGTTCAAAACACAAAGCACACTTAAACAGATTCCACTTACAATTCTTCTATAGTAGTCAAAGGTTTTTTTCTATAAAAGAAAAAACAGATTTCACCGTTAGTATTTTTACAGCAGGCCACTAGTTTTTGTGGCGCAAACATAACAAACATACACTTTACTAACCTACACAATACAAACCTAACACAATTACAGTCACCATTTAACACACGAGAGTTACAGCTAATCTGGACATCTAATTTAAACGATACTCAAAGCCACAATCTTTAACAGTTACAAGCATAAAGGAATGTGATCTCTCCAAAAAAAAAAAAAAAATCATTAACGCATTAAAAACACATTTTTCAAACAGTACAATTTATAAAAGTTACATTTTTATAAAATGTGCCAAATGGTAGAAGTTAGAGATATTCTATATACAGTTCCCTCCACTAATATTGGCACCCTTGGTAAATATGAGCAGAGGAGGCTGTGACAAATTGTCTTTACTGTTTAACCTTTCGATCTTTTGTTTAAAAAAATTCACAAAAATACTTTGCTAACACATAGGCCAAATTCCCTTAGTCAATCATAACAATGGGTAAGACCAAGGAATATAGCTGTGATGTGCGGCAAAAGGT
>JANDJT010000102.1:25024891-25035278 GCA_024331685.1 Stegophilus panzeri | reverse complement strand
GTCTGTCTCTCTCCCTCTCTCTGTCTGTCTCTCTCCCTCTCTCTGTCTGTCTCTCTCCCTCTCTCTGTCTGTCTCTCCCTCTCCCTCTCTCCCTCTCTCTCTCTCTCCCTCTCCCTCACTCTCTGTCTCCCTCTCTCCCTCTCTCTCTCTCCCTCTCCCTCTCTCTCTCTCCCTCACTCTCTGTCTCCCTCCCTGTCTCGGTCTCTTTCTCTCTCTGTCTGCCTGTCTGTCTCTCGTGCTTTTTTTTTTTTTTTTTTTTTTTCCCCCCCTCCCCTCCTCCCTCTCTCTTGAGTCATGATAGAAACAGCTTTTAGAGATGTTTATATCTGAGCGGAAGTGCAGACCGCATTAGCAGTGCGCTCATCTCTCATCAGAAAAATCTCTTTCCGCTCACGGACAGAAAAACACAGGCACGCAGTTGAACCTTGTTTATGTACGCCGCCCATCCTCAAGACGGTAGACGCTGCTCATGTTACCTGTTCTTACACCAGTTTGAAAGCCATCTTTAAAAAAAAAAAAAAAAAAAAAGTTTATATATATGTAATTAGTTCTTTCTGCAATACCATGTGTCTCAAAACAGCTTTAGAGAAACTTGTGGGAAAAAGTGCTGATGTAGTCTGAGAGCTGTATATTGATGGCTACATGGCAGAATGACCTCACCGAAGATCACTGAAAAGTAATATCCCTTGACAATTTGGTTTGTTTCAAGATCGCTTCATATATGTGCGACTCTACACTTGTAGAAACATCAGCGTGTTTTCCGTGAACGCGTACGGCGCAGGATAAGCACTGTAAGATCACAGCTTACAGGAAGTGTTGACTGAGAGTGCTGCGATACTGCTTTTAACACCTTCTTTTCTCTAAGCGTGCTGAGAAGGAAATGCACGAGGCACGTGTGTGCTCAGGCTTGTTTTTGCTAGCTGCGGTAGCAGCAGCTTTCTTGTGCAGAGGTCATGGCCTTGGACTCTATTATTCTGGTTGTGATTTTCGACGATTTAGAATACACTCTGCAGCCAGTTGCTGTGATAACAGCCTCACTTCTCCTAATGGCATATGCGTTCCACAAGGTGTTGACATTCCTTTGGAGATTCAGGTGCGAGTCGACCGGACCGCTTCACGTAACTGAAGTAAAGTGTACCCATCCCAAATGCGCCGTATTGGATTCAGAAGTGGGGTTTTCGTCATTTCTCTATATAGCTCGTATACGTTGGAACGAAACACCGTTTCTTCAGGACCATGGTGCAACACGGGACGGTACACAAGACTACACTGTGCATATAGTGCAAATACACACCAGTGTGAGACGAGCGCAAAACAATAAATACATAGAACATAGGCTGAAAACTGTAAGCTGTTCTAATTGTAAGCAGAAATAACAAGCTCCATAATATAATGCAGCTATGTAAAGTGCGGTGTGCAGTAGTACTGAGTCTTACTGGGTCAGTGACCAGTGCTTGTAAATGGTCTGCACTTATATAGTGCTTTTATCCAAAGCGCTTTACACTGTGTCTCATTCTCATACACACACACACACACACACACACACACCAATGGTAGCAGAGCTGCCATGCAAGGTGCTAACTTTCCATCGGGAGCAACTTGGGGTTCAGTGTCTTACCCAAGGACACTTCGGCATGTGGAGTCACGTGGGCCGGCAATCGAACCGCCAACCCTACGATTAGTGGACAACCTGCTCTACCACCTGAGCCACAGCCGCTTGTGCCATGTGAAGTGATGCGTTATCTATCGTGCTGGATGTAGCCATCATAAGTTGGGCTGCTACTTAAGATATGCTGTCGCATTCAACTGCTCGATTGCTCTTAAGGGGCCCAATGTGTGCCAAGAAAGCTTTCCCCATGCTGTTACACTACCCCCACCAGCTTCAACTGTTCACACAAAGCAGGTTGCGTCCATGAATTCATGCCAAATTCTGACCCTGTCACCTACAATCCATCAGAAATGGATTCATTAGACCAGGTAATTTATTTATTTTTTATTATTATTATTATTATTATTTAATTATTTTTTTTTTCCCCCTTCTTCTTCAATCTTCAACCTTCTGGATTCACTGAGCCTGTGCCCGCTGTAGCCTCAAACACTTGTTCTTGGCTGACCGGAAAAGAAAAAGGACTTTTTTTAAATTTATTTATTTATTTTTTTGTGGGGGTGGGGGAAGAGAGTAGTAAGCACAACTTACATAATCTTATGGAGCTTCTTCTGGGATGTTTGAACTGCATTTTGGAACACTGCTTCACTTTCTTTTGCTACCAGGCCACGCTAGATTAGCTAGGTTAGCGATTAGCTAGGTTAGTTGTAAAATAGGCTACGTTAGTTATATCTTTTCTTTATCTGCTATCGCTATCGTTAACATCAACAAGAAAAAGTTTCTATTTAAGTTATTCTTTGTTGACGTTTACCTTATCGATGGCTTGCAACGTGCTTATCCGAGTCGATGGTTAACATTCACCCCAAGTTGAGGGTACGGAGAAATATCCAATCAACTGTTTGATTAGCTCACAGATGAGATTCTGTCACACATCTCACTCACACACACACACACACACACACACACGTTTGTCCCAAATACTGATCGGCAGGTTGATCCTGTTGCCGGCTTACCTTACCGTTTGAGATCAAGCCCCAACTCTCTTTGTAAAATCTTTTATTTATTTATTTTTTGCCTATAACTGTTATTTTTTACATTCAATTTGATTTATCTCCTAAATGCCTTTTTTTAACGTTCATTCGTCTTAAGACGCTCCAGAAAAATACTTGGGTGCCGTATCTAAACCTTTCTATGGTCGGGGGAAAACCCCGTCTGTGCGTTCTGAGATGCTTTTCTGCTCAGCATGTTTGTAAAGAGTGCTTATTTGAGTTACCGTAGCCTTTGTAAGCTTCTATCAGTCTAGGAAGTCTCCTCTGACATCTCTCCTCAACAACGCTCACATAACTGCCACTCACTGGATGGTTTTTTTTATATTATTATTTATTTAATTTTTTAAAATTATTTTTCTTCACACCGTTCTGTGCATGAAAGCAGTTTCTTAGATCAGGGTTTCTCAACCTTTCGCCCGCTGTGACCCACATTTTTTTTTGAATGCCAGTCATCCATGGCCCACCTGTCAATTACCAACACTCAACACACTGTGGTTTTTTTGTCCACTGTAACAGTAAAAGCGTACTTAATATAGTCCGGGTTGTACCTGCAAACACATTTTGCTGCCTTCAAAGTAGGAATTTTTGAATAAAAAAAAAATCATGTCCCCACCCGACATTGAATTGTGTTCAGACTAGCACGGTGCATGGAGCTAGCGCGTACGTAAGAGCAACGCTACATAAAGAGACCTTGATTGAGGTCTGATTGGATGACGTCAGCCTTTAATTTAGGGATGTTTGCGTAAACCTGGAGATACTAACACGATTCGACGATAGCGGTACTGTTCTAGTTAATTGGTCATTTTTACTCACGACAGAAAAGCTCTCGCAACTCAGTAGACATTGACTACATTTACATGGACAGCAGTAATGTAATTATTGAGCTTATTCTGAATAAGACAATATTGTGATTAAGGTGTTTACATGAGTCGCTTTTAGGATATTCCTTTCATGTTCCTGTTTTACATGTTAGAACATAGATCGATTAACAGCACACGTCATTACGTCCCCACGCCACGCCGTCCGACGTTTCCTAAAGAATTTCACGTATCGACACACAGTTCGTCTTCGTTATGGTACCGTATACAGTTTTGGGTGTTTTTATTTTTTATTTTTATGAAAGCTTCAAGTGCAGTTAATTATTTGTCATGTCATACGCGCAAATAAAGGACTGCTTGAAGCCCTGGGCTGCGTCCCAAACCGCATACTTACCATGTATACATGTATTTCTCCTACTATACAGCAGGTAAGTACACGGTTTCGGACGCAGCCGTGCTCTCTTGTTTGCTGTAAAACCGTTGAGCACTAACGTGTGTGATCGTGTCCTGTCGCAAAATGCGGTGAAAACTCCCACACGACGTTAATAGTGTGATTAAGGTGTGTACATGTCTGTAATACACTTTGATAATGCGACTAAAACAGGAATACTCCACACGTCTTAATTCGATGTGTGTTTACTTCGAGTATGACTTTAGTCGGATTAAGGTCATCAGAAATCGCTGTTTACATGGTACTTTCTTAATCAGAGTATCGTCTTAATCGGGTTAATGTCAGAGTATTGTTGTCCGTGTAAACGTACTGACCGATCACACAAACCAGCTCATCTGGCACCAACACCAATGCCACGACCAAACTTTTATCATCGCAATAGATGAGCTATACAATTAATTTTTTTTATTTATTATTTAAAATTATTTTTAATCAATTATGCATTTATTCAGAGCTCTTTTGCTAAATCAAGTGACTCAGCGTTACATGCATTTTAGGCATATAAGTTCAGGTGTATTACAGTAAACACTATTTGCTGCTAGTGCATCTCATTAAACCTTTTTTATTTTCGGTAGTGTGATTTGCCATGTCGTCTTTTTTTTTCTTTTTTTTTTTTTCTTTTTTTTTTTTTTTCTTTTTTTTTCTTTTTTTTCTTTTTTTTTTTTCTTCCTCCTCCCCAGCCAGGTGTTTACCCACTGATTCACTTGCCCTTTAAGTCTCTTAATAATTATTTCTGCAGAGCAGCTCATCCGCAAACTACACAGCGTGAACTTGTTTCATGTGTTTGTGGTTTCTCTGACGATAGATTGCTCTCGTTTGTCTTGTAATACGTATTATTAGTTCAGTTCATGACCTCCTACTGCATTACGAAATAAACTGCCACGCACGATGGTGTGACTGATCTGGATAGACACCCAGGTTTTTATGAATGTAAACGTGGCGATTATCAACGTGTAACGTACCCTCGCACATCTACCCAGTCATTTATTGTTCTCAAAATGTATGCCGCTCAAAAACATCGTTTTATAGTACTGGTGTTTGTGTTTCAAGACTACTAATCTAATGAAAATAAAGTTGTTTTGTTTCTTGTTTTTTTTCTTCTTCTTCAGGGTGAATCGGTGAAATATTTCTTGGATAACTTGGAAAAACTTGGAATGCCGGTAAGTATAATTTTACTTAGAACACACACATACACTAAAGTTATGTCCAAAATGATGTGCTATACACTATGCACTTACTCTATGCATATGTACTCTACCGTCTAGTGTATGAATTTTAGAAGTTTCGCCTTCAATTGAACACTAGCAGGTTTTTTTTTTTTTACCAACCGGAGATATAAGCTGTTTGCCAGTCGACGACGAATGGCGTCGAACGCACGTAATGTGACGCCGCTAACTTTCGCAGTCAACGAAAAGGAATTTCTTCAGTTTACTGTTCAGTCCCTCCAGGATTGTGCGACCACAGAAATGAACGCGAAATCCACGACACTCTGCAGTCTTCGCGGGATCTTGCGATTTTGAAAAATGACCGTGGATTTTTTTCTGTGGATACAGGCCAAGACGCGTCACGTGACGTCATCGCAGCGCGCGTTCAGCCGAAGCCCTCTTCGATTCACGTGCGTCGATCACGAGTACAGCTAAAAGGTCTCGTTTCACACCAAACATCACTGCGAAAGGACGTGAGAAACAATTTCGCGCAGTTGCGATTTCACCAATTCAAGTAGTTTTCTGCAAAAAAACGTGACAAGTCCCATCACAAATTTTTGGACAGGGGTGGGGGTTTAAAGCCATTCTTTTTTTTTTTTTTTTTTTTTTTTTTTTTTTTTTTTTTGGCTGCAACAATCACTAAACAAAATCCTGTACAAGACTGACTGTCAATGTTGCCTTTTATGAGCAAATTTGAGCCAGCGTCAGCACCTTGTAGCCCCTCCCCTCTTCTGATGCGTAAGCAAAGCTGTAACCGTCCAGTGCATAAAGTGTCCAACATTCCACACTACTACAAATACTTGAAGCACACTTCTTGTTGGAATTGTCGGTGCGAACACACTACTCGCACTATACTGCAAAATAGTGCAGAAATATGCGGTTTGGGACGCAGCTGTAGTCCTACACAGACGAAGGGTATGCGTCAGGACAGCGATTCCTCTGGATCCTGTGTATCGGTGCTTGGCTGCTTCTCTGACACCACTCGTAGGGAAGTGAAAGTCTTGTGTACAACATACTCCCTGGTGAACACACACACTCCGCTCTCACACTGTTGTATGAAAATGGAGCAAAGTCTGTATAATTCTCAGGCAAAAAAAGGTGGTGGCTAAATATAATTTAATGACCTACAGCAAGCTAGTTTGCTTGTTCAGTGCAATTCAGCAGTATTTATATCGCGCTTTTTAAAAAAAAAAAAAAAAAAACGGACATGGTCACGACGCAGCTTTAAAATTTAGATCCCTAATGAGCAAGCCAGAGGCGACAGGGGCGAGGACACTTCCTAACACGACATGAGGAAGAAAACCTTGAGAGGAACTAGACTGAAAAGGGACCCCATCCTCTTCAAGTGACGCCGGATAAGTGTGATTTATGAGTCATTACTCCTCACGCTCAAGTCCAACAGTATTCGGCAATGAGTGTCAGTCATTTATTTTTATTTTTTGATTCCATTAGAGCGTTTAGCTTTAAGACTATAGTTTCCAAGTGAAGTTATCCACTGAATACCGGACGAAACTCAGTCAGTAACTTAGTTACAGTGGTACTTGAATGCTTGTGAACCCTTTAGAAATGTCTCTATTATATGACCTAAAACATTCGGATTTCCACACAAGTCTTTTAAAGTAGATCAAGAGAACCCATTTAAACAAACGAGAGTAGAATATTATACTTATTTATTTATTTATTTATTTATTTGTTTGTTTATTTATTGAGGGGGAAAATGATCCAATATTACATAGCTGTGAGCAGCAAAAGCACGTGAATAGATTAGAACGAATGTGTCCCAAATCAAAGTATGTTGAAACGAGCATCCCAAAAGGCAATCCCAAATACGGTCTAGTATTTCCGGGAGAATTTCGCAGTGTGGGTCCGTGGACGCTTTTTCAGCTAATGTTGCTCACAACTCTTTATTCACACAAAGCTTTATTCATATAGCACTTTTTAAAACAAATGTTTACAAAGTGCCTTACAGAAGACATACAGTAGAAAGAAATAAAAGGCTAAGCAAAGAAAATGGAATAAATAAAAGAATACAAATGAAATCAAGTATGGAAAATTTAACCAGTTTGAGGAAAGGCCCCAGTGAACAAATGCGCGTTAAAGATACCTTTAAAAAGTGCTAACTGAATCAAGTGCACGTCGGTTGTCGGGGAGAGAGCTCCAAAGTTTAGGCCCGTAGTGACTAGAGGACGACCCCCCCGCCTTTCAGCCGCGTTTGGATACAACCAGCAGGTTGCTGCTGGATGACCCAAGCGATCTAGCAGGAGTATATAAATTAGTGATTTATATCAGCGGTCCCCAACCTTTTTTGCGTCACGGACCGGTTTGATATCAGACGATATTTTCACGGACCGGCCTTTAAGGTGTGGCGGATAAATACAACAAAATAAAATGATACGACCAGCATAAAAACTGGGGTATTTTTTAAATAATATAATAAACGTGAATCCAATGTGAAATCGCAACTTTATTAGCAGCGTCCTCGTAACATCACGCCAACAACATAACATGAGTAACATCCTCTCTGCCGCTAACGCTCTCTGGTCGCTATGGTAACGTTTCAACATGCCTTCAAGTAAGATACACCACAAAAACAAATATAAAGTGCATGAAAAATACAACTCGCCATAACGCTGAATCAGCGGGAGCCCTGAGCCTGTTTCTCTGTAACGAGACGGTCCCATCTAGGGCTAATGGGAGACAATGACACCCGGAGTGTGTTGCTTATGTCCAGTCTACTCCGTAATTTAGTTTTGGTTGCTGTCACTGCAGAAAACCCCGCTTCACACAGATAGGATGTCGGAAATGGCAACAGGGTTTTCAGTGCTGCTGTGGCGATCTCAGGGTATTCTGCCGTGACTTTAATCTAGAACACAGGCAGAGTTGTTGTCTCGAACATACTTTTAAGGCCGCCGTCATTTGCGATCTCCAGCAGTTGATCTTCTTGCACAGACATGCTGGATTCACCTGGTTTGTTGACAAATGGGTCGCGAATCCATTCCTTGGCAGTTCGTGGGTCTTTTGTGGTTGGGAAGTGGCGCTCGAACTCTTTTAAAAGCGAAGACAGGTGATTGTGCACCAGCTGGGAGAATGAAGGCTCGGGATCAGTCTCTTCCAAAATCCCCGCTAATGTTGGAAACACGTCAAGTATACCTCTGTTCACGCGCCGTTCCCACAAATCCAGTTTGGCTTTAAATGCAGCTACTTTATCTGCCAACTTGAAGACAGTTGTCATTTTCCCCTGAAGTGACAGATTGAGTTCATTGAGCAGGTTGAATATGTCGCACAAGTAAGCGAGGTTTGCGACCCATTCCTCGTCACTGAAATGTGCTGCCAGCGGTGACTTTTTTTTCTGAGAGAAATTTCTGCAGTGGCTCTCGTAATTCAAACAGTCTGGCCAGCGATCTCCCTCGGGATAACCATCTTATTTCTGTGTATAAGAGAAGGCGTCTGTGCTCCAACAAGCGAACCACTCCAGAGTTCATTTGCAATGACCGATTGTTTGGGTGTTTCGTATACGTCTAAGCCAGGGGTGTCCAATCTGATCTCGAAAGCGCATCTGATTCCACCTGTTTAATCAGTTAAATTTGGCTTTCAATAGATTGAGGTGAGGCCTCTGCTTGGTTGGAATGAAAACCTGCACCCACACCGGCCCTTTCCGGATCAGATTGGACACCCCTGCTTTAAACGAACCGAACCAAGGGAGAAAACGCACCAGGTTCCGGAACAAATGCTCCAAACCGCCTTAGAGAGACGCAAATGAAAGCCGGGGTACCACCCTGGACATCACAGGGCACAATCGCATACACGCTCATTCATACACTACGGACACTTTGGACACGCCAGTCAGTCTACCATGCACGTCTTTGGACCCAGAGGAAACCCCTGCAGCACGGGCAGAACACGCAAGCTCCGCGCACACAGGGCAGCATCGGGAATCAAACCCGCAACCATGGAGGTGCAAGGCGAACTTGCTAACCGCTAAGCCTCTGTGGGCCGTAAATGAAATCATGTAGTATAAATTATACAAGGAATAATGAACGAGGAAAAGGGAGTTTGTTTACGGCAACAACGTTCTCTTCCGTTACATGACGTGTTAATGTGTCTCCGTACTTGCATACCCTCTCAAACACTCAAATGTTTGCAGCAGTGTTCTCTCCGCTTTCATCCGTGCACGCTAATTAATACAGCTAGTAAAACTGGCTCCATCATGCGATTAACGTACCATTCGGGTAATGCCTAAATATTCAGACTGCTCAGTGCTCATAAACGCCGGCTCAGCTACTAACGCTTCAGTTGATGACATTTCCGCTCGGGCCTGCTCTGTCGTCAGCAGTGTTGACTCAGATCTCTGTGACGCAGGCGCTCAACTCGACGTGGCCCAACGCAGCCCCGTGTACGCACTCTCGCTCGGAGAGGAAGTGCGCGGTTCCTGAGTCGAAGCTGAAAACAGTCGTTGAACTGAAGAGGAACGTCACTGCGGTGTATTTTGAACACGAGAATGCTCACAAGCTGCGTTACAGTTCAACGGATCCACACTTACCACTAACGACCACTTCAGTACCGCTACTGTGCCGAAAGTTATTTATGATTAGGCTCGGGTTATGCGGTGCGTCACCACACAAGTCCCCGTGTACATTGTTTCTGTAGAAACAGTTTTATGTTCAATGACTAAATGTAGATGAGCGTTAATTCGGCTCGTACGTTACGTTGCTGGTTAGCTGGGTGACTAACTGCATCATCAGGGGTTTTTTCCTGTGTATCTAGATTTTCGGTGTCTTTCGCTGGTGAAGCCCCTGCTTTAAAAAAACAAAAACAAAACCTGCCTGCTGAACAAGAGTGTAGTATAATGAACTGTAAAAAGAAACGGTAGAAAACGCTGAATGTTCACGTGATTATCTAACAGAAATGAACATTGTCTGATCAAACACGGCTTGAGAAATGTACAGGACCTAAACTAAACTAAATGAAGTGGCACCAAATGTTAGTGGTACCATTATGTGGTACCAAATGGCTGCTACATTAAGCAAATGGAGGGGTGTGTGTGTGTGTGTGTGTGTGTGTGTGTGTGTGTGGGGCCTATTTCTAGTTCAAGAGGTGATTATGTGAACTCTGTACGTGTTTCCATTGTGATCACACACCGTGCACAGAATTTCCAAGTGTTTCACACGCACATGAAGCTCCTCTCTCTCACACACACACACACACACACACACACACACACACCTTTTTTCTTTCTTTCTTTTTTTTTTTTTTTTTTT
>JANDJT010000102.1:25001260-25012868 GCA_024331685.1 Stegophilus panzeri | reverse complement strand
AATAAAATTCCACAAAGTGACAGTATTAGGTGGTATGTAGATATTATTATATATACAACAGTTAATTAATTCCATTTAATTACATAATATTTAAATATAATCTTAAAAAGTAATAAACTAACCAATAAAATAATACAATTAATAATAATAATAATAATACTAATAATAATAATAATAATACTAATAATAATAATAATACAAATTATCTATAGTCTAGTTAAATTTAATTAGATCATATTTTAATATAACACCAAATTAATATTTAATTCAAATCATATTTAATTATTTATCCCTTTTTTTCTTTTTTAAAATAAAAAATTCTTCCTCTATCACAGAATGGCAGTTTTGTGTTCGGGCCTGACAGCCAGGGCAGATTGTCAGTTAAGTGCAAAACTTGCATTTCAATTCCATGACCATGTCAGCCAGCTTTTCTCCTCATACTTATCTGCCAGGGTGTCGCTGGTGCCGAAGTCATCCAAAAAGCCTCCGGGACGAGTGGAGGAGGGGGAGAGGATGCTAGCATCCCTCTCTGTTCCAGAACAGATGTCACCCGTGTTAACGTTGAGCTGGTCTCATTGAGTGCTCGGCGAAAGGTCACTGTCATATGGCAGGTTAAACGGGCTAATTGTAAAATTTAGTCATGGCGCTCCAGGTTATGATCGTCGACAGAATTATACTATAATTAAAGGTCATTGGATTTGCATTGGAATCCATTATTTTGTAAAGAGGCTGGGGCACACGTTTGCATATTATTGGCTGCACTGCTTGAAATGTTTGAAGTGCGCACTCCCAGTTCTTCGTAGCTCATGTTAAGTAACTCTCTGAAGACAGGAAAGCAAACAATGAATGGCAAGTCTGACAAAAGTCATCAGATTCATCTGAAAATACTTTTCGTCCTCTGCCTCTATTTCAAACAAGCTTGGAGTTTTGATAGATACTTGGCATTTTAAGTATTTTCATTGCACCCTGTTATAATAACTACAGAGAAATTTAAAAGGATGATATTTATCTTAAATCTGTGGTTTGAACACTGCTGGTTTATTTCCATGGCTGAATAGCATTAGCTAGTCCTGCCTGTTAGAATGCAAGTGTTGGCGCAAGCTTTTCAGACTTGGCAGTTCACCTGTGGGCATTGCCATTGATTGAGATGCATGCGCGGGTGGCCATGAGAGGCCTCGGCTCGCCTAATTGGCCCAAGAGTGCGGCTAATCCCTCTTTCTCTATGAGACCTCCATTTTAAAACAGCATAAATCAATTAATGGAAACTGTAATGTGTTTCTCATTTCTGCCCAATGATGGCCAGAAAGTTAGAGAAAGAAAAAAATATTAGCTACCTAACACTCTGATGGCATACGGCATTAATTACCGAGGCACTTGAGCGCTCTTCTCCTCTTACAGTCATCCGTCGAATTATCATGGCCGTTTATTGAGGTCTGAGTGTAATGAATCCGAATGGTTCTTGCCAATGGTCCCTGAAAGTGTAGCCTATCTTGGAAATGATTACATTTCCCAACTCTATGAGAGAGGATTAAGCATCTCCAGGAAATGTCCCTGGTTAAGTGGTTCTTTGAGGGACATAAGGATTGCAGGAGAAAGAAGGAAGGAGAGAGAGAGAGAGCAAATCAGAAAAGAGGATGGCAGAGAGGAGGTTAAAAGGAGTCAAGGCCTGCTAGGTTAGTACTGCTGCTTTCAGTGAAGATCCACTAAAACAAGTTTGGCCAGAGAGGAAAAAGTAAGAGTGAGAGAAGTGTGACATACTGTACTAGTGAAGTTCACTCCAAAACAGAATGTTGCACTATATGTAACCATTTTGTAGTAGAAAATAATTTGTATTCTAGAGCCACATCTTGTAAAGGTGTCTAGCATCTTAACCATTCTGACTGAGTATAGATCCTGACTCAGATCCTTAAATCCTATTGAGTTGGGGTCCAAAAGTTATGTCAATATTTATGTATGGAAAGTTACTCATATTCAGAGTTGGGTTACATACTGTAGTTAGCTATTTTCTGGGCTCCCCATTTATACTATGCAAATAATCTGCATATGCATGTTCATGAATCTTGAGGGTCTTCTGTAAACTGTTGCCCCAAATTTGAAAACACACAATTGTATAGGATGTCTTAGATTGCTGAAGCGTTAAGATTTTGCTCCACTGGAGCTAAGGGTCTGAGACTAAATGTGTTCCAGCAATGACAATGCTCCTGTGCACAAAGCGAGGTCCATGAAGTAATAGTTTTTCTACATTTGTTATGGACAAACTTGAGTGGCATGCACAGAGCCCTGATCTCAACCCCACTGAACATCATTGGGATGACTTGGAATGCCTTCTTGCCCGACATCAGTGCCAGACTTCACTAATGCACTTGTGACCAAATGGGCAAATCCCCACAGCCATGCTCCAAAATCCTGTGGAAAGCCTTCCCAGAAGAGTGGATGATATTTTAACAGCATAGAGGGAAAATCTCAATATTAATGCCTGTGGTTTTGGAATGGGATGTTTAATACTCAGGTGTCCACATACTTTTGGCCATATAGTGTACCTCAGTGGCCACCTGTCTCATTCCAAATGAGACAAAAAGTCTGTCTACTTATTTTATTATCAGTTTATGTATATGATCCTGTGCTCATGTACAATTTATAATTGTATATGATTTCACATTCATGAATGGAAAATAACTTCACCATATCTAGTCATGTGACTCTGATATCCTCCAGCATTTGTTCCTTTATCTGCTTATCCTGTAAAGATATTAGAAGCAGGTGTCCTACTTTAGGTGGAATCAAAAAAAGTGAAAATTCCTCTTTTTTTTTCATAAGGTGATCTCCTTAAAACATGAATAAGCCATGAGACCATACATCATGTTCACTCGACAGGTTAGATTAAAATTTATGAACGACTTCATCAAAAAGCACTTTCCCCCTGTGCCACTGATGTAGCGACAGATTTGCTGCGACACTGGTGTTACATGGCTGGTTTCAGTGGCGGATTAATGCATCGGGAGCTCCCATGATCCCTGTTATATGAGAGTTTATGAAATAATACCTGTCAACTGCAGACGGATCACAAGGAAAAACAAGGCAGATTTTCCAGGTCATTCCACCATCTGTCACAGGGGCCTCGTCTGCGCCTGCACATTACCACCTGATTGGCTCTAACTGCCGTCTGTCGCCACCTTTTACCACCTGATTGGTTTTAACAGGTTTCCATAAGCGGGGCTTGCTGAGTAAAATCACTGGTTAGTCAGTGATATAATCACTGCTTAGTCTACAGTCCGCTGTGATCACTGATTCAGTCATTTATTGTGGTCTGTGAAATCCAAAAGTTACATCAGTCTTTCATGAGAGGAAATTTGAGTGTATTGATCAAAATCAATTAGATTTTGTGGGCTCCTCATTCAGATTATAGAAATCATCTGTGTTTAGTTTACACCTCAGAGATTACCAGATTTTTTTTGAGTAGAAACATCAGAGAAGGTCTAACCTGCACATTGCAGTCTATTTTTTATACCTTGATCTGACTGACTACATGGGAAGCCTGGCTTGATGATTGGAAGACATCTCAAAGGGGCTGACCCTTGTAATCATTGAAACATTGACATCTCAATCTTAAACATATCAATGCCAGGCAGACTCACAGAATTCCTGGAGTTGCAGTAGTTATCAGTAAATGAATCCTTAACAGTTTGACACAGCTAGTGTAGCATAAAGTTATGTTTGTAAAGTAAAGTTGTGCTTGTTTTTATTTTTTTTTTTATATGTCTAGCTAGCTAGCTGTCATTACCTTCTTCAATGAAATTTAGCTAGCTAGTGAGCAGCATAGCTGATTTTTAGCACAACATAGTGCTAATGCCATCAACCTGACTTACTCCTGAGGAGAAACTGCTCTCCTGTAAAGAACATGTGCCCACAGTTTGAAGAAAAAGCTGACCAAGCACTCATCTGCTAAATATACAGTTGTTATAATTTTATGCGTCCAAATTTCAGTACATAAAATGAGCAATGTCTGTAGTCAATGTAAAAAAGGTTTTAATGCTATAATTAATTAATTAATTAATACTGTCATATTTGCAACATAAATTTCAACATGACATATTATTTTAATGCTGGACTTAAGACTGCTCCATACTTGAGTCGTTATACAGTGCAAGAAATATATGCCGTAAAATGACATAAATATAAAATATATAATCGCCCATAACTGAGACACACCTCTGTTTTACTCAAACTCTCCAGATCCAAAATGGTGCTATTTTTGTTTTGTAGCCCGATTTTTTTACAGTACATGGACATCAGAGCAACCGGTGTTTCTGTTTACAATTGTCAGACACTTGTAAAATACAGAAATCATGCAACAACAACCTGCATGATGATCTGCTGGAGAAGCTATGCAATCTCTGCTTGCGGAGACCAGTTCTCCAGTCCTCGGATCGGCTTATGCCGGTGGCCGGTGGATAGGACGTTGCAAGCAGTGTGCGAGGAAGCGGAAGCATGGAAGTAGGGTGGGGGTCCATGCTAGGCTAAAAACAAACCCTAGACGGTCGGCTCTCCCATCCATCCTGCTCTCCAATGTCTGCTCCCCGGACAATAAACTGGACTACATCTGACTCCAGCAGGCAACACGGCATGAGTTTAGACAACTGCTGCGTCATTGTTTTCACAGAGATGTGGCTTAGAGATCGAGTTCTGGATGCCGCCATTCAGCTAGACAGGCTCACCTCATTTCGTGCTGACAGAAATGCAGCTTTGTGCAGTAAGGCTTGTGGTGATGGCTTATGTGGTTACATCAACGCTGAATGGTGCAAGAACTCTGTGCTAATTTCTATTTACTTCTCATTGCTGGTGGAGTTTGTGCAGACCATTTTATTTACCACAGGAATTAACTACTGTTCTGATATTCAGAGGGTATGTTCCCCCCAGTGCTAATGCTAAGAAGACTCTCTGTGAACTGTATGGGGATATTAGTGAACTGCAGAACACACCCCCGATGAAGATTTCAACCATGCAAATCTCAAGTCAGTGCTCCCTAAATTCCATCAACATGTGGACTTTGCAACGAGAGGGGTGAACACACTAGATCTTGTTTACACAAACATCCCCTGCATGTACTGTGTAAAGCCCCGCCCCCACCATCAGAGAGGCAAAGCACGCACACACCCAGAAAATCCACAGCCACTTCACGGATCGCGGCGACATGCAGAGCATGTGGCAGGGCATTCAGGCCATCAGCAACTACAGGACAACATCACCCACCTGTGACAGTGATGCCTCCCTTCCAGATGCGTTGAACAACTTCTACACTCGGTCTGAGGTGCAGAATGACATGGCGGCAAGGAAGACCACCCCTCCTCCCAAAGACCAGGTGCTGTGTCTAACCACGGCTAATGTGAGGAAAACTACACCGAAGGAGTCAACCCATGGAAGGCTGCTGGACCAGAAAACATTCCTGACAGAGTGCTCAGAAGTTGTGCAGACCAGCTGGCAGATGTTCTCACTGTCATCTTTAACATCTTCCTGAGCAGCACCATCATTCCAAAGTGCTTCAAGGCCACCACCATTGTCCCTGTGCCGAAGAACTCTTCAGTGTTCTTCCTCAATAACTACTGTCCCGTTGCACTCACATCCATCATCATGAAGTGCGTAGAGAGGCTCATCATGAGGCACATCAAGACCATGCTGCCCCCGTCACTGGACCCACTGCAGTTCACATACTGTCCCAACCGCTCAACAGATGATGCCATCGCCACCATCCTACATCTGGCCACCACCCACCTGGACAAAAAGGAGACCTACGTTCGAATGCTGTTCATAGACTTCAGTTCAGCATTTAACACAATCATTCCTCAGCACCTGATTGGAAAACTGAACCTACTGAGCCTGAACACCTCCATCTGCAACTGGACCCTGGACTTCCTGACTGGGAGACCTTAGTCAGTCCGGGTCAGGAACAGCATCTCCAGCACCACCACACTGAGCACGGGGACCCCTCAGAGCTGTATGCTCAGTCCACTGCTGTTGACTCTACTGTCTCACAACTGTGTAGCAATGCACAACTCGAATCACATCATCAAGTTCACTGATGACATGACCGTGGTGGGTCTCATCAGCAAGAATGACGAATCAGCATACAGAGAGGAGGTGCAGCAGCTAACAGACTGGTGCAGAGCCAAAAACCTGTCCCTGAACATGGACAAATCGAAAGAGATGGTTGTTGACTTCAGGAGAGCATGGAGTGACCACTCTCCACTGAACATCGACGGCTCCTCCATGGAGATTGTCAACAGCACCAAATACCTTGGTGTTCACCTGATGGAGAACCTCACCTGGTCCCTCAACACCAGCTCCATAGCCAAGAAAGCCCAGCAACATCTCTACTTTCTGCAAAGGCTGAAAAAGCCCATCTCCCACCCATCATCCTCACTTCAACTAGTGAGAGCACCCTGAGCAGCTGCATCACTGTTTGGTTCGGAAATTGCACTGTATCGGATTGCAAGACCCTGAAGCAGATAGTGAGGACAACTGAGAAGATCATTGGGGTCTCTCTTCCCTCCATCATAGACATTTACACCACACGCTGCATCCGCAAAGCCACCAGCATTGTGGATAACTCCACTCACCCCTCACATAAACTCTTCACCCTCCTGCTGTCTGGAAAAAGGTACCAAAGCATTCGGGTCTTCATGGCAAGACTGTGTAACAGCTTCTTCCCCAAGCCACCAGACTCTTCAATACTCCCGAGACTGGACTCGCACAAACATAATCTACTGAATACTGTCATATGTTTATATTCACAACATTTTTTATTAGATTGTTATTCTTATGGAAGCTACACGGTCACTTACTGTGCCCATTGTCCTATTTTAGTAGCTACTATACTGTCTTGTGGTGTTCGTGTACATTTGCACATGCACATTATGTAGAATGTGTAGGTCTTATTTAGTTCTGTCTCATCTCATGTTGTTAGTGTGTTGTTTTATGTAGCACCATGGTCCTGGAGGAACGTTGTTTCGTTTCACTGTGTACTGTACCAGCTGTATATGTCTAAAATGATAAAAGCCACTTGACTTGACTCCCTGCTGATAAAACGCATCCCCACAACATGATGCTGCCACCACCATGCTTCACTGTTAAGATGGTGTTCTCAGGGTCATGAGCAATCTTGGGATTCTGCCAAGTGTAGTGCTTTGTGCCAAAATTTCAAATATTCTTCTCACCAGGGAAACGGACCAGGGAAACGAGGAAAGGTATTCTCAAGTCCCTGACATCTCTTTTGGCAAACTCCAAACGGGATTTCATGTCTCACTAGGCTTGCATAACATCCAGTACTGTAGAGTATCAAGGCTATGGTTATCGTATAAACAGCTGCTCATCTCTGAGCTGTGGATCTCTCCAGCTCCTTCAGCGTTCCCCATGTTTGGTTGCTTCTCTGATTAATCCCCTCCTTTCTTGGTTACTGACTTTTGGTGAAGGACTGCTTGTGTATGTGGACCTTCCCCAAACTGTTGCCACAAAGTTGGAAGTACACAATTGTATAGGATGTCTTTGTATGCTTTAACATTATGAATTCCTTTCACTGGAACTAAGAGGCCCAAACCTGTTCTATCAAGACAATACCCCTGTGCACAAAGTGAGCTCCATGAAGACATGGTTTGCCAAGGTTTGTGTGGAAGAACTCGAGTGTCCCTGACCTCAACCCCACTGAACACCTTTAGGATGAACTGGAACGCAGACTGCACCCCAGCCCTCCTTGCCCAACATCAGCGCCTGACTTTTCTAATGCTCTTGTAGCTGAATGAGCACAATTCCCCACAGCCACGCTCCAAAATCTAGTGGAAAGCCTTCCCAGAAGAGTGAAGTGTTTTTATAGCAGCAAAGGAGGGACTAAATTTGGAATGGGAAATGTAACATAACATATGTTATGGTCAGGTGTCCACAAAAATTTGATCATATAGTATATGTTCTGTAATAAACAGGTGTAGTTATATTGAGATCATGTAACAGTTTCACAACAATGGGAGTGAATATGCAACCATGATGTCTCATGTTTTTTTATTTATAAATAATTTGACACTATTCTAATATGACCACTTTATTAGGAACACCTGTATGCCTGTTCTTTCAGCAATTATCCAATCATGTGGCAGCTGGGCAATGTGTTGATTTTCACACACGACAGTCTCTAGTTAAGGTTCCTGTTAAAAAAATTATTCATTTTTGTGTTGTTTAAATCTGGCACATGATAAAAGAAGCAAAAGTAGTTGTGAAATTATGTGGGATGTACAATAAAGTATGTCATTTAAATCATCGGTATAACTGAATCAGCTCGCTCTCTCCCTCTCATGGAAGTTGGGAGGGAATGAAAATGTATCTCACAACTCTACAAAAGAAATCCAAAATGCGTCTAAATCCTACGGAAGCCTGTTTCCTTTATTTCTCACAATTGTGACTTTATATCTCACGATTCTGACTTTTTTCTAGCAATTTTGAGTTAACATCTCACGATTCTGAAGTTTCTTCTCACAATTACGAGTTCATTTCAGGTACTGTGTCAAGTGGACATCTACATGGTAAAGTAAGAATTGTGAGTAAACTGGTAATTATGAGAAATAAAGTCAAAATTGTGCGATGTGAACTCGTAAATGTGAGAACAAATTTCAGAATTGTTTTTCAGAACGTGTGCTAGCGTCTGCTTTTCCTTGTCTTGACTGGGTGATGAGTGTAGTGCTTGTATAGCCTATTTACAGAGAATGATTGATTTTGTCTGTGCATTCTTTGTAATTAAATGTCAAGTGGATGTCTAAATTGCGAGCAAAAAAAGTCAGAATTGTGAGATGTAAACATTTGATGTAATTGTGAGAAATAACGTCAAAACTGTGGAACATGAACTCAGAATTGTGAGACAAAATGTCAGAATTGCGAGATATAAAGTCACAATTACTGTTTCTATTTATTTTTTCCCCCTCTGTAGTGGAAACAGTCCTGCTGGGGAAAAAAAACCCCAACAGAAACCATCCATCCATCCATCTTCTATACCGCTTATCCTTCAGGGTCGCGGGGAACCTGGAGTCTCTCCCAGGGAGCATCGGGCACAAGACGGGGTACACCCTGGACAGGGTATAGAAACCATCACAGAAATTCTAATGGTTTCCACTACAAATACCATTACAAACCATCCGCTAACCATGAAAACCATTACCATTATTGGTCCTTAATCGTATCCACTAGACATAACATGCCAACAACAGAAGGTGACAAATCAGTAAACCAGTAGAGACACACAGGGGCCATTACAGTTTCCATTAAAACCAATACAATTCCCATTATAACCAAGAAAACCATTACCATTATTGGTCCTTAATGGTATCAACTAGACATAACGTAGGCAACCAGAAGGCATTAAATTACCACAGGGACATTACACTTTCCATTAAATCCAATACAATTCCCATTATAACCATTAAAACCATTACAAATTACATGAAGGGGTTTTTTTGTGTGTTTTTTTTTTTCAGCAAAAATCCAGAAACAGTGTTTATTAGGCATCTGAAACGCCAAGTTTTCCGACTCAACGTAAAATTTATCTGCAACATAAAACTAAATAAAATAAATAAAATAAAATATTTTGATTTCCGGTTAACTGTAATAAATCTGCATCTGTTTTCAGTATCACGTTACATGATGTTTAATTACGACCTACGACTGCACCGTGTTCTCTGTGTGTTTTTTATGGGACAGGGGAAATGTTTTGTCGTGTTTTAATTGAATTTGTGTGTCTTCCTTCTGTGCTCGGATGACAAACTTGACAAACTTGTTCTTTTTTTCTTCTTTTTCTTCTTCTTCTCCTCCTCACACACTGACACCCGGAAACACCTCAAGACTGAAACCGGCGGTTTAACAGCTCCAGAGCACTGATTTCACGAAGGCTTCACGAAATAGACTTGGTAAGGTTTTAGACTAAGCGTCACGACGAGTGTAAGTACGAATACGTTTTCACCTCATGAAGCTTGTTTTGTTTTAAAAACCCTTGTTTGACAACAACGCGTCTGTTTCCGGCTGCTGGTCCGTGGGAAGCCTAACTTTACAGTGTAGCTTACATCACCGTGGTGTTGTGACAAGAGCGTTTAATAGAGACAGTTACACATGAAGACGGTTACTGGCCGGAAATGTGATGATAGCGAGCTTTGATATGTGCTTAAGTCTTGATAAGCTTTCTGTAAAGAGGGGAAATGTCACAGCACTGTGTTTGGGAAAGCTTTCTTGGAACCACCGGTCAGATATTTCACCATGTTAACACATGAAAGTTACAGCCACAGCAGGGTTATGCTTAACCAATTTGTTGTTGTTTGTTTTTGTTTTTTGTTTTTTAATACAAAATGAAGTAAATACCCTGCTGAAAAAACAAACAATAGAAACTATGACAGAAATTCAAATGGTTTCCACTACAAATACCATTATAAACCATCAGCTAACCAGTAAAACCATTACCATATTATAGGTCCTTAATGGTATCCACTAGACATAACATGCCAACAACAGAAGGTGACAAATCAGTAAACCAGTAGAGACCCACAGGGGCCATTACAGTTTCCATTAAAACCAATACATTTCCCATTAAAAACATTACCATATTATTGGTTCTTAATGGTATCCACTAGACACAACATGCCACCAACAGAAGGGGACACATTACCAGTAGAGACCCACAGGAGCCATTACAGTTTCTGTTAAAACCAATACAATTGACATTAAACCTTTACAATTTCTGTGAGGGTTTCTGTTGTTGTTGTTGTTGTTGTTGTTGTTGTTGTTTTTTCAGCGGAGTAGGTAAAGTTTGTCACGACGGTCTGAAAGTTTGAAACTGTTTCATAAGCTTCAATATGGTTTGAAGTTGAAAGAAAGAAAGGGCGACTGACAGAGAGAAAGACAGATAAATGGTTACTGGTAGAGAGATAGGTGACATAGAGTGAGACAAGTAGAAAGTCAGATGGAGTGAGCCAGTGACACAAGTAGATAGATGGAGAGAGTGTTATTAGTAGGAGTGAGAGTGATATAGAAATAGATGCAGGGTAGATTGATAAAGAAATATGGAGCAAGAAAGAGAGTGTGGAGAGCGCACTACTGGTAGATTGATAGAGAGATGGATGGAGAGAGTGTGGCATTGATCGATAGATAGATGAAGTGAGAGTCTCTGTTACAAGTACACTGACAGAGTGAGAGGGAGAGATAGATAGATAGATAGATAGATAGATAAATAGAGTCTCTGTTACAGGTACACTGAGAGAGGGAGAGATAGATAGATAGATAGATGAAGTGACAGTCTCTGTTACAAGTACACTGACAGAGGGAGAGATAGATAGATATATAGATAGATAGATAGATAAATAGATAAATAGAGTCTCTGTTACAGGTACACTGAGAGAGAGATAGATAGATAGATAGATGAAGTGACAGTCTCTGTTACAAGTACACTGACAGAGGGAGAGATAGATAGATAGATAGATAGATAAATAGAGTCTCTGTTACAGGTACACTGAGAGAGAGAGATAGATAGATGGATAGATGAAGTGACAGTCTCTGTTACAAGTACACTGACAGAGGGAGAGAGAGATAG
>JANDJT010000102.1:24987097-25001160 GCA_024331685.1 Stegophilus panzeri | reverse complement strand
GAGATAGATAGATGGATAGATGAAGTGACAGTCTCTGTTACAAGTACACTGACAGAGGGAGAGAGAGATAGATAGATGGATAGATGAAGTGACAGTCTCTGTTACAAGTACACTGACAGAGGGAGAGAGAGATAGATAGATGGATAGATGAAGTGACAGTCTCTGTTACAAGTACACTGACAGAGGGAGAGAGAGATAGATAGATGGATAGATGAAGTGACAGTCTCTGTTACAGGTACACTGACAGAGGGAGAGAGAGATAGATAGATGGATAGATGAAGTGAGAGTCTCTGTTACAGGTACATTGACAGAGGGAGAGAGGAGGGGCTTCAGGCCGTGTGCACACAGGTGTGTGAGAGTTTTGATAGTCGGAGTTTCAGTCATGAAAATTCTGAACCAGAATCTGGACATTCTGTCATCGTAAGTCTATGGGAGTTTTTGGGAATTTGCAATGAGTAAAAACAACAACAACAACCAACCAAACAAACAAAAAAACCCCAAATTGAAATTTCAGAACAGGCTGAAGGTCAGTGGCTAGTTTGGTGCATGTAACTTGAAAGCTCTAGGAGGAGTTGTGTTTAGTATTTGGGGTCTCATAATAACAACAACAATAATAAGAAGAAGAAGAGGAAGAAGTAGAAGAAGAAGCAGCTTAAACAGAAGAACAGAATGTTGGCTTTGTCAAGTATCTGTGGCCAAACATCCCCCATAGGTTTTGCAGTGTGTCTGAGAGGACGTAAGCGATCCTTGGTTATTCAGCATACGTTTTGTGTGTCAGGTTGTACATTGTGACACGTAAACATAAACATCTCAAATCAGATTTTTTTCAGTGTTTGTATGCTTTAAGATTTCTCTCCACTGGAACTAAGCAGTCTAGCCCAAACATGTTCCAGCATGACAACGCAAGGTCCATACCAGCATAGTTTGCCACGGTTGGTGAGGAAGAACCCGAGTGTCCTGCACTGAGCTCTGACCCTCAACCCCACTGAACACCTTCGGGATGAACTGGAACACCAACTGCACCCCCAGTCCTCCTCGCCCCCCACGTCAATACCAAACTTCAATAAAGCTCTTGTGGATGAACGAGCACAAATCCCTACAGCCACACTCCAAAATCTAGTGGAAAGCCTTCCCAGAAGAGTGGAGGCTGTTGTAACAACAAAGTAGGGGTCTTCGGAAAAACTCGATCCCTTACCTACATGTTTCTTCAAACAGATTATTCCAGAAGTAATCAAACCCCTTCTAAAAATATTCAATTCTTCCCTTAATACTGGCTACGTACCTAAAATCATTATACTAGCAGTTATTAAACCCCTGATTAAAAAAACCTGACCTCGACCCCTGTCAATTGTCCAGCTATAGGCCAACATCACATCTCCAGTCTTTATCTCCAAGATCTTAGAAAAGGTTGTAGCACAGCAGCTATGCTCATACCTACGTAGGAACAACATTCATGAAATCTATCAGTCAGGATTTAGGCCTCATCATAGCACAGATATGGTGCTGGTTAAAGTGGTAAATGACCTACTACTGGCCTCTGATCAGGGTTGTATCTCCTTGCTTGTGTTGCTTGACCTTAGTGCAGCTTTTGATACCATTGATCATACTATTCTCCTCTGTAGACCAGAAAATGTTGTTGGTGTTAAAGGAATGGCTGTCTCCTGGCTCAGGTCTTATTTGACCGATCGCTATCAGTTCGTAGATGTAAATGGAGACTTCTCTATGCATACTGAGGTAAAGTTTGGTGTTCCGCAAGGTTCTGTTTTAGACCCACTGCTCTTTTCTTTATATATGGTACCTTTGGGTAAAATTATTCGTAAACATGGAAGGGTTTACCAAGGGTTGTCTATGAGGCCATGACTCGCGCTTCGGCAGACAAGGATACAGTCAGGCCCACAGTGTCAATGCAGCTGAAAGACCTCGGGGTAGATTTGGGCCTCTGTTGTTAGTGATGCCTTTAACCAGATACAGTTTCCATTCTCTTGTCTGGCTCAGTCTCTCTTCTTCCTCTTCTGCAAGCCACTGAAATTCTTTGTATATTCTGGCTTGATTCGATACAGCTCTGGACCATTTCGAAAAAGAATTACGTTACTTGACAACTTGACGAAATGTTCATGCTCATGTCAGCGATGTTGACTGGCTCTAGTTGTAGGCTATACAGCGTATCATGGTTCGGGTAACCAGTAGATAATATTTCAGGGCTCTGTTCAGGCCATTCAAATTCTTCCACTCCAGTCTTAACAAAGCATGTTTTCATGGAGTTCGCATTGTGCACAGGAGCATTGTCATACTGGAACATGTTTGGGCCCCTTAGTTCCAGTGAAGGGAAACTGTAATGCTACAGCATACGAGGACATCCTATACAATTGTGCACTTCAAACTTGACTAACAGATTTGGAGAAGAACCAGATATGGGTGTGATGGTCAGGTATCAACAACCTTTTTGGCCATATGTTGTAGGTAGTGCAAGCTAACATCAATTTCATCAAAGCTGAAGTGTCATGGTGTAGCAGTGAGTTCTTTTGTGTTTCACAGATTCTGAGATCTGGTCGTAACACAAGATTGTTTAGGAAGTTCAACCTCACTTTTTCTTCCACTGGTTTTCTCTTTCCAAGGTGTGCTTGAAATGGAAAGTCAGAAGCAGGTGATCGAGAGACTTAGGGCTGCATTCCGGTCCGGCATGACCGTACCCCTCCATTTCCGTCTCACTCAGCTGGAGGCTCTGCTGTCTTTACTAGAGGATAACGAGGCACAGATCTTGGAGGCGTTGCATAAAGACCTCACCAAGGTACATGCACATGCATGCACACCATGCATACACTTTCTAATGGCTGCTCTGGTCCACCATAATCATCTCGGATGTTTCTGCAGCCCAAGTTTGAAGCAGTGATGTCAGAAATCGACATGGTGGCCAACGAGCTTCGTTATACCATCTGTAACTTGGAAGCCTGGTTGCAGCCGAGCTATGTGGGCAAAAACTTGGTAAGTAATGCGCATGGTGTAACTTTTGAGTAATGGATTTTGCTTCTGCTTTTGTATTTTTTATTTTTTTTTACCTGTTCAAACAAGCACCAAAGCTACAGAACCAAACCAATTGTGAAATGCTTCCCTCATGACCAAGTTGGATATATTCCAGGTGCTATTACACAGCATTAAGTACATTAGCGACACGTCTGTGTTTCTCTCTCTCCCATTTTCTTTGCTTGTATTTTAGGCAACAAAACTAGATGACTGCTTTGTACGCAGAGAACCATTAGGCGTTGTTTTGATCATCGGCGCATGGAACTATCCTCTCCAGCTCATTTTAGCACCACTGATTGGTGCTATTGCTGCAGGTAGACATACAGGGTTTTTTTCCCTAGAAGTTGTATAGATTATAAAGGGAAACTCTTTTCAAATATTTTTTAAGGGAAAATTACATTTATTAATTTAGCAGATGCTTGTATAGAAAGTGACCTATAAATTGATCTTAGCACTTAAGGGTTAAAAGCCTCTAGTGCTTATAAATTTACACACCCCTTGCAGAATCTGCAAAATGTTAATTTAAAAAAAAAAAAAGAGGGATCATTAAAATTGCATTTTGTTTATTTATTTAGTTCTGCCCTGAATAAGCTGTTTCACATAACAGATGTTTACATATAGTCCACAAGATGCAATAATAACTGAATTTACACAAATGATCCAGTTCATAAGTTTACATACGCTTGATTATTAATACTGTGTGTCATTACCTGGATGATCAATGACTGATGGTCAAGAAGGTAACATGATATATTAAGAGCCAGGGGGGTGTAAACTTCTGAACAGGATGATCGGTATAAATTATTGTTTAAATATTTTTATATATATATATATATAATTATTTAGTACCACCCTTCAGAAGCTACATTAGATGTTTCCATGTTTCCCAGAAGACAAAATAATAACAATTTACAAAATAATAACAATGTATGTAAATTTATGAGCACAACTGTATTTTATTGCGTAGGCAACTGTGCTGTTATGAAGCCCTCAGAAATCAGTCAAGCAACCGAGCGACTCCTCTCAGAGCTAATACCAAAGTACCTGTCTCAGGTAAGGCCATTTTGTTTTTAAATTTCTTACACTAAAGCTTAATACCAAAGATGACTAATGAGTCACTGCGCTTACTTTAGTTTATCCAGGACTCTTTGAATGATAAAAAAAAAAAATTATTTATGGAATAAAAATTGCAGTAACTCAAGACTGGCCTTTCTCAACCTTCTGCTGACATTTGAGCAACATTTCATTTAGTACATGCTTTAACTCTCTGTACAACTTTCCTGTTTGTTCCATGACTCTGGACTTTTTCAATTGCTCGCTCAGGAATGCTTCGCTGTTATTTGTGGAGGAGCAGAGGAAACCAAATTATTGTTGCAGAACAGATTTGATCACATTTTCTACACAGGTAGGTGTGAGCCACTGTAAGACAGATGTTTTTTTTTTTAAACTGGTTAGACTGATTCATTGACATTGTGACTCCTTTCTCCTTTTCCTTAAATCCCCTTGACTTTCGATCAGGCTCTCAGGCGGTGGCACGAAACATCCTGCAGGCAGCCGCAGTGCACCTTACCCCAGTCACTCTGGAGCTGGGTGGGAAATGCCCGTGCCTCATTTACGGCCGCATAGACATCAAGACCGCCGCAAAGAGGCTTGTATGGGCCAAGTTTTTCAATGCAGGGCAGAGCTGTGTGGCACCAGATTATGTCCTGTGCACAGCAGAGATGAGAGATGCACTAATTCCCATGATTACAGAAGCCTTGCAGAGCTTCTATGGGCCTCAGATTCAGGAGAGCCCAGACTATGGCCGAATTGTCACTGATAGACACTGGAACAGACTCATGGAGCTCCTGGGAAAGTCTCAAGGAAAGGTGGTTATAGGAGGAGAAGGTGTGAAAGAGGACAAATACATCGGTGAGAAAATATGAGATGGGGAGTGTGGAAATAATCATTTCTCTAATTTATACCGTTTTGTTTGCAGTCATGGTTTATTGATTTTATTTGTATGAATCTCAGAAAATTGATTGAGACAGACCCTTATGTGCAAAGGACATGAGGTAGTTTAAAAAGTAGACAGTAGCAATGGAAACCTAGAAGCTAATAATAGGAAAGTGAAATAGGAAAAAAAAAAAACATCACCTGAAATATTTCAGACCCGGCTAGATTCGTACTGGCCCAGTGTATTAAAAGAATCTCGTTTTGAGCTGCTCTACAGTTTTAAGTAAGGAAGCAAAAGTTATTTCATTTAATCCCAATTTTATTGCTGATCTGTCCTACTCATCCACCTCTATTCCTGTCTCCAGCTCCCACAGTGACTGTGGACTTGCCAGAATCGGATGCTCTAATGCAAGAGGAAATTTTTGGCCCCATTCTTCCCATCGTCACTGTGGAGTCTCTAGAGCAAGGCATCCGTTTCATCAACGAGAGAGAGAAGCCACTGGCACTCTATGTTTTTTCTGACCAGTCTCAGGTAGGAAGCCAGGACACTTCAAGACCTTTTGATTGAATATGAGCTGAAAAAAGAAGGGAAATTCACCTTATTACACAGATATACACCCAGTTGCCAGTTTATTAGAGAAAGTTATCTTATACCTACCATTATTAGCCATCATACATGTGCACTTTTGTAGATATACAATAGATACGGATGCATAACCGCCCATTTATTGCTTAAACCAGCAGTGGCGCTGAGATGAAAATCTTAGCTGTGCATGATCATGCACACACCATGTTAGTGTCCCTGCCATGGAAAGAATGATCCACAACCCAAATAATATCTGCTGATAAACTGTGCATATTGTTCCTATATGGAAAGAGTACCTGATAAAATAGCCAGTGAATGTAGGTATAAGCCACATGTATAAACTGGAAACTGTGTACAATTGAAGTCAAATGTTTACATACACCTGGGCTAAAGATATTCAATCTCAGTTTTTCACAACTCCAAACATGTTATGATACATTTCTTTTGGCAAAGCAAATGGGGGCATCTACTTTGTTCACTTCAGAGGTCGTTTAAAAACACTCGATTCACTATATCAAAATTCCAATGGCTCAAAGGTTTCCATGCATCTGTATGAACGAAATATACAAACCTTGGGACCACACTGACACCACATCGTTCAGGAAAGAGCCACATATTTTGGTCTAAAAGGTTGAACTGAACCCAAAGACAACAACAAAGAAACTGGTGAAAGGAGTTTGAAGGCATCAGGTACCAAAGTATGTACATCCACCATTAAAAGAGTACTACATCGTCATGCCTTGAAAGGCTGTTGTGCAAGGAAGAATCCCTCACTCTAAAGCCAGACTGAAAATTTGCAGGTGATCAGCATGCTTTTGGAGGAGTACTCTCTGGTTACATGAAACAAAATGGAACATAATCATCAGCACTATGTACGGCATAAAAAGGGTGGCTTTTATTTCAAAAGAACAACATCCCAACGGTGAAGTATGGGGGTGGCAGCATCAAGTTCTGGGGGTGTTTTATTGGAACAGGGACTGGTGCACTTCCCAAACAAAAGGTATCACAAGGAAGGAGGATCATCTAGAAATAGTGACGCAAAACGTCAAGACATCAAGCTAGAAAGTCTAAAACCTGGTCGCAACTGGGACTTCTAGCAGGACAATGATCATTGGCATACCTCCAAAGTTGTAACAAAATGACCTAAAGACAACAAAGTGAACGTTTTGGCCATCACAAAGCCCTGACCTGAATAACATAGAAAATTTTGGGCACTGGACTCAAAAAGCATGTTTGAGCAAGGAAGCCCATAAACCTGATTGAGGAATGAGCAAAACATCTGGCAAAGTATTGTGAGAAGCTTGGCAATGCCACCAAATGAGTGACCCATTCAAAATCTGATCTTGTAAACAAAAGCTGAAACGAATCTCTCTTTTAGATATTATTTTGATATGATTTCTTATTGAAATAAAGTTGACGGAGTTGTGAAAAGTTGAGTTCGAATGTCTTTACCCTCGGTGTATGTAAACTTCCAGCCTGAATTGTATGTGTACAGTATGTGTATTTATACCACGGCATTACTGGATTCTCAAATCTGATTGGTCAGATGACGTTGATCATTTTTCTATAACAGTAATTCCAGCTGCGGACCAAATCACGAATTCATATTAATACACTCGATCTAATGCGTCATCGCTATATACGTTATTATTTCTAGAGTAACTTACACAGGGAATTACACGTGTACCCCCCACAAAGTGGAATTGTGAAATGTTACTTAACAAGGAAAAATGTATAATTGTTGATGTTGCGAAATTTTCTTGAAGGAGATGTTTGTTTAACATTTATGGAAGGAGTCTCCAGTGTCAGCACTTTTTCAGTGTTTGCTGTTTCTCGGTAAAGAGAGGAGAGGAGGTGAAGGAACGACTTATTATAACTGCTATAATGTGTTAATAGGAACCAAGTTGCTTCGAGGAAGTTCCACTATCTAAAATGTAACTAAAAATTGATTAAAAAGAAAGAAATAATTTTGCGTGGCAAACTGTTGTGGTGTAAGAGGAATAAAACAATTTGGGCATGATGTTACTGGAAAATAATCAACAATTTGTTCCCAGGTGGTGAATACAGTATTAGAGCAAACCACCAGTGGAGGGTTTTGTTCAAATGACGGAATAGTTCACATGACACTTCCTGGTTTGCCTTTTGGAGGAGTTGGTAAGTGTGCAACTGTCATAGACCACAGTGTATCAATTATGCTGTATTTATCCGTATGTTTTGGATTCCCCTTAGACCCAGGTCATTTCTTTAGAGTTTTATGGTGGTACAATTGTAAATGTGAATTAAAATATTCAGTATATCTATCAAAAATTATTAGCTATATAAATTTAACCACATTAAAAAGTTTCTTCCCGTTTGCTGGATAATTTTTTCTACTAAAAAAAAAAGAAAACATATAAAAGGTAATGAATAATAATAATGGTAATAGGTAATGACTCAGACAGGATTTGACTTATGTATGCAAGGCGTACCAAAGATCTTTTGTTAACGTTAATCCCAACTGGCATGTTCAGGTGCAAGTGGGATGGGCAGCTATCACGGCCGCTGGGGCTTTGAGACGTTCAGCCACAGACGGGCGTGTATGCTGCGAGGCTGGGGACTCGAGCGCATCGGTGCGTTACGTTATCCACCATACCAAGAGTCGAACCTGGGCTGGCTGCGTTGGGCCACGCAACTCAAAAAGAAGGGCTGGGGAGGGTGCAGTGTCATGTGACTCTTGTCCTGTTTGCTGAAAATATGGCTTTTAACAGTAACTTATTTTCTTGCTTGATCAATTGAAGGAAACCAAGCAAACAAAAAGCATTCAAGAAATAAAAGCTATGCACTGTTTGTGTGCTGCACACTGTGGAATTCAAACGACACTTTTCTCCTTTCTTCCCTTAATTACGAAACTACTTTCTATTAGATAACAGTCTGCATTCCTGTGTTCCAAATAAGGAAGCACAGTCCTGATGTGTGTCCAAATTAAAGTAAATGTTACATGTATTCAAACTAATGTTACATATAGCATCATGTAAATAATCAGTCAAAAGTACATGAATTTGCATTTGTGCCCTTGTGTGTTATACTTTTCAACTATCTTTCAAAATAAAACACTATACACGTCAAGTTGTTTTTATTGGTGATCCTGATTAGTAAAAATAACAAGGCTTTTTGTACATCACATATGAGTAAGTAAAGTCCCATAGTGTTATTGGGACTTGTACTTGTCCATAATGGTTTGACTTCATGTTGTCAGTATTTACTGTCCCAGGCTGAGGCTTGCTCAGTACAGTGTGATACACACAACACAGGCTCACATTTGGATATCAGACAGACAGTACCAGTGGCTGAGCCCGATCACTGACCGGTACGCCATGTCACGGTTCAGGTTTGTAAGAAGAAGGTGGACTGGCCCCAGACTGGGCCAATTCTGAGACTGAGGGTTCGGAGGGGGTAGAGGGGCTGGCTGAGGTGGTTGGTTGCTTCTGGACCAGCTCTGGCTCATCTTGCCCAGCTTGGGGAGGGTGGACCAGGACCCTGTCAATAATCCCAAAGTCTTGTGCCTCCATAGGACTCATGTATCGGTCTCTCTCCATCACACTCTCTGTGGAGGAAGAACAAATGACCAAGGCAAAGCTATCAGGTAAATGTGTCTGAAAGTGCTTAATCATTCAGGAACGTTAGTGAATGACTAGTAAGAGTAAGTCAAGACTTTTTCAGCAGAACTCATGAAGCACAGTGCATCTTGAATCTGGCCTCTCATTAGAACATACGTCTACTCGCATGTCTCAACTTACTAATGAATAAATGATCAACACAGTGCTTTGGATAAGTATTCATCCCCTTGAACTTTTCCACTTTTGTAGTGTAAAAACCTGGAACTGAAAATGTTCTTCATTGGGATTATATGTAAACTATGGAAGACTAGAGAGAAGAAAGCCATTACTGAAAAGGGAAGAAAAAAAATAAACTCCCCTGTTGGAGACCCACCAAACCTTTACATTTTTTGGCCTTGGCACAAAGCGCTACGTTTGCTGGAATGCTCATCACCCTGAGCACAGCATCCCCACAGTGAAGCATGGTGGTGGTAGCATCATGTTGTGGTCATGCTTCTCCTTGGGCACTGGAAAACTTGTCAGGGTTGAGAGGGAAGGTGGATGTAATCATATACAGGGGAATCCTAAAAGAAAACCTGTTCCCATTTGCAAGAGAGTTGAGACTGTGGCATAACTCGTGACATAACAACAGGACAATGGCACATACTGCCAAAGCTACACTGGATGATCGAGTGGCCCGGTTAAAACCCAGACCTCGATACGGTTAAGAATCTGTGGAAGGGCTTAAATTGCTGTTCACCAACAGTCTCCATCTAATCTGACCAAGGCTGAGCAATTTTGTCAAAATGGGCAAAAAATATCAGGATCCAGATGTGCAAAGCTAATTGAGGCATACTCCAGAAGACTTGTAATTGTAGCCAAAGTGGTTGTATCAGGGGCATAAATACCCATGCAACCAACAAGTGTCTTCTTTTTGGTTAATTAACCTTTGTTTCACAATTAAAAACAAACAAACATGGAAAAGTGGGATGGGAGTGCAAAGCACTGTAAATACCGTCCTAAGCAGTAACTTTCTCTGTACACTTCATAGGCATCGAGATATATATTTTTCTGTTCAATATACAGCGTGATATGCTATAAGCCTTCTTCACAAAAACAGTACCTATAGTTGCCAGAGGTTGCCCTGTATGTTTACTGTAGATGTCGTTAATCTGTCTCTTAAGCTTGAGAATCTCCTCGGCCTGGATGGCGATGTCTGTTGCTTGACCCTGAAATCAATCAATCAGAAAGTTTTAAGATGCTCCCAAAAACAAACATTTAAAACACTGTACAAATCCCATTGTTTTTCATACCCTGGCCCCTCCAGAAGGCTGGTGCACCATTATGCGCGCGTTGGGCAGCGAGTGCCTCATACCCGCAGTGCCCGCAGCCAGCAGTAAGCTGCCCATGCTAGCAGCCTGGCCTACACACCATGTAGAGATCGGGTTGAGGATGTACTGCATAGTGTCATAGATTGCCAGCCCTGCTGTAACCACACCACCTACATGTAAATGAGAGAAATTAAATAAACAAGTAGAACACAAAGCAAACATGTCTAGTTCTTCTTGTTCCTAATTTGCCTTAACATACACTTCAAACAGGAAGGAAGATATTGAAAAAAAAAAAAAAAAACAACAACAACCCCAAACTATTACAGATATTTGACCTTGCTGTGACCTCTGCCCTGTTTGGATCAATTCCAAAATGTAATCAGTTCATCTCACTCGTTCTTGAGATAACTGCGCTAACGAGAATCTCTGACGCACGTAAGGACGCTTACAGAACATAAAAGGATGCAAGAATTACTGACGTGTTCCTGGAAAACCATAATTTGAGCAGAATTAAATATTCAAATCCAGGTCCCCTTTTTTGGTTTTCTTTGATGAAATGTTCCATCCATCCAAATTCTGCAGCTGAGAGCAAAGGTTTGCATCCCCATGGTTTATGAATGGTGGGGGAACAGTAAATATACTTCAAATTTTGGAGTTTAAATAAGTGTCTACTTAAAGCTGTTTTATTTATTAGCTCGCTAGCTAAGTGTATTTTCTTCATGAACGCTTTGATCAAGTTGTTGGTCATGTGCCATAGCGAAATGAATTTCTAAATGGTCTAAATATTAGCTGTGAAATGATCTGCAACGCACACGCAACATTATTTACACTGTAGAGATGGAAGCGGACAAATTTAGCGAACAGAACAAAACCCGCTAAATGAATCTGTTTATTTAATAGAACAGTGATCAGCCAAGTGAACAGCAAAGATGAGACTCCTTTGTCAAATACCGTGACTTGACTTTTATCTCAGGAGAAGAGACTAGAGAGACTGATGTGGATGCTGCTGCTGATCAGAGTGATTGCTTTCCATCACAAGCTTATACTCTTTGCTTAAGTGAGTGGTCATATATATTCTGTATTACAGGGGTAATGTTAAATGTCAAATGAAATGCTAATTAAATCAGTATAGAGCAGTTAGAAAAGAAAAGAAGTGTGTTGGTGTCTTAATTTGTTTTTCTTCTTCCAATTCTGGAGCTAAACCAGACTGAATAATGCTTGAACTTGATGTGCAAAAGAGAACTGTATTTCAGTTCAGGAAATCCCACCATTTTCAAAACTTGATATAGTAATAAATGTCCAAATTTCGCAATGTGAAGAATGGGGAAGTATGGGAAATATCTATCCATTATGTTACATACAATGAAAGAGTGAAACCCAACGCACTAAACGTCATTGGTAGGATTTTATTTTATCTTGGTTTTGTCATTCAGGTATGCAAACTTTTGTACTCGATTGTACATATACTGATGACCAAAGTGTCTTACCAGGACTGTTGATGTACATGTGAATAGGCTTGTTGTTGCTCTCTGACTGAAGGAAAAGCAGCTGTGCGATCACCAGACTCGCCACCGAGTCATCAATCTAAAAGCGGGGACAGAGAAGAGAGTGGACAAATGGGATCAGGAGAGGGTTTTCTCATTTAAAAAAAAAAAAAAAAAAAAAAAAAAAAAAAATATTCCTTAGACTCATGTAATCTTCGGAAATACTTACTGGACCCATTACACAGATAATTCTCTCCCTCAAAAGGCGCGAGTAGATATCGTAGGCACGTTCCCCTCGGCCCTGAGAAATGAAGGAAAGAGTTGATGCTTGATCTAAAAGAAATCTGACTGATCTAAAGCAAATACTTGTATATACGGCAGAACTCATAATGAGTTGAGGAGGCTATCCTGGGTTTCCCCAGAGTAGGAATTCAGAGCTGAAAAGGTGTTTTCTTTGTTTTTTCCTTTACTGAGATTGGGAATTATGAGTTACATTCTGTAGCTGAATGCAGCATTATCCCTCACTACGTCTCTAAATGTCTAAAGAGAGTGATGCAGTGGTGCTTTAATCTCTTAATCTGTCCACGTGTATTACCTCCTCATCTGTAAACTCTGCTCAAACAGTTCCAAAGCTTCATCTTTCATGCTAATACCACCAACAACATTGCACTTGTGGATTGCTAACTAGCCGAGTCGACGTCACTGGAAAACAGCGAGTGAGAAAAGAAGTGCACTCTTTTGTTTTTAAGAGCTAAAAGTGCAATCTGACATCAGCGCAGCACACGAGGACCAACTTCTCACAGTAATAACAAAACATACAGCACCCACCAACAAATCAGAACATCACAAATATTTCAGCATGAATACAGTCCCCACCGAAACTATTGGAACGCCGAGGCCAATTTATTTGTTTGTGCTATACACCAAAAACATTTGGGTTTGAGATCAAAAGACGGATATGAGACGAGAGTTTAGGATTTCAGCTTTTATTTCCTGGTATTTACATCTAGATGTGTTAAACAACATAGAACATTTTGTACGAGACCATCCAATTTTTAGGCAAGCAAAAGTATAGGAACAGATAAGCAAATTAAAGTAAATAATACTTAATATTTGGTTGCATATCCCTTGCTTGCAGTAACAGTATCAATCCTGTGACTCACTGACATCACCAAATTGTTGGTTTCTTCTTTTGTGACGCTTTTCCAGGCTTTTACCACAGTCTCTAATCAGTTGTTGTTTGTTTCAGGGGGGTTTTCCCATTGAGTCTCTTCTTCAGGAGGTGAAATGCTGCTGAACTGGGTTAAGGTCTGGTGATTGACTTGGCCAGTCTAAAACCTTCCACTTTTTCTCCCTGATAAAGTCCTTTGTTGTGTTGGCAGTGTGCTTTGGATTATTGTCTTGCTATCTTTCTTTTTCAGGACATTCCAAATTGTTGTATTGGCTACACCCAATGTTTTGCAATGCCTCCTATAGATTTTCCCTCTTTTTTCAGCTTCAAAATGGCTTGCTTTTCTCCCATAGACAACGCTCTGATCTTCATGTTTTAACAACAAACGCAGTCTTCAGAGGTGAAACTGAAGGCTAAACCAGAGTAGTTCAGAGCTATTTATTGTTTAAACAATCAATTTAACAGGACACAGCTGGGTAACAAGAAACACCTGTCAGTCACACATTCCAATATTTCTGCTCACCTACAAATTGGGTGATCTGATACAAAATGTGTTATGTTCTATGTCGTGAAAAAATAAGTACTGAAGTAGTTGTTGGCTTTTTTGACATATTTGGACAAGCAAGCATTTGATCCTCTTTGAAACAGTGTCTATTTATAAAGGTGATACACTATTAAATGGCACATAAAACTGACATTTTGTAGTAATTTTCACAATTTAAATTAACCCCCCCCCAAAAAAAAACCCAGATCAGTCACATGGAAAAAATAAGTATACCCCACATTTATCCCACCTTCAAATTTATCACAACACAAAATTAAAATCAGTTGTTGAAAATTGGGTGCCAGTGATTAGGACCTGCTTAGGGAGTGCAGGTGGAACCTGTTTTATTTATACCCCTCTCATATCTAGTGTCTGGTGTTCCCTTTGTTATTGAGGTGTGTGGTGTCATCATGCCA
>JANDJT010000102.1:24944414-24957133 GCA_024331685.1 Stegophilus panzeri | reverse complement strand
CGAAGGCATGAACTAATATTTCTGCATCATGTAGTGACAATATATTTCTTATCTTAGAAATATTTCTAAGATGAAAGGTAATCTTAACAAAGGTAATCTCACATATGAGCTTCCCAAATACAGACTGTCTATTAAATGGCCGCCCAGAGAAGAGAACATTCTGGATCACTGTTACACAACAGTAAGCAGTGCTTATCATGTCATCCCACGAGCTGCACTGGGACACTCTGACCACGTCATGGTCCATCTGATTCCTGCATACAGGTAGAAATGAAAGCTCTTCTTCAAACCTGTTGTGAGGACATCAAAGCAGTGGACCAGGGAGGCTGTGGAGGATCTTCAGGCATGCTTGGACTGTATTGACTGGGATGTATTCAGGACTGCTACCAACAGTGTGAATGAATACACGGAGGCTGAGACATCATACATAAGCTTCTGTGAGGATAGCTGTGTACTGTCATGCAGCAGGATGAGTTACAACAATGACAAACCCTGGTTCACAGACATCTAAGGCTGGAGAAGGATGTTGCGTTTAAGAGTGGGGAAAGAATCGGGTTTAAAGCATCAAAGTACAAGTTTAGCAGGGCGATGAGAGAACTAAACAGTCGTGCTCTGCGAAACAGCAGTTCTCAGCCAATGACTATCTTTCTATCTGGAAAGGGCTCACACAAATCACAAACTGCAAACCTAAAGCCCCCCACTCTGCTAGTGACTTGCGTCTGGCCAACAGCCTGAACAAGTTTTACTGTCGCTTTGAAAGACAATGGGACAGTCCTGACACCAGCCATCAGCTTCAGCCCCAGCCCACCAGCTTCACCACCTCCACCACAGAAGGGGCTTGGGCCTCTCCACAGCTGCACAACTCAACGGCTCCTTCCCTTTCCTTCCCCACCACAAGTACAACTCTCTCCATCCTGGAGAGAGACGTTAACAGACTCTTCAAGAGACAGAACTCCGCAAAGCAGCTGGACCAGACTGTCTCTCTATCCACCCTGAAGTACTGTGCTGATCAGCTGTCTGGCTGGCATTGATATGCCATGTGCCAACCTGCTTCAAGACCTCCACTATCATCCCTGTCCCAAAAAAACCCAGGATCACAGGACTTGATGACTACAGACCTGTCGCTCTGACATCTGTGGTAATAAAGTCCTTTGAGCGCCTCATGCTGTCCCACCTCAAATCCACCACAGACCCTCTCCTGGACCCTCTGCAGTTTGCCTACAGAGCCAATAGGTCTGTAGATGATGCAGTTAACATGGCCCTCCTCTTCATCATCCAGCACCTGGACTCCTCAGGAACCTACGCCAGAATCCTGTTTGTGGATTTCAGCTGTGCTTTCAACACAGTAATCCAGGCTCTGCTACAGGACAAGCTCTCCCAGCCGAGTGTGCCTGATTCCACCTGCAGGTGGATCAAAGACTTCCTGTCTGACAGGAGGCAGCATGTGAGACTGGGTAAACATGTCTCTGACTCCCAGACCATCAGTACTGGTTCCCCCCAAGGCTGTGTTCTTTCTCCTCTACTTTTCTCCCTCTACACCAACAGCTGCACCTCCAGTCACCAGTCCGTCAAACTGCTGAAGTTTGCGGACGACACCACCCTCATTGGGCTCCTCTCTGAGAGGGATGAGTCTGCCTACAGGTGGGAGATTGACCATCTGGTGACCTGGTGCAGTCAGAACAACCTGGAGCTCAACGCTGTGAAAACAGTGGAGATGGTGGTAGACTTCAGGAAGAACCCAGCCCCACCTGCACCCATCATCCTGTGTGACTCCCCAGTCGGTACTGTGGACTCCTTCCGCTTCCTGGGAAACATAATCACCCAGGACCTCAAGTAGGAACTGTACACCAGAGGGTGTACTTCCTGCGGCAGCTGACGAAGTTCAACTCATCAAAGACAATGATGATGCACTTCTACACCTCCATCATTGAATCCATACTCACCTCCTCCATCACCATCTGGTACGCTGCTGCCACTGCCAAGGACAAGGACAGACTGCAGCATGACATTCGCTCTGCTGAGAAGGTGATTAGCTGTAATCTGCCACCCCTTCATGACCTGTATACTTCCAGGACCCTGAAGCAGGCACTTAAAATTGTAGCTGTGACCTCTCATTCTGGACACACACTTTTCGAGGCACTCCCCTCCAGGTGGAGGCTGTGGTCCATCAAGACCAAAACCTCACGCCACAAAAACAGTTTCTTTCCATCGGCAACTGGCCTCATTAACAATATCCAGGACCCACTATGGTCTCTTATCCACCTCCATGGACATTTACACGTTACATTAACAAACAACCCCACATTGTTGTTTCATATGCGTTACATTAATGCACACATACTCCTCTTACTTCAACTGTGAGCATTTGCACTGGACCACTTTTACACATCCTGCACTAATGTACTGTCTTTTTTTGTTATTTTCCTAAATAAAGCAATAAAGCTGATTCTGCTTCACTGAAGATACTTTGAACACACTCAGTACTGTTGGATTTGTTTTAGCATACTGTTGTGGAAGTGTTATGACTCATCATCTCACAGAAGAGGGTGGGTTCTTTTTTTGAGTTTATGTTTCTTCCTCATGTCGTCTCAGTTTTTTGGCTTGCTCATTAGGGATCTAGATCTGTATCCAGATTTCTGTGAAGCCACATTGTGACAATTTCCTTGGTTAAAAGTGCTATATAATCAAATTGAATTAAATTTACTAGGAGCAAAAGTTTACGAGCTGTAACTGTCAGCACCTTTGCACTTCTTGGTCCTTATATTCTGCATAATGCTTAGTGCTTTGTTTTCTTGTGTTTTATTTATTTATTTATTTTCAGGACACGTTTGACATCCGAATCTTGATGGCCAAATCTGTGAAATACACCGTGAACTTTTTAGAAGCTAAAGAGGAAGACCTTTATAAGTATGGTGTTTTATAATGCTGATTTTGTACTGGTTTATCATTCAATTATGTCACTTGGTTTCATACTCGAGGCGTAAATGGGTTCTTGAATGATGGGTTTTTTTTTTCTTTTCTTTCTTCCCCTCCAGGATAGAGATCCCCTTTAAGTTCCACATGATGCACTCAGGGTTGGTGCATGGCCTGGCTTTCTGGTTCGACGTTGCGTTTATGGGATCTGTGTAAGTTCTGTGTGCTATCTCATTTCTCTGAGGCTTGTTCGAACAAACTTTTTGCCATTTTATATGTTCTTTCTTCATGCAGGATGACCGTTTGGCTCTCCACGGCACCCACTGAGCCCCTGACTCATTGGTATCAGGTGCGCTGTCTGCTGCAGTCGCCACTCTTTGCCAAAGCAGGAGACACCATGTCAGGCACGGCCTTGCTCATCGCCAACAAGAGGTTGCAACACTTTATTTAACATTTACTCCTAGTTCCCCATTTCCCAGGAAGTAGGTTTATTTTAGAGTTTAATTAACAACATTTCCTTGGTCTAGGCAAAGCTATGACATCAGTATTGTTGCTCAAGTTGACCAGACTGGCTCCAAGTCCAGCAACCTCCTGGATCTGAAGAACCCCTTTTTCAGGTGAGTTGGCGTCATTTTAACTGGATGTTTATTGCTGATTGAGGTATGTTCATGACTCGTGTTTGTTTATAAGCGGGTTTAAACAGACCTCTTGAAGCAGGAAACATCATCTCATCTTTGTGTGTTCTGTATGTTTGTATAGGTACACAGGCACCACCCCTAACCCTCCTCCTGGCTCACACTACACCTCACCCTCTGAGAACATGTGGAACACTGGGGGGGCCTATAGCATGAGTCAAGGCATGGCTGTATCAGGTAAATACTGATCTGTGTGAAGCCCACTGTGCTTAACATGTAGGTAATGTTTGTACTCCAGATCATGATTTTGAAGACTTTCTTTTTATTTTATTTGGTTCCTTATCCATTTCTCTTTTTCCGTGTTGATCTGTCTTGTCTTTTTCTCAGGAATGCCGACAGCTTATGACCTCAGCACTGTCATTGGTGGCAGTGGCTCTACAGTTTCCCACAACAACCTCATCCCCCTTGGTACAGACACGCATGCACGTATGGATACGCACGCACACCACATACACACATGTGCACACACACCTAAAAATTCCACAGACAGTCAGACATCCGTTATGGACTGCAGAGGTGCCAACATCTATGTCTTAGCCATAACATAACATTTACACTTTTTTGATTCCTTTCTATGGGGTACGGGCAGCACTTGAAAACTACGCTGATTTATCAGGAAAAAGCAGCATTCAGAAAAGCTAAGAATTCATGAAATTTCAAGCCTCTTGTAAGCCAATAGAAACCGAGTGGGTAGGACCTGGTCTCTTTGGTTGTTTAAAAAAAAAAATGGAGGAAATGCTAATTAAAGTTAAGTAAAAAAGTAAAGTAGTCATGCCTATTTATTAATTAATTAATTAATTAATTAATTAATTATTATTATTATTATTTTTGTCTTGCCACAATAAAAAGACTTCTAGTCTAATACTTTCTGGTTTTCCTTTCTAGCTGCTAAGATTTTCTTGTTGGCACTTCTGGGACTAGGACAACAAAAGAATTATAAAGTCACTTGTAGTTTTATGACAAGTAGCACATTATGGTGCATTTATCCTCCTTTATCTTGTTTATGCTGTTATTATTTACAGATGTATGGAAATAGGACCTAGATTACTCTCCATGCACTATTTATCTAAAACAGACAAACAAAAAAAACCCACAAAAAACCCCCAACCTTTTTTAAGGGAGGCCTTAAGTGTATGTTTGTCTCTTTTCACAGTGAACACGGGGATTGTGAACCACACTCACTCCAGAATGGGCTCGATCATGAGCACAGGAATTGTCCAGGGTATGTTTGTTCTTTTTCTGAACTCTCTGACCAGATCTGCTGCGTACATTATCCTCACACACTGTTCTATTTTAAAGGTGCCAACGGTTCCTGTTTAGCCATAGCATTTCCACTGACCAGAACAGTGGTTAATTGTTATGGTAATAGTGAGATTATTGTTGCATTGTTTTTTTTTTTTGTTTTGTTTTTTTGTCCCCCCCCCTCCACAGGAGCTACAACCCAGCAGGGTCCGACCAGCAGCAGCACCCACTATCCCGTCACTAACCAGTTCACCATGGGAGGTCCTGCCATCTCGATGGCCTCACCCATGGCCATCCCCAGCAACACAATGCATTATGGGAGCTAAGGCGCCTCCCTGCTTCCCCTCCCCTTTGCATGTCCAGCCTCCCAAACTGACCACAGCCTAAACCAGATTACCAAATCCAGTGCTGCAGCATCTGACTGTCACCTCCCCCCCCCCATCTCGCTCTCTCTCTCTCTCCTCTTGATGTATATTCGTATATAAATATATATAAAACCCTTTTCTCTGTCTATTTCCGTCCCCCCCCACAATGCCAGCCTTCGCGCTGTCTCGGACAGCCGGAGGTGTGATGCCGTCACTCTCCTCCTCCTCCTCCTCCTTCACAGTAGTGCAGTTCCAGGATCAACCACAAGGAGGCAGTGGACTGTCTTGAGCTTTGGGATTTGACGGAATGTTCTTTGCAGAACAGTTTTAAAAAAAAAAAAAAAAAAGAAGAAAAAAAAAAAAGAAGTAAATACTTATCAGATGTACGTTCATACAAGAGACACTCAATGAAAAGTCAGTGATGGACCGTTTGTAATGAACCTGAGATTTATGGCAGGGCTGTCTTGCTGTTCCTGGGTCTTTTTTTTTTTTTTTTTCTGTTTTGTTCCGCTTTCTCTGCATCATGTCAAACTATTCAACAGTATCAACTATAGGCATAAATCTAGTCTCAGCCACCTTGACCTTTCTAAACATTTGCAATGCAGCTGGATTTACTCTCTGGCTTCCATGAACTTTCAGGAACTATCATTGCCTGTAGAAAACATAGTGTAGATAGTCTTGTAGCTCATTCCATTCTGGAGCAACTTTTTTTTTAAACATAGTTCAGCCCCAGATGTGCACAGCTAGCTGTTTCCCCTCGAGATCTGCACAGTGAGGTTAGCAAAAACTAACCATGTATTGAGCTAATGAGCATTTGAGGACTCTCCTGTTCCAGAGATCTGCATCCACACCCACTCTCCAGCCTTCTAGGCACAATGCTGGAATTCTGCAATGGATTCCACGTGGCATTAGTTAAGGAAAGGGGACTGATGAACCGGACCTCAGGCTCTGCACACACACCCATCGGCCACTGCAGCAGGACAATTGTTTGGATCAGCAGGATCCTAGTTTACATCCCCCAAACCCTTCTGTTTGACCTGTGTGTGTGTGTCATATTGGGTTTTTTTTTTTGTTGTTTTTTGTTTTTTTTCTGCAAATGTAATCAAAGGTCACCTGTCAAACCTCTCTGACCCCTGATCCTTCCCCCTTTTTCCTGTCCCCACATATCCTACCTCCCTATGCTGGGCATTGCCTAGAAGAAAGACTTTTGAAAAGGTATGCATTGCTTCCGGTCACCCATTTATATATAATTTTTTCGTTTCTGTTCAGCCTTTGGTTTGATTTAGAAACTTTTATTGAGGAGAAAGTCCTGTTAGTTTGTAGAATTAAGCGCCCCCCCCCTCTTTTGCCCCCCCCCCCTCAATTCACAAGAAAAGCAACAGACACACAAAAAAAGGAAAGAAAAAAAAACATGCAAATTAAATGTTGATGGAGAGTTCCCTATAAAGTCTTGCTTCTTGTGTAAAAGAGGCCAAACACTGTACCTTTTGCTTATTTACATTTATGTTAACAGAGCAGTTTCAAACAGATTGAAGTGAAGCTACACCATTCCACTTTCAAATTGTTCTCACCCCCTTGTAGCGTTTTCCCCACAGTGCACATTTTGGTAATCCTGTTAAATGCTATCCATAATCTCTCAACATTTTCCTTCATGGATTCATTCCGGCAGTAGTGTATTTGTAAGCTGTTTAGCTGGGCATTCATTTTCGCAGCCCTGATTCGCACCACAAGCAATCACATAGTAGAGACTTTATTTGAGCCAAAGCAGGTCTTAAAAAAACCCCAAAAAGTATGAAATTTAAAGGCACTCATTCCTAGATCTGAATAAGTGTGAAACTGTTTAGAAAGAAAAAAAAAAAAAACAGACAACAAAATAATACTAGGGTTCCAAAGCTAATGCCACTTTCCACTCCATGGTTTACCTTGTCATGATAAAGTTACTGACCCTTAAAAATGAACAAGGAACCTGAACAGAACATTCGGGAATAGCCTCAAAAAGATCTTTCCCCCCCCCCTGCAATGACTGAAAGTTTTCTAAATGAACAACAACAAAAAAAAGGCGGTGTTAAATTGGACCCAAACACCAATATAATCATAACTACCCAAGAGTAACCACTTTTTTTGATTTCAGCACATTATAGATATCAGAGATTGTATCCTGGTTGGGTTGGAGCATTTAGGTCAGGAGTTACCGACATGTAATACATTTCAGTCATAGTTCTCTCACATTTGAGCCTTCTTCCAAAATGACATTTCTTGTTAACAACACAAGCCTAGAATCCCCCCACAAAGGACTCTGATAGAACAACAATAATTTCCATATACTTCAAAAAGAACAGCAAATTCCCATGAATTCATATTATATTATATTTATAATAACAGAATATCATATTTCCCAACTTCTTCATCCAAGTATAGAGCGGTACAAATCTCCCAGCTCTATATGCATAATACATTACCATCAGAGTAAAAAAAAAAAAAAAAAAAAAAATTCTCTGAGTCCACAGCTGCTGAAGTTATATCCATCACCATATTGCTTATGAGCTGTTAAATCAGTAGTTTATTAACAAAAAAGGGGTTTTTACAGCAACGTGTTTTCCCCCTAACCCGAGCTCATCTGGCTCATTTGGCTGGTTAGTTTGGTTTGCTTTGACTGGTCACGGCCGTATGATTCTGTACAGAGCTGGATGGTTGTATTTGTGCTGCCGCTGGGAAGAAGTACAACTGAAACAGAGAAGATCAAATACGTTACAACGAAGATGGGTGCCGGGGAGTGTTTATACATGAAGTGAAAACAGATCTCGTCTGAGCCAGAATGCAGGTTTCAGAAGGCAAGTTAAGTGAAATAAAGTCTGAGTCTAAAACGACTTCCAGACTGACTTCTATCGTATAATCCTGAACACAAGGATACGACCAACCTGCATTTTGCATTAACACACTACACCGTTCAGTTTAAAGCGAAACATTACTGGGCACAGACAGTATGTAAGACCCAGAACGTCACTTTGGTCGTTCTCCAGTCTAATCTTCATCGCTAAGTTATAATTCATAACTTTGAATCAAGGCAAGTAGTCCTGTATGTTATATGAGTAGTTTTCTATAAATAAGCAAACCACCTTGCAGCCGATGGCTAGCAGAGCATGGAGCAGCACGATGGCTGCCATAACGGAGAAAGCAGTCATTCTGGTGTCGTCACGAACCGCTGGCCAAAAGGTGATGACCAACACAGAGCCAGAGACTAACATGGCGATCAGAATCAAGAGCCACTGCAGCCATTCGTATGAAACAGTCCATAAGATCTTAAAATAGGATAAATGGGGAAACGGGTGAGGTACAGGTTCCACAGCAAGTCGTTTTGTCATGTTCACAAAGAAGTGAGCTCCACTGTACAGTTTATTCAAACAAAAAAAAGCAAGCACATGTGTGACGGTCTGGGAAAACCCACTGGATATGTCTCTGTGGCTGAATTCAGAAAAACAGTCAAAAATGGCCAAAACAAATAATATAATACGAGTAATAGTATATCTTGACATCACTACTTTATGAATATACACATTTATTTTTATCAAAATGACACGGAAATGATTTTGTTCAGGCTCATTTCTAACCCTGCCTTGGTTTTCAGCCTGTGAACGTCACAGTTGAACTAATGCAGCCATAAATGAAGTCAGTCTACCTGAAGAGGTCTAAAAACCATGTGAAATAAGTGCTTTACTGACTTGACTTGAATCAGTTTTTTGGATAGCTACAGCCATGGCAAGCAAAATGGACGGAGGCTTAATCAATTCAATTGGTGATCAGATAAGCGCCTGTCAAAATGGCAGCACACATAATTTTAAGAATGTTTAAACGAGCTAATGAAAGACACTGACTACGTTTACATGGACAGCATAATAAGCAATAAGACAATATTGTGATTAAGGTGTTTACATGAGTCGCTTTTAGGATATTCCTTTCATGTTCCCGTGTTACATGTTATAGAACAGAGATTGATTAACGGCACACGTCATTACGTCACCACGTCACGCCGTCGAGCACTGCCGTGTGTGATCGTGTCCTTTCGCAAAATGCGGTGAAAACTCCCACACGACGTTAATGTGATTAAGATGTGTATATGTCTGTAATACACGTCTATAATGCGACTAAAACAGGAATACTCCACATGTCTTAATTCGATTTGTGTTTACTTAGAGTATGATTTTAGCTGGATTAAGGTCATCAGAAATCGCTGTTTACATGGTAGTTTCTTAATCAGAGTATCGTCTTAATCTGGTTAATATCGGATTATTGTTGTCCATGTAAACGTACTGATTTATAGACAACAAGAAATTTAGTCAACATAACAGAACTGACTGGATTCATCAGCGATTATTTCTGCATCACGATGTTAGTATGAGCAGAGATCGGTGTAGTGAAGACACGATGACGAGGCTCGTGTTTAAATGCCGTGAGTGATTTTTTTTTATCTCAAGACAGACTCGTATGGATGATGCTGATAATCAAACTGCTAACCAGTCCATACAGGATGTCATTATTTTTTTTTTTTGTGATTGTTGTGACAAAAAAATGCTAGATTTTGCGTTGTTGTTGGTGTTTTTTTTTTTTTTTGGGGGGGGGGGGGGGGGGTTCCTTCCATTTGTGGTTTATTTTTTTACGGAAAACTACTTGAACTGGCGAAATTGCAATTGCACGATCTTTCGCAGTGATGTTTGTTGGTAAATTAGACTTTTAGCTATACTCATGAATTGAAGCAAGCTTTGTCCGAATACATGTTGTGATGACGACGTCACGTGACACGTCATGGCCCAGATCTGCCGAAAATCTGCGGTAATTTTTGAAAAATTGCTAGATCTTCCGAATATTGCTGAGTTACACCACGTAATTCTTTTTTCGTAAAAAGTTTTTTCGTAAGTAGATTAGGTGACAAATGTAGAGGTAGGCAGGGAGTCTTTCAGAGGAATTGGAACAGGAAGGGAAGCACATTTCAGTTCAGGAAAGCCTGTAGTTTGAGATCTATATATTTGACAAATTTTGACCACGGGAAGGGTTTTCGCAGGCCACCACACATACAGGCAAAATTTCCAAGTGCTGTTGTAGAGGCTCTAATAGTCAAACTTACCGAAGTAGGAATGTAAATGAAGAGTGAATATCCATAGACACACACCGTCTCCAGAAAAGAATAAGCGCTCATCTGTCGTGAGGCGCTCTGTCGCCAAGTCATGAAGCCCCACACACCCAGCGGTACGAGCCATGCGTACAGGAACACAGCAACTGCTGCAATGGTCACTGTTACAAATTAAAAACAAAACAAAACCAGGTGCAGATTCAGTACCTTACAGGGTAACATGGTCTTATTTTGAATCTGTTCTTAATGTGAGCCAGATATAGAAGAAGGAAAAAAAAAAAAATACAGAGGCATCTAATAGCTTGATTGATCGTCCCTGGCTTTAAATTGAAGTGGATCGGTTAATAGGAGAGCTTTAAACACTTTTCTGCTGTGTAATTTATTATTTTATAGATTTCACCCACTAGATACAGAGTATACCTTTTACTATAGCCTCGGATTAGTGGCTAATTAAACACACTGGAATTTTAATTTAGGCACTCTGTCTGAAATCTAGTATTTAATCAAATTGTTTTTGAAGAGAGGAATGAGTGGGAGAGCCAGAGACCTTTTTTTTTTTTTTTTTTTTTTAAATTCCGGTAATAGTGGCCAAATTCAGTTTTATTCGTGAAAACACCTCTTGCTTCAAAAATCGCACTGGACTCCCACAGATCCATCTTCATTATGAAGAAATGAATGTTAAAGTTAATTAAAACCACCGCACTGTTGGAGTCACCAAGTGAGTTTATTGAATCTGATTCAGTCAACAGAATCGCTGAGTTGGTTACGTTTTCTCTGAGGAATTGTTCATTTAACATTTTTCAAAGGAGTCTCCAGTGTCAGAGCTTTGTAACAAACAGTAAGTTTTTGCCTTATTAACTATGAGAGAGAGAGAGAGGGGCTGGTGAATGAACAACTGTTGGCGAATTGTTGGAATGTAAACAATAAAACACGACAGGTCATTCTGCTATAGGAAAATATTATTATTATTATTATTATTATTATTATTAATAATAATAATAATAATAAAAAATCAATGACTGTGTGGTGTTGTTCTTTTCAAATAGCAGCACGTCCCAAAGTGTTACTCCTCATTCATTAAATTATTTTACATGCGTGGGATACTTTTCCATCTGATAGCTATCGTACCTGTGTGGAATTGTGGTCTATAGTGATATTGAGGGTTGCCCTTCTGAGTCAGAAAGGTAGAGAGGTTCCCACTAATGGCCACAGAAAAAACAAGAGACACACATATCCAGAATGGCCCTGTGAGTAGAGAAAGCATTACACGTGCAATTAATATTTCATGAGTGTCTGCCATTTTTGTCTGCAAATGTTTAGAAATGCTTGAAAAAGTCACAGAGGAGAACAAGAAGCGCTCCTTACCATATAAATCTGGGTTACTGCGAATGTGATGTTTGACGAAATTTCGTCCTGGTAAAGGTATAACAGACCCTTTGATCCTGTCCAACACCTAATGCAAGTAAGGAAACAACTGGTTGAGTAATTCATAAATTACAATGGTAAATATATTCGAGTATCCCAATGATCCATACCTGCACAGTATCTACATTGAAAAAAGACTGATAGTATTCAAACGTCCAGAAGCCACTGGTTTTCTTCTCACTTCCGAGTAACTGCAATTAAAACACTACAATAAGCAATCATGAGCCAGCTCTTGACTGATGGTGATTATGATGGTAAACGCACCCCAGAGCTCTCCTGCTGGTTCTCCTCATCATCTGACAGGTTCAGTCTGACCGCTGCGGAAGAAGCAGCAGCTGCACCAGCGGTTGCAGGAGTGGAGATGCTGATTGTGGAGGCACCCGGGTCACCAGACAGGAGATCTGTAGCCTCCTCGAACTCTGCACGGGTATAGAACATACATGAAAAGGAGGTTTAGAGCTACACTACCAGTCATACCTGATCATACAAGGGTTTTCTTCGTTTTTACTATTTTCCACTCTGAAGGCATAAGAGTCTATGAAATGACACATGGAATTATGCAGTGACCAAGAAAACTGTTCAAATGTCTGTTTTTGCATTTTAAATTCTTAACAGTATTCCTGACGAAGCTTTGAACCGGCATCTTCTCGACAAGCTTCATGAGGTCGCTTCTCCCAGGAGGCTTTTCTTGAACATCCCAAACAAGCTGAGCTCCTCCTAAGTTCTACATTAAAACTTCTTGTTTGGGGAACAATTTACTTTTTTGTAAAAACTGATTTTAAGAAGTTTTGATTTGCATTTGATTTACCGGCTCCAAAGGACCTTGAGACGCTTGCAGCCGACATCTTTGTGGCGTGCAGTGTGCAAAGATTGCGTGTATATACACAGTATCTCACAAAAGTGAGTACACCCCTCACATTTTTGTAAATATTTGATTATATCTTTTCATGTGAC
>JANDJT010000102.1:24917121-24932866 GCA_024331685.1 Stegophilus panzeri | reverse complement strand
CATCACCTTCTTATTTCAACTTGTCACATCGCTATTAGTCCTAAATTGCCCCTGTCCCAACTTTTTTGGAACATGTTCCATGCATCAACTTCAAAATAAACATTTACCTTAAAAAAAACTATGCAGTTGATTAAGTAAAACATCAAATACCGTGTCTTTATATGTTTTTTGTTTAAATGCAAGTCAAAATACATTTAAAAATCACCCCTCTTTGTTTTTATTAGCGTTTTCCATACTGTCCCAACTTTTTTCAGAACTGGGGTTGTAGAATTAAAGCACTCCTACTGTTCACCCTGATGATAAAGCTATTATCTAATAACTAAAGATTTTTTTAGCTGGTCAAAGGAAGCTGCAGACCTCTGGCGCTTGTATCTGTCTTATTGCATAATGTGGAAATGGACAATGGACAAGGCCTCTCTGCAGCACCCATCACTCTGAAAAGCACACAGCTCAATCACAGCCCTTTTAAATGCTGCCCCTAACTTGCTTCATTTCCTTCAATCTGACTGATCTGAGATAACGCTGCAGCAAAGAGCACTAGGCCAGAAACGGGGGATGTACTGATTAAACGCTCCACTTTTTTTTTTTTTTTTTTTAAGTGTCATGTCACTTATTATTTCACACATCATCTCAAAACTGCCTATCAGTAATTATTCAGGCTTCCAGTTATAATTTGTCACATTACCAGTACGTCATTAGTAATAAAAGCTGCTTTCTTTGTGAGACTTACCCCACCTGCTTTCAACAATGTTCCTCCATGCTTTCTTTCATCCTGCATGAAGCTTCTCTCCCCCACCTCCTGCTGCCTTTGCCCTATTGACTATTGACTGCCACTCTGTCAAATATGTCTCAGTAGCCGGTGCTAGATGGATGTAGTGGCGACTGCAGCAGAGGTAGAGGCTAATGAGTGGACAGTACGGCTCAGACGCTACCGTAGAAGGTGGGTCAGAGGTCACTGGGGATAATATTGAGTTTGGGGAGGGGGGTGGTCTGGCCATGGGTTTGACCTCATTGATTCTCTACCTTCTACCACACCATACACAGTGAAAAATGGGAAACACACAAAAATAAAACCCCCACAGTATATTTACATGTGTGGAAAAGCAGGTCCAACATTGGACTGTAAAGATGTTCGAAACGCTTTGCGTAACTTCAGGTGAATTCTCCGTAATACTATAAAGCAAGCAAGCAAAAATTGGTTTTCGATATAAGAGAAGCAAACCAGTGTGCGTTCACCATTTTCTTTTTTGGGGTAGGAGGTGTTACACTAGGCTGCTTAAAATAGTTAGGATTTTGGCTCAGAAATGAAAGGGTTAAATGTCTGCTGCACAGTGGGAGGAAAATGTGTGTGTGTGTGTTATTGAGAGCACAGAGGATAGTTAGTGAGAAACAGGGAGGTATAAATATAAATGTCTGTGTGGTGTGTGAGAATTTTTGAGGATGGGAGACTGAGCATACATACAGACTGAGAGAACGAGAGAGAGTAGGGTGGGGAAGAGGGTGTCAGAAAAGGGGGAGGGAAGGAACAAGAGAGAGAGGGAGGGCGGAGAGAGAAGCAGAGCTTTCACAATTTTCATTCAAACTGACACAGCCTGCGTGTCCTGGTTTGCACTACCCTTCCTCCCCCCTTCTTTCTCTGCCTTCCTCTCTCTCTCTCTCTCTCTCTCTCTCTCTCTCTCTCTCTCTCTCTCTCAAACACACACACACACACACACACACATGCATGGAAACACCAGACAGTCTTACAGTTAAGTTTGCTACAGGAAGGACGAGACCACGTAGGTCAAAAGCTTCGGTACGAGTGGAAAGAAGAGTAAGAGACGTGGGATCAGAAAAATATGGTGACGTTTAAAAGTGGGAAGGGAAGCGACGAGGGGGCAGAGTTTTAAAATAGTAGAAAGAGGGACCCAGCGAGAGAGGAGGAAAAGGGAGGGATATGCTGAGATGGAGGAATGCAGGGTTGGAACGACAACTCGACGTACAGAGAGAGAACAAGAGAGCAGAAGTCAGACTGGGTGTATACATCTCACAGGGACTGTGGTAAGTACATTTTACCTCATACGTTTTCTTCTTGTGCTTTTTTTTTTCTCTTTTCTTCTTCTTCTTCCTTACATATTACTGCTCCTTGTATAGAATAGAAGCTCTTGTCATTTATTGAGAATATATATCCTGTATTGGGAGCTCCAGCAGATTTTACGTCGGGATGCATTGTCATGCCCAGAGGCGGCGTTTCCAAACCGGACACAAATTTGATGTGACGTTGATGACAAGAGTTGCTTATGTGTTCAGACAATACTGTGAACAGAGGCTAATTTGATGTTATCTGCACAGGCATGCATGAGCCTTGTTTCTGCATGTGTTCCTATGCTACTTAGCAGCTTGTGGACATATCTGGGACTCATCTGTACTCAACAACATTCTGCATGACTTACAATGTTCAGTAAACTTTTCACATTTTTCAGTGTATTATAAATTTCAGAGACTCGCTTCTTATGGCTTCGGCACTATTTTGTGTGTGTGTGTGATTGTATGCATGTACACATACACATGCCGGGCCGAGGAGGTGGTGTCAGCCCCTGTGTAAGTGAACAGCAATTGGATTAAAGTATTGATCTCGTCTGGGGCAGGTAGACATAACCCAGACGATGAGGGTGGGTGGGGAGGGAGGGTTTCTTTTAGGGGGGGCCATCACCGGTCACTGATCACATAAGCACAGACATCTTTGTCAATAACTGTCGTTCATCCAGAGTGAAACTACTCTCCAAGGTCTGGTCTGACATTTACACTACATGCAACTTTTTCTTTGCTTTCCGTCTCATCTAGAATAGGACTAGCCAGTTAGATTAACATCTCATCTCATATGCATGCAGTTTCTAAATGTTCCTTTTGGGAAATGTATACAAGTTCAAGCCATCCTCAAAAATGGCTATGCCCTCCTTGAACTTATTCATGACAGGGTCATGAGTTCAAGTCCCAGGTGTGTGTGTGTGTGTGTGTGTGTGTGTGTGTGTGTGTGTGTGTGTTTGGGGGGGGGGTTGGTCTGTCTCGGTAGGCTTATTCTTCCTTTGAGTCCCTTCCCCCCCATATTTCTGCACCTTGTATGCTCAGCCACTGCAACGGCTGAACAAACACCATCGTGTAGCTGCTCATGCTACTTACTTCACAACTAGCTAATTAGTGAGCCAAGAGCAGAAAGTTTATTATCCTGGGCATAATGATACAAGATTTTATAAATGTGATGTGTACATTTCTTTTAACACTTCCCTGTGTGTGTGTGTGTGTGTGTGTGTGTGTGTGTGTATTCCGACCACTCTTAACCTGCAGAAAGAAAAACGGATGGTCACTACCAGACAGACCTTCTTTCATAGGAAATGAGACCCTTTGACCTTTGCCAATCATTGTGTCTGGAAATGCAAAGCCTGGAATCGATCAATGCCCCTCCCCCCCCCTCACCCAGACAGACATGCATGCTCCTTTAGCTCCCTATTCCTTTCCTCCACCCCCTTTCCATTTTTGTCCTCTCTAGCTAACTGAGTGCCCCCTTCTCGTTTTCCCGCTCAACCCCTGGCCCCTGCTCTGCTCCCTTCCCCCATGATCAGATAATAGATGCCAGAGTGCTTATGGTTCTTGCAGCACTTGGTCACTCTACATATGACCAGCCGCACAAGATAGCACCGGATGTTTTGCATCATGCTCTGAACCTTGCTGGTGGGCCTGATGTGTTGTGATAATGTAGTAGTAGTAATAATAGTAATAATAATAAGTGCATCCTTGTAACATTCTTTAAATAATATAATTGAGGCTGTTGTGTAACCCATGTGTAATATTGCATCAGCATAAATTCTTAGAAGAAAGTCAAATTTAGCCGAGTCGTGGTGAACATTCAACGCTGTCGGTGAGTTTTCAAATGAGAGAAACCATCGAGTGTTGAGTGTACACTGCTTCTCGAGCTCACACCTACCACGCAGGCCTTATGTGCCTCACGCATAAGATGGGCAAGAGGCTGCCAATCCGGCCAAGAATGCTGCCCGAGCATCCCTGACGGCAATCACAGATGACGCGAAAGACACTCTATCTTTGCTCTTTGCTTCTGGTCCCGATTCACATTCATTGCTGTCGGTGGGTTTTTTTTTCTTCAGGATGACTCGCCGGACAATGAATGAGAACTGTGTTCTTTTGTTCCAGCTCATCATACTTTTTGAATGATTTAATGCTTATGAGATGTACAACTGATCTATATTTGTTCATATATTGTTTCACTGTACATCGGCCAAAAAAGTAGGACAACAATAAATAATAAAGTGATCAGGAAACCTAATCTAGATGTTTGAATTTCTTGTCTTTTTTTTGTTGTGAGTTGGAAAATGTGCAAATACGGCTAGTATGACCATAATGCAGTGCTTTGGTGAAGTATTTCTCTGCTTGATCCAACAGTACCACAAGACTGATCAACTTTGGAGGTGCCAAAATATAGCAGTCAGTCCCTCTGATCTGCCTGAACTGTGATGCCCAAAGTAAGAGTTTCAACATCACCGATGAGACAGTACTTTAAGGGATGCCATAGAGCACAATGGAAAACCCGGAAAGTTCTGTTTGGTTGGCCACTTTAGTTTTCTTCAACAAATGCTGAATAAAAGTTACATCAGACCACAAACCTCCTCTATTGTTGCTATTGTTGTTAGATTAACATAGTCTGCTGTGTTCAAATGATGTGACCACGTCACAACCACCGAAGAACTCTTACATACAGGGGTACCAATATGACACAGGTACTCAGATCTACACTGTCAGAAGAAAAGGAACCACACTGGAGCTTTCATTATTGCTGGGATACCTTTAGTGTGTACCTAGTGAAAAATAATTTAACGTACATACTGTAATTGGGCTAATTAAAGGTACACCACATGCACACAGGCAACTCCACCCCAGCAACAAAGAAACGTAGTTTGTTACCTTTAGTTGTGAGACTGTAGGTTCTATGCTTAGTGGAATTGGTAAACAAAGTCATGCAAGTGTTGTATACAACTTGGGCAAATTTTTTTATATGTATTTAGTACCTCTGCTCAATACTGGACACTCTGTAAGAGCAGTGATGAATGCACCTAATTAAGTGCTCAAGGAACCCTGTGGAGAGGATGAGATGCAAGCAGGCCTATAGCCATGGAGGCCATGAAGTGCAGGTTTTTAATGAAAGAAGCCCTACAACTCTGGGCTTTGCCAAAGCCACTCTCACGGTCTTCGAGTGTGAGAGTAAAAGCAAGCCGAAAATACAGAAACAAAGGGGGAAAACAAGCTCCTTAGCCAATTACTGACACAATGGGAATGCTAAAACAATGATCACATTCACACAGTGCACATTAAGGTATTGCGAGACAAATTTACTGTCTGTCCAGTTTCGAATGATGTAAGACGTTCCAGCATTTGCCACACTCAATTACGCTCCACTGGGCATGGCAGTATGTGCATGGCTTATTACACAATTACAGGGGGATTTTAGGGAAAGAACTGATTTAGCTCAAGCTAAGCCGGGGGTATTTTGATTTGGGGGAGGATATCATCTCCTGTGATTATTACGAAGAAACAAAGACAGAGCTTACTCTTACACAGCAACTGTGTTTATATTACTGCAATCTGACAGTAACAGTTCCTATACTTGAAAGATACACAGACTTTACTGTATGTACTAGCTGTTATAACTGGAGGTACAGACTTAACTACACATTTGGCCACCCAAAAATATATTAGTATTCTTGCTTTGCGCCGAGTGTTCCCTGGATAGACTCCGGATCCACCACAACCCTGAGTCAGATAAAAGCTGTTACTGAAGATGAATGAATGAATGAATTACTATTCCATTGCATTTTAGTTGCATTAAATTGGTCTCAAATATTTTTTTTACTCTCTCTTACTCTCACTGGATTCCAAACAATTTGTTTGTGGGAAGTCTACAGATGTATTCTTCTTTTTCTCTTGAACTGATCGGAGCCTAAATCCTAAGTTGAAGCCTCTTTAGACCATCACTAAATTCATCTATAATAAAGGTTCAAAGCGCAAGACCCCACCTCTGTCTTTTGTTCTGGAGATGTCCATGAGCTACTAATTCTGAATTCGAAGACCAAGTAAGGAACTGCTGTCTCTTTTCTTGTCTTCTTTCTTTTTTTCTTTGCTCCAACCCCATATCTAGCCTAGCCCAATGATTAGAGTAGAATAAGCTTTACCAAATACACAGACAGTCATTTTCTACAACAAGAAGAGTTTTCACAAAAAGTACATGCCTGGTTTGGTGAACCACCATCCAAAGTAAGCAACAAGACCGCACCCTTGGAATCACCTCCTGCAAATTCTAACCACTAATCATCTCTGCCACTCCATATAGTTACATAGGTCAGCGACTAACCAAAATTAGAACGATTTCTAAAACTCCACCAATAGCACAAGCGCTCCAGAAAATAAACAAAGATGAAATCATTTCAGAGTGACTGATTTGCACACGAGCTGTAAGACTTGTGAAGTGAGATCACAGGTGAAGGATTTCTCTTTTTAATTAATATAATATTACAAGAATATTACTGAACTGGAGGCCGTTGCTCATGAGGAATGGGTTAAGATTCCTCAGGAAGCTGGTATCTGGCTATGCATCTTGTTTGCAGCAGGTCATAACAGCAAATGGGTGCTCTACTAAGTATTAAAGATGCTTGCCATGAAGGGGATGAATACTTCTGAAACTGGAGAAATCATTATAAGTTGCATTTTCAGTTGAATTTGGGGAAACCACTTGAAGCATTCATTGTGTTGAACTATTTCAATTGTTTTTGTTTGATTTGTTCATTGCAAACAGTTGAAAGTATGTAAATTTTGACAATAAACCTGATTTGCAATGGTGGTTGAATAATTTTGATTGTAACTGTGTGTATACATAGGTTCACTAGCACACTTAATTTATACAAAACATAATTATTTAACGAGGAAAAATTTATTACATTTTAACAATTTACAGACTCATTACAAAAATGTTTAACAATAAATCAGCTGCTTCTCAGGCAATCATTACACAAAAAAACATTTAAAATACAATAAAAAAGATCTCAATATCTCAGAAATATTTTGATATTAAATTATCATATTGTCTAGCCCAAAAAGGCTTTTTTTCTAGCCAAAATACTGAAATGGATGGCAGTATTATTGTGTAGTGAATGATTAGCAGTTTGTGATGACCAATGAGATGGTTGTGGGTAGAGGGATTCGCACGGATACACACACACACACACACGGAGACTCAACACAGAAAACTAGTGTATCTTTACCCTGCCCGCAGCCAGTCTGCTACGGGTCAACTGAACATAAAACAATGCTGACTGATAGCTCACAATGGGGAAAACCACATGGTGGCTGGAAAACACACATCAGCAACAACTATCTGCATTTGTTTCTGTCAAATATCTGATGCATATTCAATTATATCCAAACAAAAGTATATTATCACTGGCCAAATTAGGACCTTTGTTAGGATCTATGGATCAGTAACTTAATATTTATAAAAGCATGCATATGATGTAACTTTTATGGCGGGAAAAAATGAGCTTGATGTTTTTTAATACTTGCAAATAACATAGCTAGGAATATTTGTTCAATCAGATATGTATTCAGTGCAAAATCCCACTGACATAATTGCCCATATACAGCAAACAAGATAAAATCTATACAATGTAATTGTAAAATCAGTGCCATATTGTGTGTGTGGTACATCAACAGAGTTTACACAAAGAGTTTAATTGCAATAGAAACAACAGGAAACTTTGTTATTCAAACACCATATGGTAAGTTACCAAGGAATGTTCCAAACATTAGTAAACCAAGTTCAGAAAAATGTACACTAACAGAAAAAAAACATTACTGTAACTAATTCAACTCAGAGTATTCTGAGAGGGTTGTGTTTGCAGAATATAAACATATGCAGAATATATTACAATAATATAAATAAAAAGTAAACGAACATCATAATTTAGTGGGAGTAGAATATCATACAACTTTTTTTTTTTTCTAAAGACGGAAAACCAACCAACTATACACAGATTTATTTTGTTTTAATATGGTTAGATCATCGCTACATTTCAGTGCTAATACTATCGTTTAATTTATTTATTCCTGTTCAGGGTCGTTATGAATCTGGAACCCACCCTGGGAACATCAGGCACAAGGCAGGAGAACTCACCCTGGATGGGAGACCAGTCCATCACAGGGCACCATGAACACACACACACACATTTACACCTATGGTCAATTTAGTGTAGCCTGTGTCTGGTATGTTTTTTCAGACAGTGGGAGAAAACTGGATAACCTGGAGGAAATCCATGGAAACACAGGGAGAAAATGCAAAACTCCACGCAGACAGTAACCGGAGCTCAGGATTGAACTCAGGGCCGTGGAACTGTCAGGAGATGCAAAAGTACCTGCTGTGCCATTGTGCTGCCCTTAATGATCTTCAGTAAATGCCAATACGTTATAAAGGAATATTATACTACATTTTTATACTGAACAAACAGCCAGTGTGCTGAACTGTATATACAACCTTTAGTTCTTACATAACCTTGATTAACCATGATTAGAAGAAGAAAGTAGAAAGAAATCATCAGGGTCTAGTCATTTTTACTATCACTATAACACTCAACATTACACTCAAGTGTAACATACCTCAAAGCAAAGAGAAAAGATATTTAGCATACCCTTTTCCCCGCATGCAAAAAGATTTACAATTTAATGTAGTGTGCTACAACTATTTTCTGACAAGCCCAGTTTATAAGCCAGCCATTGGTCAGTTATGGTATACAGTACAGTTACAGCCTATGTACAGTACTAAAAGATAAACTACAAGAGGTATAATACCATAGGAATTATAATACATGCAACACTCTTAATAATTCACACATCTTGCCTATGCCTATGATGTTTTATGCCTAAAACAACATCGGATTTTCACACAAGTCCTAAAAGTAGACAAAGAGAACCCAGTTAAACAAATGAGACAAAAATAGTATACTTGTTCATTTATTTATTAAGGAAAATGATCCAATGTTACATATCTGTGAGTGGCAAAAGTATGTGAACCAGTGGAATGACAATCAGGTGTGAGTGAGCACCCAGTTTTATTTAAAGAACAGGGATCTATCAGAGTCGGATCTTCACAACACGTGTTTGTGGACGTGTATTGTGGCATGAACCAAGGAGATTTCTAAGGACCTCAGAAAAAGAGTTGTTGATGCTCATCAGAATGGAAAAGCTTACAAAACCATCTTTAAAGAGTTTTGACTCCACCACTCCACAGTCAGACAGATTGTATGTAAATGGAGAAAATACAAGACCATTGTTACCCTCCCCAGGAGTGTTCGAAACAAGAAAGATCACTCCAAGAGCAAGATATGTAATAGTCCGTGAGGTCACAAAGGAACCCAGAGTAACTTTTAAGCAACTAAAGGCCTCTCTCACATTGCCTAATATTAATCTCTAACATGAGACCAAAATAGAATTTGTCATAAAAGTCCCTGTGAAAGAGTTGTTACCATAGAACCAATAATGTATTAGAACGAGCACATTAATATAAAAATGATATAAAAACTTCATTCGAATTACAGTCAGAACTTTCAGAACTGCTGTTCTACAAAATAAATCAACACCTTCTGACCAATTAGACTTGTGAATGCAACAGTTATGTGGTATAAAACAGAATTTTCACAAACCATTCAATGTTGTATCAGTAACTAGGCAGAAGAAGCAGAAGAGAAGCCAGCTTTTGTTATAAAAAATAAAAAAGCAATACATCAAGCGATATTGCTAGTGGTTTGAAACCTCCTATTTCCTTGTCTGTGATTGGTTCAAATATCACATGGTTGCTTGCATCAGCACTTTTTTTTTTTTTTTTTTAAAGATCATAACATCAGGTTGTCTCTTTTTGAGTATAATTATGACTGCGTGTTCACTGGTGGTTCTTTTTTCATTTAGTTCTTTCATCATTTGAAGTCTACTGCTTTTATGGTCTCCATGCTGGCAGCACGATGTTTATCAAGATAAAACCGACCTCAAGTTGGGTTTCTAAACATAAATATCTTCTTGTTCTAATCTTCCCCTTCCTTCTTTGAAGTGTCGTAGTCCCTGGCAAGATTAAACACTGTCATAAACAGTGCAGGTGTTTACCTGCGGCTATCTGGTACAGAATATTACTGTTGCCATAAAGGCTCTCTCTGTCATAAGTCCTGCTGTCTGTGTCACCTTCCCCTATTATTATCACAAAAATTAAACATTCCATGTCTTTCATAAAAGGGAAGACAGACCTAACGTATGGAAAGACAAACATTTACAGTGGATGTAAAAAGCTTAACCACCCCTGTTAAAATCCCAGGTTTTTGTGATGTGAAAAATGAAACCAAGATAAACCATGTCAGATCATTTTCCACCTTTAATGTGATATAGCACCCAACAAAATTAAAGTGAAAAACAAATAGAAAGGTTTTAAGGGGTGGGGGAGGAGAGAGAAAAAAATAATAATAACCCAGTTTGCACGCCCTATTATAATGGGGCATGTGACTGCTCAGAAATTACTAATCACATTCAAACTCATTTTCAAAAGTAATAATCATACATCTGTCATCAATGAAGTGGTTCTCATTAACCCCAAATAAATAACAGCTGTTTCTGTAGGATTTTACTGACATCATCTTGGCTGCTGAAGCCATCATTCTCAAGGAAATTACAAAGCATGTACAGCATCTTATTGTTGAAAGGTATTGCTTGGGATCAATGGCATTACCAAGAACAGGAAAAATTGATGAAAGAACAAGAAGAAAACTTATCAAGGAGGCTGCTAAGAGACCTATGGCAACATTAAATTTGCTGCTGGCAAGTACTGGTCACTCCCTGAATGTGACAACAATCTCTCGTTTTTTTGTTTTTTTCTTCACATGTCTGGGCTGTAGAGTAGATGGCTAGATGGAAGCCCTTTCACAAAATAATTAAAAAAAAAAAAAAAAACCACGTAAATTTTGCAAAAGATATGTTTGCTGCAAAAACAAGACTTTTCACCCTAAGAACAATATACCCATGGTGAAGCATGGTGATGGTGGCAGCTATGAGGCTGCTTCTCTCTAGGCAAGATAGAGGGAATCATGAATAGCTTCAAATACTAATCTGTTTTTGGCACAAAATCTACAGACCGTTGTTATACAGCTGAAGATGAAGAAAATGTTCACCTTCCAGCACAATAATGTCTCAAAGCACAAATCAAAGTCCACAAGGGAATGGCTTCAGAAGAAGAAGATCAAACTTTTGGAATGGCCCAGTAACAGCCCACATCTAAATCCTATTGAAAACCTGTGGAATGATTTGAGAGGGCTGTGCACAGGAAATGCCCTCACAATCTGATAGATTTGGGGCATTATTACAAAAAGGAGTGGAATACATTGGCTGAATCAATATGTGCTAATTTGGTAGATGCTTACCTGAAGTTTTTTTTTTAATGTTTTTTTTTTTTTTTTTTTTTTTTTTTTTAATGTTTTTGGTTTTTACTTGAATTTGGTTGGTTGCATTAAAGTTAGGAAAATATATGACGATTTATCTTGGCTGAATTTTTTTTTACATCACAAAAACCTGCAATTTTAACAGAAGGGGGTGGGGGTAGACTTTTTATATCCACTGTATATCTCCAAGAGAAAATTATATGGTGTATAGTTCTCCTGCTGATTAAAAAAAAGCATGGATCCTGGATGTAAGTGTTAAGTGTGAAGGTTTTGTTCTGTTATCAGGAATGCTTCATTTTTATACGCTAGATGTTCTCACTCCTGGTGTTTATTTTAGGTTATATTCAGTTAGCTACAGGCATTCCAAAGTTTTTGTTTATTCTGATTAGTCAGGGCTCAATCAGGGATGATTGAAAACAGTGCATACAGCCTGCCAGGACTATATATATATATATTTTTGAGCTGTTATGTGAAGGTATTTTTTATTACTGCGGTAATAAAAATTGGTGCGACAGATGTGAATTGGGTGGCAGTGGGTAACATTGCTGTCTCACAGCTCCAGGTTCCCTGGTTTGATCCTGAGCTTTGGGTATTGGAGTTTCTATGTATGTTCTCCCCATGTCTGTGGTTTTCTTTAAGCTTCTCTGGTTTCCCATATCACAAAATCATGCCAGTTGGTGGACTGGTTTCCGTAGGTGTTTGTGTGTGTGTGTGTGCGCATGATGTTCTGTGAGAGTGTATTCCCGCCTCGTTCCCAGTGTTCTACCGATCCTCTGGATCCCTGACCAGGATAAAACGGTTACCGATCTCTGATCACCATTGCTCATAATGACCGATCTCTGATCACATTGTTCCCAGTGACCAATCACTGATCACCATGTTTTCCAACGATCAATCACTGATCACCATTTTTCTCCTACCCTCACACTTCTTCACACTTCTACTTGTTCTTCATTTTAAACTTTCTTCTTGGCTATATTTATAAGTACTAAAAGTGTGTAATTTTATATGTAATCATTTCCTTCATGACTCACCTTCTTGATAAAAGTTAGTATTTTGTAAAATCCGTAAAAGGTTAGCTTGTGGTGCCATGATCAAAGATGACTTCTTTCTATAAGCAATAAATTATTATCTATTACTGACTGGTAATGAGCATATCTAATCCTGGAAATATCAGTGAACAGTTACAGAAATTCATTCATTTAATAATGAAACAAGAGATGACATAAAAACTGCAGAGCTTTACCCATTCAACACTGCATTTAAAAAGGCCACATTACTAAGTCCATGTAGGAATGAATTTATGAATGAAAACAGCTTTAATCTCTGCACTGGAGGTCACCATTAACATCAACATCAAGAAAATCTTGACAGCTAGTCAGAAATCCAGAGATAATGTAAAGCTGTATGTAACAAATTTGTGATTGGCAATTTGGCAATGACCATTCACATCAATAATGAATATAATGAATCATTTTATATAAATATGACAACATTAGGGTTGTTATTAAATTTTGATTAATAGATAGGCTATGGATTACACATTTCTAAGGACTAAAAGTGAATTAACTATTGATCTTGAGACTGGGGTCGTCACAGTCACATGGACTAGAGTTGTCAATATGAAGTCAGTGTTGGATAAGGAACAGAATTATAGTGTCTTAATTTATATATTTTAATCATGTTATTTCCTCTTTAGATATATACAGTATAGTGCCTCTGGAAAGTATGAGTGTTTGAGAGTATTTGAAAGTATTGAAAGTATTTTTCTGCTCATTTTGAAGTACCTCTCTACAGAAATAAAATAAATGTATTCTTCCCACTTTCTTTTAGCAATCTAAATCAGGAGTAGTATCCTCACACTAAATATGTTAAACAAGGTAAACATGTGTTCAATTTTAAATCCACTTGTGCCCCTTGTATGCTTGCACAATAAATACATCTGACTTTGGGAGGCCTCACAGCTAAAATCAGATCAGATCAGTCCTGCTGTAATGAGGACCAAAGAACTGCCTGTGAAACTTTGAGATGAATTTGTTAGGAAGAAAAAAGATGGAGAACGTTATTAAAACACCAGCAAAGCTTTCAATCTTTTTTAGGAGAAATCCATTATAACAAAGCAGAAAAAAATATGACACAATCCAGACACCATCAGGATCAGGCCAAACTCAGTGCTCGGGCAAGAAGGGTGTTACAGAACTCACTAGCTAAAATAGGAGAACCTGTGCAGCTATCAACAATATCATCAGCTCTTCACAATGTTTGGCACAAACCAAATACAGCCCAACACCCAAGCAAAACTATTCCTATGATCAAGCAATTGGTGGTAGCATCATGCTCTTGCTTTATAGCAGGAGGAACTGGAAAGCTTGTTACCATCACAAGAAACATGGATGTAGTCAAATATAAGAACATTGTTCGGGAGAACCTGTTCCAGTAAGCCAGTCATCTGCATTTCGGGTAAAAGTATGTTCCAAGAGGACAATGAGCCAACGCACAGGACAAAAACTACAAAGGAAAGACTTGGGTGGAGAAGAAGAAGAAGGTTGGTGTTTTGGAATGGCTGAGTCAGACTTAAATTGAACTGAAAATCTGTAACATGACTGAAAATTGCTGTCCACCTAATCTGACAGAGTTTGAGAAATTTGCATTGAGAAATGGAGAAAGAAATGAAAGACACATCAAAGACAACTTAAATCTTAACTGACACTGAGAGAGTGAATACTTATTAGTTAAGCAGTATTTAGATTTTTTAATTTGCAAATAATTCTGAAGACATCTAAATACTTTATTTAATTTTATTTCTGTCACTTCAAAATGAGCAGGGGAAAAAAAAACACATTCTGATATGCTTGAATTGCGTTCATTCTAACACATTATCATGTCTACAGTAACAAACTACACAAGAACCTGTATGGCAGAAACTCCATGTAGACAGATTTTAAAAAGCTGAGTAACTGCTGATATGGTGAAGCTTTCTGTGAGAAAATGTTTACTTAGCATTTTTGAAAGGAGTCTCCAGTGTCAGCAGAGCTCTATTTTTTTGCCATGGGAAAGTCTTCAAGATGGAGGGTTTTGTGGTTTCTCTGTAACATGACAATCTGCTTTTTTTTTTGCCTTATTAACATCATGAAAGAGGGAAAACAAGAGGCTGGTGAGGGAAGGACTGTTTACTGTTATTATAACAAGAGTAACAGGAAGTAACTAGTGTTACAGATGTTCCACAATATTAAACATTCAACAGCCAAAGAAGTAGTCAACCTAGTAATGCTGGAGCAGTTCACTGCCTGAATACCGGAGGTGATGGCGGAATTGGTCCGGTGCCACTGTTTGTTGTTGCTAGAAGAGGCAGTCCAACTGGCTGAGGACCACTTGGTGGCATATCTGGGGGCAGGTGAGCCCGCCCTTCTCTCTCTCTCTCCCTTTTTTCTCCCTGCCATACCCCCATCCTTGTGCCATGGAAATGGGGGCCATGTGACCCAAAACCAGTCCTCCAAACAAGTTTTCTCTACTCCTCCCTCTCCTCCTGTTTCTGTCTCTTCCCAACCTCAAGTTGATGACTCTGGGGCCATAGGTGTAGGAATAAGGCCTGCTACGGTGTGCTGGTATTGCAAAGAACTCGGGCATTTCCAGGACTAATGCCACTTGACAAATGTGGGGGCGTTGGTCTGAGTCCCCAACGCGCCACAAGCCTCCCCCAATCAAAATGGGATGTACCACATACCGGTGACAATATCACCTCACCCATCCACTGATTTTGGCAACAAATTGGCCTGCATTTCAGATATTGTTGAGGGGAATGTGTGTGGATGGTCCTGCAACAATGTAGCACGGTGTGGGATGTACACAACATTGTCTGTGGAGGGTCAGTCCATTTCAAGTGGTCCAAAAAATTGCAAAGTTGGTTGCTTTTTTAGTGATTGGCATTGCAAAACCACCATTTAAAAACATTTGACTTCTTTTAACCACGATGGACATCACTGAGTCATGGCACAGAATAAATTTTGGTTATAACCCTTCTCATTATAAATGAACATTAAAAGTGGAACTGTGAGCAATTTTGAGCATTATATTTGGACTTAAGTTCTAAGTCTAAGGAACAATAATGCGCACAGTTTATACATGTCCATGTACCTTGCAATGTGCTCTAGAGATCAGTTGTTGTTCCAATGAGCTAGGACCACCCTGAGCTGAGATATTGAGGTTTCCGTAAACAGCTGTACAACCAAAATTTTATT
>JANDJT010000102.1:24886601-24909429 GCA_024331685.1 Stegophilus panzeri | reverse complement strand
AGACCTTTTAACCAACTTCATGCTGTTGAAAAAGTTCTATTTAAGTGCTGATTTGATTGAACAGGGTTTGCAGTAATAGTATAGGGAATTAGTAACTACGGGGGCAAATATATTTTCACACAGGCCCAGTTGGTATTGGATAACTTTTTTTGCTTCAGTAAATAACATTATCATTTAAAAATTGTATTTTATGTTTACTCAGGTTGGCTTTGTTTTATATTAGATTTTGTTTTAATTTCTGAAACTATTTAGTATGAGATTTACACAAAAACAGAAGAAATCAGGAAAATACACAGCACTTTTTCAAAGTGAGTGGAGTTAGAATGGGAATTAGTTCTCCCCTATCATACCACAGCTACCAATCAGGGAGGGTGAAGGCTATCATGTGCTTCCCCTGAGACGAATGCCAGCCGAATGCATCTTTTTGAACTGCTTGTGATGCAGCATGACAGGGCTGTGTAATGCCCTCAGAGGAAAGCACTATCCACTTCCTTCTGCATGCATGAGCTTACAGACACCTATAATTGTCTATGGTCGCTGTGATTGATAGGACAGAGAGAGTATGCCATCCCCCCACCCAGAAAGCATTGCTTTTCTGTTGCACCACTTGCAATGTGCCATGAATTTAACTTATTTATTTATGGTCAAATCCACAATCCATGTTGGAAGCTAAGTGAGTGGAATCTCTTGGAGAATGGAGTGTGTGTTGTGCTTGTGAAAATGACTATATAGCATTTTGGGATCACCAATGAGGACCAAGATGAACTCGGATCAAGTCTTCTTCTTAACAGATTATATTAACAAACAACATGGGAAACTGATGTATAACATATACTGGTATCTTTTCTTTCTCTAGCTCTTGATCGATCGATCGATCGATCGATCTCTCTCTCTCTCTCTTTCTCTCTCTCTCTCTCTCTCTCACACACACACACACACACACACACACACACACACACTTCAAGTTATCTATTCCTTGAAACAGATTTGAAATCACTGGTAAAATTTGACAAAAATGGCACAAAAGATTTGTAATAATTTGCTTCTTTTTATTGAAGGTCAGGGATTCCTGCAACACAGCCTCTGTGTTGAACATTAGAAGCAGGGGCTCCAGTACACTCACCCGCCTGGCACCGGGTTGTGTGAAGGCTAACATGTTCATCCTCTGAGACACGTGAAGCCAGCCAAACACATATTTTCATACTGCTGCTCATGCTGTGTAACAGGGCAGCTTAACACACTCTGAAGAAAGCACTATCTGCTCTCTTCAGCATATGAGCTAACAAATTCCTGGCTCTGGTTAGCGTCACAGTGATTGACAGGGGAGAGAGAGTATGCCATCCCTCCCACCCAGAAATCACGGCCAGTGCACTAATTGCACTAGCATTACCATTCTGAAATAGTGTGGCTCTCACATTTCTGGTGAGTAAGTATTCTTAGATATCTGATGAACAACATTAATCTTAATCTTCAGGAGCTCTTGCAGACACAGACTGTGAAATACCACCACTGTGAGTGAATGAACTGGAAATGCAGGAAGTGTATTAAGAAGAATGCGGAAGTGTCCCTTGTCCATGGATGGCTATGGCATCATTGGGATTCGTGATCTTCCCACAATGTGGCAAGCAATTTTCCGTTGTGTCACTTGGGAGCCCTAAACTAATCTGCATTTCTATGCAACATTTTAGGACATATGGACATTTTTGGACACTAACTACTGTACCTACGGACAAACTAAGCCTTACTTTCAGCACATCATAGCCTACAGCAGATGTCATGAACAATGTCAACAATTTTTTCACTCACTTTTTTTCACTCTCACTGAGATTGGAGAATACATAGCAAGGGATCTGAGACCATTCCTCCATACAGAATCTCTCCAGATCCTTCAAATTTCAAGCTCCATGCTGGTGGACTCTACTCTTCAGTTCACCCCACAGGTTTTCTTTGAGTTTCAAGTCAAGCGACTGGGATGGCCATGGCAGGACCTTGATTTTGTGGTCAGTAAATCATTTTTGTGTTGATTTCGATGTATGTTTTGGATCATTGTCCTGCTGGAAGATCCAACCATGGCCTATTTTAAGCTTTCTGGCAGAGGCAGTCAGGTTTTCATTTAATATCTGTTGATATTTGATAGAGTCATGACATGTATCCTAATAAAATGTCCAGGTCCTCTGGCAGAAAAACAAAACATTAAAGAGCCACCACCATATTTAACCATATTTAGCCAAAAAGCTCTATTTTGGTTTCATCTGACCATAGAACCCGATCCCATTTGAAGTTCCAGTAGTGGCAAACTGAAGACGCTTGAGTTTGTTTTTGGATGAGAGTAGAGGATTGTTTCTTGAAACCCATCCAAACAACTTGTGGTGATGTAGGTGACTTCGGCTTGTAGGTTTGTAGACTTTCTGACCCCAAGAAGCAACTAACTTCTGTAATTCTCCAACTGTGACCCTTGGAGATTTTTTGACCACTTGAACCACCATCTTCACAATGCGTTGAGACAGTATAGACACGCATCCAATTCCAGGTTGATTCATAACATTTCCAGTTGACTGGAACTCTTAATTATTGTCCTGAGGGTGGAAATGGGCATTTTCAATGCTTGTGCTATTTTCTTATAGCCACTTCCCATTTTGTGAAGCTCAACAACCCTTTACCACACACCACAGCTATATTCTTTGGTATTACCCATTGTTATGAATGACTAAAGGAATTTGGCCTATGTGTTACCTCATATTTATACCCTTGTGAAACAGGAAGTCATCCTTGAACAATTTCCTGTTCCTGTAAAATATCAATGGAAATATACTTCAAATATATTTTTCTCATATGAATTCATAGTGGTGCCAATACTTGTGGCACACATATATTTAACAAATATTTTTTAATAAACCTGTGTTGTGCTAAATATATAAATAAATGCAAACAAATTCAATATTTAATACAGAAAGTAATTTGTCTAAACATATCTACAAGACTGTAGCTTACTTTTGTTTTACTTATATTTAAAGCATTTGCTAAATGCTAGGTCTGTTTGTTAAAACCAAAAATAATCCCAGACTTCAAAAATTGAAGTGTTAGAAAATTCCAGAGGATTATATTGCTTATGTGGATGTTTTCCAACCCCAGATAAAATCCACTACAAAACTGTAATAGCTTTTGAAAGGCTTCTTAAGCTTTGCTTTTCTGTCTGTTGTCAGCTCCAGGTAGTACAATCAATCATACAACAATGAATGTAACACTAACACAATCTGCACACAGTCTGGTGTAACTTGCCAAAAACTCAGTGCAATTGTCTGCACATACTTGGTACCCTCTAAAGTACTTATTCTTTTGGGCTTTTATAAGAACTGTGAGTGCTTGCAACTACACTTACAAACCTAGCCAAGACCATAGAGTAAAATTCTATGACCCATTGGATATTGGGCTGGAGGGCTATATTTTAGAGAGGTGTATTGCTGTGAGTTGCCTGAGTGATACAACTACAGATCTGCAGTAGCAGCAGTGCTATTGATTCTATAGCCATTTCAGACACTATTTCAACTTCCAAATGAGCTGTTTTAAGATTCTTTGTATAACCAATATGGTAAGTTTTCTTCTAGGCAACCTAATGAAATTGTACTCATAAATATGTTGCTAATATGATGTTCAGACAGATAAGTGAGAATACAGGGTAGCAGAATATCCCAAATCTCAAATCCTGCACTGTAAAACCGGATAGTTCATTTAACTCAAAACATTTGAGGAAACTAATTACCTCAAAATTTTTAAGTTGATTAATCAATTTCTTTAAGCCAAATACACTTAAATATAACAAACATTTTACTCAAACTTGTTATATTTAAGTGTATTTGGCTTAAAGAAATTGATTTATCAACTTAAAAGTTTTGAGGTAATTAGTTTCCTCAAATGTTTTGAGTTAAATGAACTTATCCGGTTTTACAGTGTGGAGATGATGAACCATCTAAGTTTAATCCTGTATAGATATCTGAACGTTTCACCATTTTGGTGTTTCACAATTTTGCCTCCTAAATTTGCCTCCCAAAGATGTGATTTTGAATATCCAGGAGTTAAGGGCAAACTCATCGGGTCACAAGTACACAAAGAACAAAGAAATCTCAGCCTAATTAACGTAGGCAAATAAAGACTTGAGCTAGCAAGCCAGGCAAACATGGAGCAACATGAATACACGAAGGGAGGAAATTAGGAACAGTTAAACAACTAACTAACTAAATAAATAAATAAGATTTGACTAAAGATTGAGACAGTATAACTGTTCCTATCTAATGTTGGTGAAAAAAAAGCGCTATGTACACAACCCAAGACCCTTAAAACATACTGCTGCTTGAGCTATGTCTTGTCTTCAGAACTGTATATTATATAGTCAAAAAGTGCAATTATGTAACTAGGAACTTATGAATATAAGCACCAGTTATTTCTGAATTCATTATAGTTTTCACATGAAGTCTATTTTGTTGAAGTTATCAGCTGTTCAATGATGGAGACTTGAGTACAAAGCTGTTCATAGCAATTGCAGTCCTAAGCCATCTTGTTTAAGTGGTACCATCCACGGTAATCTCATTGATCGTTAGGCTCATGTGGGGCCATCCTCTGCAGCAGCGAATTCAATTTAATTCAATTCAATTCAATTCAATTCAATTCAATTGTATTTATATAAGCACATTTAACAATGGACATTGTTACAAAGCAGTTTCATTGAAATATATAAATTCAAGATATAAATTTTACATTTATTAATTAATCCCTAATGAGCAAGCCTGAGGTAATGGTAGCAAGGAAAAACTCCCTGACACGATATGAGGAAGTGGTCTTGAGAGGAACCAGACTCAAAAGGGAACCCATCCTCATCTGGGTGATAATGAATAGTGCAATTATAAATACTTCCCTTCTATAACTGTGTATACTACATAGTCAGAAAGTGAATTTTTTAACCATTAAATTCAATATACAGTAGTTTACACGTGAATTCTATTTTGTTGAAGTTCTCAACTGATGGAGACTTGAGTGCAAAACTGTTTGTGGCGATTGCAGCCCTAAAGCGATCATGGAATAGAGCTTTAGTGAATACCGTATAGTGAATGGTTTTCAGGTGATGAGAACTTCAACCTGAAGTAGGGCATCAGGATGGATTAAGCAGGTCCAGAGAGCAGAAGGGGTCAGGAACACTGAGAGAGAGAGAGAGAGAGAGAGAGAGAGAGAGAGAGAGAGAGAGAGAGAAACACACAGATTATTAAACAGCATATAAGGTGCCTAGGGACAGCACTAGTTCAGCCAACAGAAAGATCCTGTGCCATTGATGTCCATGTCCAAGTTTGGTCCATTCTTGAATCTGGCTGATTATATATATATATATATATATATATATTTTTTTTTTTTTGGGAGTAGACTTACATCCATATAATTTACCACAGGAGCTTACACATACCATTGTTGCTATTGTTTATGTACTAACTAAAATTGTGGCAAAGACTGACATACACTCTTGTGTATTTAATAGCTATATCTGGGGTTTAATCATATTTCTCTTTCCACTAAACTGACTGCAGTATGTTATGTCATCTCTATGGAATTGACACTGGTGGTATATGGACTGTCTTTGCAGATTATGTCATTCATTGTTTCTCAACTACAGTCTCTGAATTACCAGTTCATTATTACGTTAATTGCTGTTAATCCACCCACTGTTGTGTGGATAATACAATTACGTCTCAACTATCTGCCATGCCCTGTGCTTTGGTTGTATTATAACATACTGTAACATACTGAATCAAAACATTAATTTGAAATAACACAAAATAATTTGTTCAGGCACTCTATTAATGCTTCTAGTTCAGTGCAGTGTCACATACAGTACTCCTTCTCACGGCTTCCCCTTCTAATCTTGTCCAATGCCATGAGCGCTGATTCATTTGTTTCCAATCAGTTGTACTTCGTCACTACACTGTAGATCTACGTCACATCTGCTAATCCATGTGCAGTCTAATAATAACAACAACCAGTGCACTGAACTATTCTACGTTTTCCATTTATTTATACACCTTAACAGCTGACATCTGAGACAGGGTACAAACTAGGCATACAGCTGAGTGTTACACTCTTAGAATAAAGGGTACCAAACTTTACCTTTCCTTTTCATTGACTGTCACTTACATGATACCCTGTGAAACATATTTTACCTAAACATGCATGGAGTAAATCTTTACTCTAAAATGTAACTATGGTTTATTTATATACCTTGGGTTTTTTTTTGTTTTTTTTTACAGGTACACTTAACAATTCAATTCAACACAGTTCAAGTCCATCGTATTTGTATACCACCTTTAACAATAGACATTGTCACAAAGCAGCTTTACAGAAATGTTTAGATCCCTAATGACCAAGCCAGAGCAGACAACATGAGGAACAACCCGTGAGAGGAACCAGACTTAAACTGGAACCCATTCTCTTTTGGGTGATACTGGATAGTGAGATTATATATTATTACTCTTCCACAACTGTATAAGGGGAGAGCAGGTACACGTGTACTTGCCGATACTTTTAGAGCTGGCCGTGTAGTTTCACCAATACTTTTAGAGCTGGACGTGTAGGGCACCAATAGTTTTAGAGCTGGCCGTGTCGGGGGTCAATAGTTTTAGAGCTGGCCATGTAGGGCACCAATATTTTTAGAGCTGGCCAGATAGGGCACCAATACGTTTAGAGCTGAACACATAGGGTGCCAATACGTTTAGAGCTGAACAGATAGGGTGCCAATACTTTTTAAAGCTGGCAGTGTAGGGCGCCAATACTTTTAGAGCTGGCCGTGTAGGGCGCCAATACTTTTAGGGCTGGACAGATAGGGTGCCAATACTTTTAGAACTAGACAGAAAAGTCATAGCACACCTCTCCTCAATAAGGCGGTCGATTTGACACCTCATTCATGGGTCTATTTTGGTGTACTACTACTACTACTACTACTACTACTAATAATAATAATAATAATAATAATTATTATTATAATAATAATAATAATAATAATAATAAGTAGGCTATGCAAGAGAACAATAGTAATGATTTGCAAGCACCACTAATAAGGAAATCTTATTTTTTAATTCCGACCCTCAGCGGTCGCTCTGAGAGAGAGAGAGAGAGTACTCACTCCACTGCTCAAGACAGAGGACGGAGGGAGATGAGAGATAACGAGATTAAACAGACTCAGTAACGTCGGTTTCGCTTATTGGTTTCAGCTGAAGATAAATCTTTAAGAGTTTTAACAGTCTTCGATGGCTGAGTGTCAGGGATCCGCTCTTCAGACCCGGCTGGCAATCGCTCATCATTATATAGCGCAGTCTCTGCGGTAAACTCACCTCAGCGTCTGTAGGAAAATCAGTGCAAGTGATACGGGGATTAATATTACATGGGGCATGTAGTGTACACTGGACCGGCTACAGGATTAAAGCTCTTGTAATCGGAGCAGAGTTACAGTACGGGAGCATTCCCGTGCACCAGGCATCAGGTAAACAGAGTTTGGATCAGTGCAGTCGAAATTTCCCCTGGTTCGGTAATCAGACCTATTACTTGGGAAAGCTCAAGTGTTTCACATGGGAGAAGCGAGGGTTCGGCTGCCTTTCGCTCGGACCCGGGCTCGTTGTCAAGATGACAGCGCTTCAGAAACTGAGCGGGAGAAACGATGGGCTGAGCTGTTCGACCAGCTCGATGGGAATAAAGACGGGAGGATAGACATTAACGAACTTCGCAGCGGACTCGCAGCATGGGGGGTCGTCCGCAGTGACGTGGACGAGGTGAGCCATCTTCAGACTTTCAACACGGGACCCAAAACCAGGCTGAGACTTCCGGCTGCCAATTAACTGTTAATTGACTCGAATGACTCAGCAAAAAAAATGCGTTAGGGGGGTTGCAGAACCGTCTAGTTCTGTTTATATGAACTAGCTAACACTAAAAGAGTTGCCCTCGTCATTTAAAAACTGGGTCGAGGGGTGGCCCCACAGGTAATCTGTTTAAAGCAGTAGTGTGATTGTAGTCTAGACAGAAGCCTGAAGCTATTTTGGATAACAACAGAAGGATGAGAGCACGTGTAACTTCTAAACTTGCAACCCAAACACAAGCTCAGATTTCTGAATAATTCAGAGATCTACTGTCTAATGTTCTAGTGGTGTGAAACTGTTAAGGTTTCAGGTTCGATCCTGCTTTGCAGTAATAATACCACTGCCATGCTGCCAGCTTCCCTTGAAGATGTTCTCTCTATCCTTTCATTTTCTCACATTTATACCAACCTCATACACATCATTAGGCAAGAACAGGCATTATTGTAATAGTTTTATACGTTGTGTTTTTATTTTCCCAACACACATAGAACAAGCACGATCTCATTAAGAAATTTGACTGTTATGCAATTGAACTCATTTTACAATTAGCCAATTAGGTGGTAAATAATCCTCAAACACAAGGAGAGCATTGTTAGTCTTCCACAGATCATATGGGGAAGGATATAAGCGACATGTCGGTTAAATAGCTTGTTAGGTAACACTAACACTAACAGTATCTGAAGTAGCACTGCTCGAGTTTATGCTCACTTGTTTCAACTCAACAATTCTTTTTAGGTTCAAACAACGATAGCTTTAATGTGTATTTCACATGCTGTTCTCCCCCAATCTGAGACCCAATTTAAGTGTAAATTTCAATTGAACATTTTAAACAGTAACTGTATAATTGGTTTGCCTGTTAGAATTAGATTCACAGTTGTAACAATGTCTTGGATAATGTACTCTGCCATAGCTCTATTGGCACTATTTTGGAGAAAATGTTTGTGCACACAAGGTAGTTTTCCTTGTCTGAGTCATTTGAGTCCTTTGATACAACTTGCTTGGTTGTACTTTCTTTCACTTTCCTAGTTTGTTGTTTCCTTGCCTAGAACCAATATCAAAATTGTCAATTCATGACCATGACCCCATGTGGGTAGCCTATAAAAGGTCTCCACTGCAGTACGTCATGCTCGTTGCCATGCTCCTTTCTGTCAAAGAAGTGAGGAAGTGGATTTAAAGATGCTGAGTATAGCGCTTTAATCCTGTTTTATGATAATAAATCTAATCCTGTTACTGTTAAATCTGCACAATCAGCCGAGAGTGTGTGGATGTACCTTGGGTGACGAAAACGCTAGTATTTGATTTTATTTTGCCACAGTTGACTGTGTAATTAGAATACATATAGCCCATTGTTTGAGTTAGCTTGTTAGAAATGTGGGCTCTATGAACTTAAATTAAATCCATGATTGATTGTAAATTGTTAAACTTTGTCAACTTTCACGACCTCCTGTATTTCAGGGCAGGATGGTGAGCTGTTTGTTCTCCCCAGCCAAAATGGAATTGGATGATGGACATGATTAATGCCCAAATTGTTTGGGAACAGAGCATCTTTGACAAGCACTTACAGAGCATTACCCTAACTACAGCACAATGCTGATAACAGCTTGCAAAATTACACTTCACGGGCAATAGAAATACTGCTGGCTATTATTTACATTCCTCTGATGCTGTTGAGTGACGCAAGCAGCAGGTATGGCTACAGATCCCACTAGGCAGAAAAAGGTAAGCTCCTTCGCAATACTACTGTGGCAGGAACAGAAATGGACAGAAGACTTGGACCATCAGTGGAAAATGAAGCGCGAGTGACTTCATGCATTCGAACCCAAATTAGAGAAGCTGGCAGAGAGCATGGGCCACACGCAAGGACCGAAATGCAACAGTGCAATTAAGTGCAGAGCTCAGGGGAGCTTAGTGCAGCTGCCTCACATGCACTTATGTATATTTGAGTGCACTGAAGCTGCTATCTGATGAAAGTACATGCATACTGACTGCAATGGCACATAGATGCACTGGGCACAGTTATCATAAAGAAAAGCACTTCGGGCTATATGAGTCTTAAAAACAGGGTGTTGCAAATCACTCAGGTTGCTAAACACAAATGATAAAACAAGTTTGAGTAGTGAAAACACTCTGGACTATCTACTGCTGGTACCTGGAAAGGCCACTCATGCTCAGTGATTTTCTCCTTCTGTCTGAGACACAAACTAAATATGTGAGGCAACAGATTACATTTAGACATCATTTTACACTTGCGCATTTTTCCCAGTATCAGAACCTCAAGTGATTCTCATTCTCAGTGGTGAGCAATATTTATCCGAAATGTGTCAGAGCTGTGTGATCACCAATAAGGACCAGTGTGAACACTGAGTGATTTTCATTTTCAGTAAATGTATGTGTGACGCTATGCAGCTCAAGGACACAATGGACTTCTTGGAATATTGGCAGCTTTCCAGCAGCTCAGCTGAGTTGAGTTGAGTTGAGTTGACCTACACTGTTACATACAGAGAAAATCAGCTGCTTTCCAGTGGCTTGGTTCGGTTCAGCTCAGCTCAGCTCCGCTGTCACTTTCTCACGCACACATTGGGCCAACTCATTGAGAGAGAGAAAGAATAAATAAGCATTTACAAATGAGAGACAGGTGTGCCAGGAGTTAATTTGCTCACTCCCCCACACTCTTGCTGCAGACTCCTGATAAACCACAGCTCCACTTGCCACAGTACCCCCACCGTGTGACGCATGCCAGGGAGCCATCCGGCCTGCGGCCTGCGACCTACTGCATCCCACAATAAGGGGGGCGGGGGATTGGCTGTGGAGGGTGGATTTGTCTCTATACTAAAAATAAGTATAAACAAACTTGTAAACAAGGCACTTAGTGCCAAAAGTGCGGAGTTGCCAGTTAAAATGTCCCATGAGGTAGTTTTTATACTACAACTTCTAAAAAAAAATAAATAAATAAAGAAAGAAATAAATTTAAATAATAATAATAATAATAATAATAATAATAATAATAACAGTGCAAATGTGCTCTAGTCCAGTTCTGTCTTGATAGTGGGAGGTCATTACTGTTGCGTCAGTAAGGTGACTTATTATACACTCTAAATGCTTTGGGTAAGAATGATCTGGCATGATGCAACTTAGTACAGCACAGGTGTACAAGTCTGTTACTGAAGGTGTTGCTCTGTTTTTGGGCCTGGAGCAAATTTTCCCATGATAAATGACTCGTGATGATATGTGGAGTTTTACTCGCAGGTCCAAGATATACTGGATCTCATTTTTACTAGGTGTTGGACTTTCCTCCCAGTTTTTTTTAATCATGTGCAACACTCTGCGGGGCTTCTGCCCATATAATCCATATAATAGTTAAAAAGGGGAAACCCCCATGAAGGCCTGGGGAACCTCCCGGACTACAAATAATGGGGCTTTCAAACCATTTGTCCCAATTTCGGCTGTTTGTACGCATGCTTAAGAATCACGTTCTTAAGCATTTGATAAAGCACTCCACTAACCTGTCCATTTGCGGATGATGAACACTGGTGCAGATCGCTTTTACGGTGTACAGACAATGTGCCACATTAATTTACTAACTCCCCCACACTCCCGCTGCATACTCCTGCTACACCACACCCTAACCTGTCACAGTATGGTATGTAAATTATTTATGAGTGCTGTTCATTATTGTCTGATGAGGTGCATCTATCAGGACGTTACAAAACAAATGGGGTATATAGCCTTCACTAGTTCCAAAGGAAACCACCTTGGGGGGTTGTCCAGTACAGCAGGAAATAGAACGATAGGTTACATATCTAACTATGACTGTACAACTGAGTGGAGGACTAACAAGCGACCTGGGTCACTTGGGTTGATGGGAATGACCAGAGGACAATCGTGTTGAACTGTTACAGGCTATCCTCTTGACGTGAAGGTCATACAGTGAGGACTTAGCTATTTGTTCTCTGCAAAGAAACAAACAGGAACACTTCAATTGTTTTTAAGAATACCACAGTGCTAGTCCTCTGCGTAATGCTAATACAAAGTTACCCTAAATACACACACACACACACACACACACACACACACACACACACACACACACACAAATAACATAATAGTTCATAAAAACCAACAGATTGTCTATATTCATTCATTCACTTTCAGTAACCACTTTATCTTGGGCAGGGTTATGGGGCATCAGGAGCCTGTCCTGTGAACACCGGGTACAGGGTGGGAGAGTTCACCCCAGATAGGATGCTCGTTCACTGCAGGACATCATTTGGAGACAATTTGTCTCTGATGGAAATGGGTCATGTGTGTGTCAGCATTGTGGCCATGTTGTTAGGTTGTGACTGTGTTAGTCATGTGCTGTAATGCAAAAGGAGAGATTAACACTAGTCCACAATGTGCTTGGGTAACTGCTGCAAAGAGAAAGCTGCTTATCATAGTTCATAGTGTGCCACTTTTACACACTTTTCCTCTTTCATACATAAAATAGTGAAACGGTCTTATATTAAATGATATGACAGCGGCTGAATACATGTTAAATGTATTTTGATTTTGATACTCATTAAACAGTTTGTTTCTTTAAATAATGGATGAATTATGAGTTATGGCATCCATGTTTTCGGTCTGTTTCCTGGTACATTTCTGCTTATGAATGTCTGTTGATGTGCAAATACAGCATTTTAATCCATATTAAAATGTACAAATTAAAGGAGCTTAAAAGCCAATATAAATTCGAATTTAAACCTAATTAACTATGAAATATAAATACTGCTGATATTTTCAAACAACTGATGTCAAACTATGCCTAGCCCTTTGTCCTTTACAAAACACCATATGCATATCACATACGCCTTTCAGTCCTGCTTCTTCCTCCTTCAAAGCTTCTTTGTCCTGCCTCACCCTTACTTCTCACCCCTACCTGACTGATGCCTCTCATTCCTGCAGATAGTGCGTGTGAGTGATACCAATCTTGATGGACAACTGGATTTTGAAGAATTCACCCAGTATTTGCGCACCCAAGAGAAAGAGCTCAGACTCATGTTCCACAGTCTGGACAACAACAATGATGGTTTGTAATGCTGTTCACACAAAGGAAAATAAAAACACTTTAGACACTAATCTTATCTACTGTCTGTGTATAGTTTCCCTGAATAATGAAGTATAATGTTAAAGTGGCACATAGATATCAGACATCAAAAGCTATGTTGTGCAATATTCTGATACTGATACTTTATTTGACCATATCAAATGATCTGATAAATAATAATAAGAGACTAGTTTCCAGAAGTAGACTGGATGCTCCCAGAGGAAAGTCCTAAATGATCAAACAAATAAGAAAACCTTGAATATTTTGGTTAATTTGCAAGCATGAGCAGTTTAATCATTGATACACTATGATATTCTTTATATAGTATTTGATGTGCAACATTGTTGATCTGATTTGCCATTATTTAGGTCATATAGATGTAGGAGAAATCCAGCAGTCTTTGCAAAGTCTGGGTGTTAAAGTGTCAATTGAGCAGGCCTCCAGGATACTTCAAAGGTTCGTGATTAAGGAAAGACCCACAAATCCTATCTTTTTAGTAATGAACAATCTCTCATCACAGATCTAAGTCGTAGTGATGAGTTTTTATGATCGCTGGCAAATCTGTTTTCGCTCTTTGTTTTGTTTGCTTGATTTTCAGTATGGACAGAGATGGCACAATGACCATCAACTGGAATGAATGGCGAGATCATTTCCTGTTCAATCCATTCCACAAAATGGAGGAAATTGCCCACTTTTGGAAGCACTCTTTGGTTAGTTTCTCAAAAGTGCAAGATCATTTATTGTTTTAATCCTTTTTGGCAAAGAAAAATACTTTGATACATGTTGCTGTAGATGCTTGATATTGGAGAACACCTGACAGTGCCAGATGAATTTTCTGAACGGGAGCGGAGGGCAGGATTGGTCTGGAGGCAATTAGTTGCAGGCGCGATTGCAGGAGCTGTATCCAGAACTGGAACTGCTCCGCTAGACAGAATTAAGGTTTTCCTACAGGTAAAAACAGATCATTTGGTCGCAGTTCTTTCTCACTATTGCTTTAGTGAGTTTACCAATAGTAAAATGTAATGAGAGAATGAACATGTTTTGGCCCACTATACAGACTCTAATCTTTTGACTAATTATGTTCAAGTGAATTATGTTCATTCCTTTTGGTTTGGATAATTTGTCAATAATAGCAATTGATCAGACAATGAACAAGAACTGCTCCATTGCACAGACACAATGTTTTCCTTCAAGTAAAGATTATTTTGTCAAATTCATTTCAGCACTTTCTAGTTATGTTTTTTTTTAAGGTTTCCTGTTAATCGTGTTTTCTTTTTGCTACAGGTTCATGGGTCAGCAGGTGTTAGCCTGTGGTATGGACTGCAGCGAATGGTGCAGGAGGGGGGTATCATGTCCTTATGGAGGGGCAATGGCATAAATGTTGTCAAAATTGCTCCTGAGTCTGCAATCAAGTTTATGGCATATGAACAAGTAGGACACTTCACGTTCAATATGTGTGTGTGTGTGTGTGTTTTATTTATTTTGTGTGTGAATGTACAAAAGAGCCTCTTGCTCGTTTGCCTCTGAGACAAATATGTGTTGCAAGCTTCCCTTGTTAGCTACGTTAGCTACATTAGCGCACCCATCGGGCATTATCAAGCTTCTAAACCACAGCTTTGGCCTATGGTGTGATGGTTATCTCCTCTGCAACTAAATCACTGGAGCTTGATAATAGACCAGATGCTACTGAGCACAGTCCACAGTGTACTCAACTGTCATTTACAGTTTCATCACCAAACAGAGGTGCACAAGCTAATTGGTTATACTAATTGTGGAAGTGTAGTTGGTACTAGACAAACAGGCAATACTGTAGGAATGGTGCACAGACCACAAAGCCAAACAAATTTTTTTCAATATATTTTCTGATTCCAAAAAGGGGGTTGGATAAATGAAAGTGTAAGGAACATATAAATTATGACTCAACATCAGCACCTTTTAAATGAAAGCTGTGTCGCTAGCACTTCAACAGGAACTCCTAAACGGTCTAATGTACTAGTGCAGACCAACAACACCATGGTGGTATTTTACATTAACTACTGGGGGGCACAAATTACAAGTGAAATTCAGCTGGGTGAAATTCAGCTTCATTCAAAAGAAGTTGATGCTGAAATATATCAAAAACCCTATCAACCTGTCTATGCTTCTCAGAAAGAATGTCACCAGACCAGCCCTCAGTCTAAGTAAAGTGACTAACAGGGGTCAGGTCATTGACCAACTGTTTATTTGCTTTGGTGAGCCCATAAAGTGTTTGTATAGGCATACTTGAAGGCAGGTCAAGAAGTGCCTTCTTTCATTAAATACCATTTGACAAGCACCAAGACCCTAAGAGAAGTGTCTTTGTGGACATTTGTGAAGTAGCAACATGGAGTTCAGCATCTACACCCAACAAAATACAGCATTAAAACTATGAGCCAATGTTATCCTTAAAAGAATTCAATGTCAGTAACATGAGTACTTTCATCACTCTCAAGAGAGAGTAGTATCAGAATGTTGAGCGATTCCTATCCTCAATAAGGAACATTATCAGTACAAGAGTGATTTTCATTCTCAGCAACCTAAAGAACAGTATCTAGTGAGTCTCTTCCTCATCAAGAAGCGGTATTAACACTTCAAGTGTTTCTCAGTCTCAATATGTCTGAAGTATGGTATTTGAACCCTCATGATGACTTTGATACAGGGGATTCACTAGTTCTGAAGGAAACTGCCACAAGAAAACATCACATGACTGAAACAGGTCAATATATAACCACAGTTTTAGGAAATGGTCAGTGGTATGTAAGTATTACAGTGACCACTTAGTGTCAATCCAGTGGCGTAATGAAACCAGTTCAAATTGGTTCATTGATGTCATAGTCTCAATTTCAATTTAATTTGTGATCCTCTACAACTTAATTTATCTCGTTCAACTCCTTCTTCATTTCATTACTGCAAAAATAGCATTCACTGATCTCCTGCAGTCTTATAAATTCACATATTTACAAAATTTTACATTTGTAAACATCTTCTTATATGTCATGTCGTATCCTTTTTTTATTTGTAGATAAAGTGGGTAATTCGAGGCACCAAGGAAGGGGGCACACTGAGGGTTCAGGAGAGATTTGTTGCTGGCTCATTGGCTGGAGCCACTGCTCAGTCTATCATCTACCCCATGGAGGTAAGAAAGTGAGACTGAGAGAGAATAAGAGAGAGGCGGCTCTTAAAAGCTGCTGTAGGTCAATATAATTTTTATTTGTGATTTTTGCAGCTTCCAATTAACTGCTGTGCTATAGCACTTGGATATACTTGGAATAAGTGGATATAAACATCATCATAATCTTTATTTATATTGTACTATTTAAGTTTCAGACTGCTTTACTAAAAAAATTAGAAAGTCAAAACATTATTTATTATTTAAGTATATATAGTAAAGACACATTAATGGACCGATTATTGTGATTCTACAATCATCAGTTAATTAACTATAAATCTATTAAATTTATAATGGATGTGGAGCCCTGGGTGCAAGGTGGGAGAGTTCACCCAGGATGGGATGCCAGTTAATCGCAGGGCACCATTCACACACACACACACACACACATATTACTACAAATCATGTTAAGGATATTTAACAGCATAAAAGGGCAAAGAAAATGAAACCAGAATGCTATTAATCTGGATTTTATAACACGTTCTGTGTAGAGCTTGCACTCTTTTTTTTTTGCTTTCTCTGAAACACTAGGGCCAATATAAGAAAAAAACATCTTCTACACACTGAGCTGTGAGTGATCTCTGGAATTAACATTAGGTCTGTCTCAGCTGAGCAAATGTCATAGAACAGGCTAAACGTCTTTAGGAGATTAGAAGATTGCTCATATGCTGGTGATAAACCATTTAGAGCTTTAGAACTCCTAAGCAGGACTTGTGACACATTGTGTCTGTGGACACCTCCAGGAAGCTTCTCTGGATGTCCATTAAACATCTGCATGGCAGCTGTGTAATCAAATTGGACATGGCTGTGGAGAGCAATATCATAAAATGTGGCATTTTGCGCCAATAAATTGAGAAAATTGGAATGATTAAAAAAAAAAAAATAAGACGACTTTCTTCTGCTTCAAAATATATTGCAGCAGGAGGATCCTTTGCTGTATAATTATCATCCTGTTTTCTGTAATTCTCTTTCTACTAGCTTTGTTCCATACCCACTGTTTCTACAATCCTTTCCTAGGTGTTGAAGACACGTCTAACTCTACGGACGACAGGGCAGTACTCTGGGATGGTAGACTGCGCCAAGCAGATTCTTCATAAGGAAGGGGTGCGAGCCTTCTATAGGGGCTACGTACCTAACACACTTGGCATCATTCCTTATGCTGGCATTGATCTGGCTGTTTATGAGGTATGTTCATGTAAGTGCCACACGTCATTGATACGTTCCATGAAAACCCTAGCTCATTTTGTCTTCTATCAGGGGGGTAAGTTTGTAGGTTTGTACTCAAGTCCATGCCTTTTTTTGTCTTCCCACAATATTTCATGGTCCACTCCAATTCTCTCTCTCTCTCTCTCTCTCTCTCTCTCTCTCCCCACAGACTCTGAAAAATGCCTGGTTGCAGCGGTACTGTATGGGTTCAGCTGATCCTGGTGTTTTGGTGCTGCTTGGCTGTGGCACTGTGTCAAGCACCTGTGGCCAGCTAGCCAGTTACCCACTGGCCCTTATCCGTACTCGCATGCAGGCGCAGGGTGAGTGAGGTCCTGGAACATGTGACAATGAATTTTTAAAACGATTGTGAACATCACTTGCATAAGATTACTATTTTGTTCTCCCATGGTTTTCAGTGTGTAAGGATAACCCTGACAGGAATTGGATAGCTTAAACACAAATCATTGATGATTGCTTACGTCTGTTTAGGGGATTCTTTAATTTTCTCCAATGGTATCCTGTGCTTTTTTCTTTGCAGCTTCCACAGAGGGTGCTCCAAAGCTATCCATGGTGGGTCAGTTCAAGCACATAGTGACCCAAGAGGGTGTCCCAGGTCTGTACCGTGGCATTGCCCCCAACTTCTTGAAAGTCATTCCTGCTGTTAGTATCTCATATGTGGTCTATGAGCACATGAAGAAAGTCCTGGGAGTGGATTCGTAGAAACTGCTACCACAGTATGACAAATGACAAATGAATATTAGAAGAAGTGGGCATGCCTTAGAAGACTCAAATGAAGAATAAACCAAGACGAAGCAGACCGATGACTTGGTGATGAAGCAGAAGAGTAATGCTCAAAACCTAATCTACATTATATACAATCATCTGCAGCATATTTACATTATAATAGATTGGAAGGATGGCACTTAATCTGAATAGGTCTACAAACACATGGGTGTTACAAACACATTCCTTATTCCATTTTTTATTGTAATTACTAATTGCCACAGCTGTATACTAAAATGCTTGTTTAACAAGCTCAGATAACTATTTTTTTATTGAATAAAACAAAATGTTTTATTACTGGACATTTAACAGACAATGCTCTTTTGAATTAGTTTTTTGTTTTAAAATACAGTGTTTAACTTTAAACTGATATCGCCTTCACCAACTAACTTTGGCATATTGATGTTGGGAATTTTTTGGAAGGATTGGATTTTTTAATTTGCAGTGGTTGCTCTATATGCTTAGGTCAGTGTATATTTTCATGAATAGTGCAAAACATCAGAGCACTGCAAAATATGTTTTAAACCTATGTTTAGACATTTTTACTAATTTCAAGTTTTAAATTTTGTGCAGTACACCGAATTTGGAAGTTTTCATATGTAACCTTGATTTTCTGACTGAGTGTAGGACCTAGTGGAGGCAATATGTCAAGGTTGCCACAAGGGTTTGTAATGTGTTGTAATATTACTCCCTGTTGAGAATGATAATCAAAGGGTGATATTGTTCTTTATTAAGGATAAGAATCACTCAAGTGCTGATCCTTTTTTTTGATGAAGGAAAAGAATTGCTCAAAATCAGCGTGATGCGATACTGTTCACTATTAAGGAAAAGAATCGCACAATATTTTAATAGACTTATAGGCTTACCACGGAGTCCATGGGCTGTGATAAAACATTCAATCTGTGAAGTCTGACGAATGTAGATGACGAACTCTCCACTTAGTGCCACAAGGAGGAAGTCATAGCACGTGTCCAATGGCATTTAATGGAAGGCACCTATTATACTATACTTGCACAATGACTTACCAAACTTTGGACATTGAAGCCCCTTTACAGCTCTCCTCAAGGCAAACAAATAGCCAGTCAGTGACCCACCAGCAGGCAGTCATGTCCACAAAATGCTTGAAAGCACTCACTGGACAGGCCTGGGTACATTGTCATCTGTAAGAGTACTCTGGTATTGAATGCAGACTGAATACATGATAAACATTAACACATGCAATTCAACAACTCATCTGGCTGCAATGATGAACAGAAAACTACTTTATACGTGCCACCTTATACGTGCATCTGTTGGTTCACCTAGTTTGGAGTCCCAAGTTCCACCACTGGACCATTGTTTCGAGTGGATATTGGAGACATTCTGCATGATGACTGCAACTCTGCACTAAGAGCTCATGAGTTCTTAGTAGTAAACCCTCAGACAATCCCTGATGTATGAACAATGCCAAAAATGACCTTTAGACACAATACGCTTTGCTGCTGCATTATGCTGCAGTTAGAGCAAGGCTCATGAAGATGCTCTTGTTCGAAACAATTTGGACATCAATCTTGTCCATAATCCAAATGAAGCCTGGCAGAACAAGCAGCTCAATATGCTGCCATGAAATACAAGAATGTTAAACAAATTCACAATTTATAAAATTCACACTTCTTTGACAGTTTAGATTTAACACTGACTCAATTATCTAGAAACAGTAGATTAGACACTTAGCATCTTGAGTCCAACTTTCTTGACTCACCAACAAAATAAGAATACCACATAAGGTCATGGGCAGGAAGTGACAAATTTCCTATTGGTACTCGGCAAGTAAACGAGTAAAAAGTCTTTTAGTTCCAAAGGTGACCATTCTGGTAGTCTTGAACAAAAGGAAGTAGAAATATCAATTTTACTCTAATGGACTCTCCAGTGGAAAATGTGACCGTTTTCAAGCATTTATTTATTTTGACTGTCATTTTATTCACTAATCCAGCAACTACTCTCTAACGCTTAATACTATGTTTTCTTTTTAATGCTAGTGCTCTCATCAATTTATGTATATTACTGCAAAATGTGGAGTTGTGAAGGACATGTATGAATCTAATTTTCATGAATGTATTAACTCAGCTTATAACTAACTTTTTATGATCTTGGTACTACTAGATTCATTACAATCCTTCTACCCTAATTGAAACATAATAAACTTTTGAATGGTATAATTTTGAATGTCAATATATAATTATTTATTGTATTTTGGTTCATTCTAAGCTAGTAAAAAAAAAATTTAAATAAAGATTCTTATCTGAATTTGTTGCATTGTGAATAGGGTGCCTCATGTGAGTGCTTGTATAATTATAATAATTATTATTATAATTATTATTTGAGCCATATGCATGCTCACTATTAAGCATCAGTATTAAGTGTATTTCCATTGACATTCATCAGTGATGCCTTGCTTTTTCTTTCATTTTCCATTATAGTAGATGGAGCTTTTGCTAGTTTTTATATGTTTGGATCATAAAAGGTGTATACAACAACATTTGTACTAATTCACTGCTAATTTTGGAAAGGCCCTCTATGTTATACAAAATCTCCATATATAAACTAGTGTAGAAGGAGTGCTATATATGTTTGGAATGATTTATTGGCAAAATATAAGTAATAAGAATTTGTATACATTAATGCAGACAATGCCACAAAATTCAAACAAATACTTTTGAAATATGTATTGTTTGTCTGTTTCTTTACTGACAATTATATTAAACAAGTATTAGACAAGTATATGTAACATCAGTTAACTATATTTATTAGGGATGCTACCGATTTTTGGCTGAAAGAGAAACAAATCTCATGCTCTAATTTCTCATCGAGATGCTCACAATCTCCCTCACTTTCTGTCAAGGTAAATGGAGAATGTTTAAAGTTCATTAATGTGAAGTAAAATCTATCAGTATATATGTTTAACTTATCTAACATTAGACACATACAAATGCTTTCAAGTGTCTTAGCAAAGGGCCTGAACATTTATTTCAATGTGATATTTAAGTTATTTTTTAAGTTATCACAAATCTGTTTTTTGCTTTGTGATTATGGGGTATGGAGTGTAGATTGATGTGAAAAAAATTAAAGAAATAATTTATAGCATTTTACCATAAGGTTGCAACATAAAATGTGAAAAATGAAGGGGAAAACCTTCTGAATGGATTGTATATAGTTCACATTGGTTCATTATATTTATTAGGAATGTAAAAATGACTCTGATTTCAGCTGAAAGAGAAAAACATACAAAAATTGTTTACCCAAAAAGATTAAATAGGACTACAATGAAGTGTCAAATCTAACAATTTCCACACACTGTTAATGTTAATGTTGATGAAAATGAGAAAATGATTAAATATCTACCCCCTCTGCTACTCTCTCCTGTTCAACACTGAGCGGTATCAACAGACAAAATGATGTCCATGCAGACATTAGATATTCAATTTCTAAAAGGATCATATCAAAATATGATATGTATTTCTAACTGTTTACTGCATATTACTGCAAAATCAGTTTTTGATTGCACAGCTGATAAAGTTATTCAGCACTCCATGAGCACTCCTTAAAACTGAAATGATGGACATGCATGTTTTCCTGTCTTTAAAAAAAAAAATATATTATATTGGGTCAAGCTGAAGACCAAACACTGCAGACTATTTGCAATATTATTAAAAGGAAAATCACAACCAGGGATGTGAATATTGTACAAGTCTAACTGTAGCCAAATCTGAAAAAACAAAACAAAACAAAAAAAACCAACATTTTTGTAACTAAGAAATAAGCTCTTTCTGTATCTGAGGTAGTTAGAACTGAGCTAGTTGGGTACCAGTGAGTGAGGCACAAAGCTCTAGGTGTGCCATGGACTGTTGTTTCATAGTTGCAAGCACAAACACTATATGAATCTGGCCTTGATAATAGTCTGTTCCGTGTACGTATGCTTCGGATATATATGCCGACTCCAAAGCATCACAACAGATATGGAGGTCATGTGTGGCTGCTGTCATATCTCCTTTAGGAAAGTACATAGCTCCTTGGAAGACTGATAAGCAGGGATGTCACTACAGATTTATGAATAGGGGGGTCTGGGCATACTACCCCCAAATTTTTTTAAGCCACCAAAACATCTTTCTAGTCGTATATATTTTAGAGTAACGATGGGGGTAAAATCTATAGAAATAAGGTTATTTTTGGTCAAGGTATATCTGTTTCATAATTTGTGTTAGAGACTGATGTAATATGACTTACTTAAATTATATCAAAATAAAGAAATTAAGTCCACTTTTTCCCCATCTATCCAACACCAACAAGGCAAAAATGGCTGTAGCCAAAATACTTTTTGGATTTTATTTAGAGAGTGAGCGAGTGAGTGAGACTGATGGCAATCAACACTACATTACTGCATATATATATATATTTGGACACTGACACAAATTTTGTTATTTTGCCTGTTTACCAAAACATATTCAAGTTACAATCTCTCTTTAATTTAAATGTATTCACATCCACATTGGAGGAAAGGTTTAGAAATTACAGCTCTTTAATATTTAGCTCCCTCTTTTTCAAGGGACCAAAAGTAATTGGACATTCATCTCAAAAGCTGTTTCATGGACAGGTGTGGGCTATTCCTTCGTTATTTCTTCATCATTTAAGCAGGTAAAAGGTCTG
>JANDJT010000102.1:24871436-24886501 GCA_024331685.1 Stegophilus panzeri | reverse complement strand
TGATGATATGCCGTGCCCTTTCTACGCCAGATGTAGTGCTGTGTAGTTTTTCCAAATAATTCAATCTTAGTTTCATCGGTCCACAAAACATTTTGCCAATACCGCTGTGGAGCATCAATGTGCTCTTTTGCAAACTTCAGGCGTTCAGCAATGTTCTTTTTAGTAAGCAGTAGCTTCCTTCGTGGTGTCCTGCCGTAGATACCCTGCTTGTTCAATGTTTTACGTATTGTAGACTCATGAACAGAGATGTTAGCCAGTTCCAATGATGCCTTCAAATTTTTGGCTGTGATTCGGGGTTGTTTCTTTACCTCATTGATGAGTCTTCATTGTGCCCTTGGTGTCATTTTGACTGGGCGCCCACTTCTTGGTAGAGTAGCAACAGTCCCAAAGTGTCTCCAATTGTAGAATGTTTGCCAAACTGTAGACTGGTGAATTTTTAAAGTCTTTGAAATCACTTTGTAACCCTTGCCAGCTTTATGTAAATCAGCAATTCTTGATCGTAGATCCTCTGAAAGTCATTTTTGGCAATGCATGGCTCACATAAGCGTGTGCTTCTTATGCAGAGCAAACTTCAAAAGTTTGAGGGGTTTTTATCAGTCAAAGTACATGTAGTCCACACCTCCAAACTCATTTTATTAACGAGACTCCAGGTGTGCTAAAACCTGACTCCAATTAGCTTTTTTGAGGTCATTAACTCAAGGGTTCACATACTTTTTCCACAAGCACTATGAGGTTTTTTTTGGTTGTTCTCAATAAAGACATGAAAGGTCAGAATTTTTTTGTGTTATTATTTTGGACACATTAAATTTGTCAATACCCTTGACTTAGAAGAAGATCTGATGACATTTTATGACAAATTTATTCAGAAAACCATGAAATTCCAAAAGGTTCACATACTTTTTCTTGCCACTGTATACCATAATTTAAAGCTCATTAGCATTTGAAGGGAATGACTTACAGTCATAAAACCAACTGTAAAATGTTCATGTAGTTTATGTTATGTCATGTTCATGTAGGCTTTAGTTATTTCAAGATCACGAGAAAATTAAGTCGAGATCACAAAAAAAAAACGCTTTTGGTTATGTCAAGATCACAAGAAAACAACTTTTGTTATGTCGAGATCACGAGACAATTAAGCCGAGATCACGAAAAAAACGCTTTTGGTTATATCAAGATCACGAGAAAATTAAGTCGAGATCTTTTGTTATGTCGAGATCACGAGAAAATTAAGTCGAGATCTTTTGTTATGTCGAGATCACAAGAAAATTAAGTCAAGATCTTTTGTTATGTCGAGATCACGAGAAAATTAAGTCGAGATCTTTTGTTATGTCGAGATCACGAGAAAATTAAGTCGAGATCACGAGAAAACAACTTTTGTTATGTCGAGATCACAAGAAAATTAAATCGAGATCATGAAAAAAATGCTTTTGGTTATGTCGAGATCACAAGTCTCTGCTTGGATTCTCTCTGTCGAGTTACACATGCTACTCCTGAGATCCAGTGATCCTGACCCCTTCTGCTCTCTGGACCAACTGATCCATCCTGATGCAATACTTCTGGTTGGAGAAGACTCAAGTCTCCAATAGTTGATAACTTAACAACAAAATAGACTTAATGTGAAAACTATAATGAATTTCTTGGTTACACAACTGCACATTTTGACCATGTCTTAGGTAAAGTCTTAGGTAAAGGAGCAGATCTGGAGGGTTCACAAGCATAGAGTGTTGTGGTGAACTGGGATGTTCACAGCTCAGAAGTTACTTTTATCACAGGAAAAACAACACCACAGATTGGTTTATGATCCTGTTCATTTGTAACTGAACACTGTACTTCCATATTTGGATCAAATCTATTCACGCATACCAGCTGTACACCTGTACCAACATGATAGACCAGGCTGATTCTTCAAATCTGGCCCTCAAGGTCTACTGTCCTGCAGAGTTTACATCCAATCTCAAACTCACAATTTTTTTTTGCAGCAAAATACTACTATAGAGGACTTATTTCTGTCAAAATCACAGGTTTGTATCTGGTCTCCCACCAGAGATATTCAACCCGAAAGTAAGGGGAATTTAAAAAAATTGCACTTTCTCGCCCCCATAAAAAATAAATAAATAAGAGAAGTCTCAAACCTAAAAAGTTCTGCATGTAGACTATACTCGCCTAGGTACCCTCTAAAAATGAAGACTGAAGCTCGAAACCTTCCCATTATAAATTGACCCTAAATGTAGAACTGTGAGCAATCTTGAGCATTACATATGGATTTAAGTGCTAAGTTTAAGGAACAAGAATTTGCTAAATGTTTATATACAGTACTGTCAAAGGTTTTATGCAAATGCAAATAAATTCTGTAGAGCAAAGATGCCTTCAAAATAATTAAATTAAATGTTTCTACATTAAAAATAAAATAAAATACCATAAAGAGCAATAAACAGTAGTAAAGAAAACAAAGTCTATATTTGGTGTGACAAAAAAAATAAAAATAAAAATAGTAGTCTCCGGTACAATTAGTGTAGTTTTATATGGAAATGTAAGTTTTATTGGGCATCTTGCAGAACCAGCCACGGTTCTTCTTGAAACTTTGACTTTCGCACCTTCTTCCTATTTTTGCAGCGAAACCCAGCAGCCTTCATTGTGTTTTTTTTTGTCTGAAAAGTGTCTCTTATGTAATACACTGCTTTCTTTAATGACACGCAAACATTTTTTCTGTAACATTTAATTTTGTGCTGGAAAACTAATGTTTGGGAATCTAAAATGTTTTTTGTACTGACTTGATAATGCAGAAGTCATAAAATAAAAAATCTATAAAAAATTTGTACTGAAAAAATAGGGTGCCTAAAACTTTTGCAGCGCACTGTATATGTACATGTACCTTGTATTGTGCTCTAGAGATATGTTTTTGTTCCAAGGAGCTAGGCCCATCCTGAGCTGAGATATTGAGGTTTCCATAAATATTCTGGTTTTGCAATCCCAATACATAGAGGCATTCACTCTGAGATCTTCCCCTGGCCGTGCTCTAGGCTGCCGTGTCACTTGAACTGAAGGCTGCACTGCACACCCTTTATTAAAAATAAAAACACCCAAAACTGTATACGGTACCATAACGAAGACGAACTGTATGTCGATACGTGAAATTCCAGCAGGAACGTCAGACGGCGTGACGTGGTGACGTGATGACGTGTGCCGTTAATCGATCTGTGTTCTATAACATGTAAAAACGGAAACATGAAAGGAATATCCTAAAAGCGACTCATGTAAACACCTTAATTACAATATTGTCTTATTCAGAATAAGGTTAATAATTAGATCACTGTAGTCCAGGTAAACTTAGTGTATCAGCACATCTGTTCTTGTTTCTTTCTCTCACATTCTCACACTCCGTTCCCAGTAGGGGGCGAAATCGCAGAGCTACAGTTTCACGCTTCCGGTCGTACACTTTCATACGCTTCCGTCTGCGCCATTTTCTGCTGCCAAATGTTCGGTCCCTGTGCCGCGTCTTGGTGATCCACAAACAAATCGTCCACTACATTACTAAAACATGGGAAGGAAAAAGAAGAAGCAGATGAAGCCATGGTGTTGGTATCCTTTCTGAGAAAAGCTGTTACGTTATACGTTAGCCAGGTAACAAACAAATCTAGCCAAGCTAGCAAAACAATGACGTCCGGCGCAGGGTTATCCTGTTAGTCCGCTTGATATATTATAGCTATAATCTGCGTGTTTGTCGTTTATTTGATATTTCAAAGACTCATCACTACCTCTGTCTTTGTAGTATAATAGACCCGAGGTTCTCATAGGATCCCATTAAGTGTGAAATAAATTGTTGTACATATCGGTATTCGAGATTGTGTTTAGTCACTGACGCATTCGTAGCAGGTTCACACATGCAGTGAAACGAAATGCAGCTACTCCAAAGACTGTGCATAGCAGTATTTAGTTCATTAACTTTTTAATACTAGTAATATTTTGTATATTTAATAACGCGTTAGAGCAGGGGTGTCCAATCTGATCCGGAAAGGGCCGGTGAGGGTGCAGGTTTTCATTCCAGCCAAGCAGGAGTCACACAGGAGTCTATTGAAAGCCAAATTTAACTGATTAAACAGGTAGAATCAAGGTGTGACTCCTCCTGCTTGGTTGGAATGAAAACCTTCACCCACACCGGTGCTTTCCGGATCAGATTGGACACCACTGCATTAGAGCTTTCTATTCCTCAACTTCCCGCTGACAGAAAACATCAGGTCCTAGTTGATATTTTATCGACATGCTTGTGTTTGAGTTATTGTTTGGATTAAAACTATTCGATTCAAGCGGCCAGTCAAATAGACCGGAGCTCAATATTGAATATAATAACTGATTTCTACGCTTCTTCACTGAGAATCACAGGCTTAAGGCCCTTTCACACCGAACGCAAGCCGATTGATCGCCTTCAGCTAATTTCACACCTGCACACTAGGGGGTGCTGAAAGAGAATGCATTTCACACCTGCACACTAGGGGACTCAACCCACTATTTAGCTTACTAGCCTATAGTCTTTGACCACAGAAAATAATCACATAAATTTTGGCATATAGCATCACAACATAAACTGTTAAGAAGCACAGAAACTAACTTTTCTTATTGTATGTGTATTCTACACAGAAAGGGAGGCAGAAAGTTTTTTTGTTTTGTTTTTAATGGTGCCATCGAGCTGTTTTAGTATAAATGAAATAATGTGAACTATAATGCAGTAGTGGGACAAAACCTGAGTTTAATGCCCAAGACCAGCCTACTTTTTTTTTCCCGTGGTGGAGGAACTTTGATAAATGAAGTGACAGTTCAGTTTTTACTATCCCGTTATATTTATTACTGACATTAGTGTTTTCTGCTACAAAATGTCCATTCAAACAAATATGAAGTATTTCAGTAAGAAATATACTTTATACTACGCATGTGACGACGGTTTGGTATGTGCAAACGGCACTTTTTAGTGCATAAGTAACTGATGCACACCATTTTATCGGTAAAAGGCCAGTTAGAAGGAAACAGGCGGGAGACAGCAAATATTGCAAACTTTAAAAAAAAAAAATTTATGCACTTTCACTTTATCAGTAACAAAAATTAATGGAACAGAAAGTGGAAGGAAACTTGGCAAATGATAAGAACTCAATATCCATTCTCTTCTCTCTTCCGGAATACTCTTCTTTGGTGTTTACACTGGTTTTCAAAACAGCTTTCTGTCCTATAGCGTCACCAATCTCGCCCTTTAGTGCAACAGCAACGTCTCTGGGCATGTGATCTAAAGCTCAAGTCTAATTGGATGGCCCGTTTTGTCGCCGAGTGACACACTGGATGAAAAAAGTGTCGTTTTGTCACGCTGTGAATGCTTGCGCCCGGTGTGAACAGCTCTATAGGGATCTATTGTTTCGATTCAAGAGTGTCCTCAAATAAAAGTAGAGAAGGGGTACTTTACGCTGTTCAGTGTGTACAACTGTGTTGTTATTTGATGTCACTCCGTAAACAACGAAGGAGCTGGTAGCTGAGAAGACTACCCCAAGTTGAAGTTTGAGGCAAGAAAATACAAGTTGCAACCTTGCCTCAAACACAGCATTAGACCAACCAAAAACAATCCATATAGGTGCACTCAATACAACACCATAACTAGCTACCTAGATAGTACACCATCCATCTTGCTCCAATATAACCTTAACTGTCAATGCAGGTATTGTAATAGGGATTTTGATGATGAGAAGATTCTTATTCAGCACCAGAAGGCCAAACATTTTAAGTGTCACATATGCCATAAAAAGCTATACACTGGTCCAGGCCTGGCCATCCACTGTATGCAGGTGAGTATTGGTTTATATTTCTACAGTGGTGCTTGAAGTTTGTGAATCCTTTAGAATGTTCTATATATCTGCAAAAATATGATCTAAAACATCAGATTTTCACAACTGCTACAGGTAGACAAAGAGATCCCAATTAAACAACAGACAAAAATATTATGCTTGGTCAGTTATTTATTGAGGAAAATGATCCAATATTACATATCTGTGAGTGGCAAAAGTATGTGAATTTCTGGGATTAGCATCTAATTTGAAGTTGAAATTAGTCAGGTGATTTCAATCAGTGTGATGACAATTAGATGTGAGTGAGTGCCTGGTTTTAGTCAAAGAACAGGGATCTATCAGTCTGATTTTTACAATACATGTTTGGGTGGAAGTGAGTCATGGCACCGAACAAAGGAGATCTCTGAGGACTTCAGAATAAGAGTTGTTGATGCTCAGCAGGCTGGAAAAGTTTATAAAACCATCTTGAAAGAGTTTGGACTCCACCAATCCACAGTCAGACTGATTGGACAAATGAAGGAAATTCAAGGCCATTGTTACCCTTTCAAAAGGAACCCAGGGTAACTTCTTAGCAACTAAAGGCCTACATTAGCTAATGTTAATGTTCATGAGTCCATCATCAGGAGAATACTGAACAACAATGGTGTGCATGGCAGGGTTGCAAGGAGAAAGTCACTGCTCTTCAAAAAGAACATTGCTGCCCATCTGCAGTTTGCTAAAGATCACATGGACAAGCCAGAAGGCTATTGGAATAATGTCTTTTGGACAGATGAGACCAAAATAAAATTTTTAGTTTAAATGAGAAGTGTTATGTTTGGAGAAAGCACAAACACTGCATTCCAGCATAAGAACCTTATCCCATCTGTGAAACATGATGGTGGTAGTATCATGTTTTGGGCCCGTTTTGCAGCATCTGGGACCAGATGACTTGCCATCATTGATGGAACAATGAGTTCTGAATTATATAAGCGAAACCTAAAGGAAAATATCAGGACATCCATCTGCAAACTGAATCTCAAGAGAAAGTGGGTCATGCGGTAAGACAACAAAACTAAGCATACGGTAATCGTTCTACCAAAGAATGGTTAAAGAAGACCAAAGTTAATGTTTTGGAATGGCCATGTCAAAGTCCTGACCTTAATCCAATAGAAATGTTGTTGAAGGACCTGAAGCAAGCAGTTCATGTGAGGAAACCCACCAACATCCCAGAGTTGAAGCTGTTCTGTACTGAGGAACAGGCTAAAATTCCTCCAAGTCGATGTGCAGGACTGATCAACAGTTACCGGAAATGTTTAGTTGCAGTTATTGCTGCACAAAGGGGTCACACCAGATACTGAAAACAAAGGTTCACATACTTTTTCCACTGACAGATATGTAATATTGGATCATTTTCCTCTGTAAATGAATGACCAAGTATAATATTCTAGTCTTTTTGTTTAATTACAAAAACATTTTTTTTAAACATACTTTTAGAAATCCTCAAAGTAGACAAAAAGAGCCCCTTTTTGTCTACTTTGAGGACTTCTAAAAGTCTGTTTAAAAAATAAATAAATAAATAAAGTTTTTGGTAATATTTATGTAGAAATGTAGAAAATTCTAAATTCCAACTTTCAAGCACCACTGTATAACTATGACCCCTGTGATGCTCGAGTTAAAACAAAATGCTATTTTCTGCTATGTTGAAGGTTCACAAAGAAACAATCGACGGTGTTCCCAATGCGATACCTGGAAGAACAGACATTGAACTGGAAATTTATGGGATGGAGGGTATTCCAGAGAAAGATATGGAAGAAAGGAGACGGGTGCTTGAGCAGAAAACACAGGGTAATTTAGTTTAAGCTTTTCTCACATGTATTCTCTGTGCCCCTTTTATGTATACGTTATAGATCTACCTCTAATTCCTTTTCCATTGTTTTTGACTCAGAAAACCAGAAAAAGAAACAGAACCAAGATGACTCAGATGAGGATGATGATGACGAAGAGGCAGGACCCTCATTCCAGCAGGCAACAGCACAGCCTCCGGCTGCTTACGCTCCTATGGCACAGCCTGGAATGGCGCCTGTGCCCACACCGGGGATGCCACCTGGGAGCTACTCAGGTGAGCCAAATAGTATCTCTCATTTAAAAAAACAAAACAAAACAAAACTGGCTTTAATGATAACAATATGGACTGGAATATCTTTTATTTAATGTGCATCTTGATTGTCTGTTAGGCTCCTTACTATCTTCAAGAAGCAGTCTGAGTAAAGTGTCTAGTGCTTACCTTTTTGATTAATTTGTGCCATCGTGATTTCTTTGCTAACTTTGTTCTGCACATGGTACTGTAGCTTTCTTTCGCATCTTTCCATAGCCTTTCTTTAATGGGAGATGCTGCGCTCTGTAAATTTTTTTTGTTTTGTTTTTTTGTTGAAATTTACTACTGGATAATGTAGCGTTCTCAAATTCACCATTCCCTTTTGGGACTCTATCACCTTTCTTGCACAACAACCAGAAAAAGAAAAAACAAAACCCACCACTTTGTAGACTTCATGGAACAATTTTTTTTTCACTTCATATATAGCTTTGTTTAAACTTAATGCACTTCACAATCTTGATTAATCGAACTCGGTGAATTCTGAAGCCTACTACACTTCACCCACAGGTCTACAATCTGGCTGATGGTAGAACGATTTTTACTTGCTGAATTAATTAGTGCATAATTGAAATAGTCTATATCTGTTGTATGCCAGGAGAGAACTTTATATCCCATAGCTGAAATGTTGGCCATTAACTTGTTACATTAACTTTACAAACTGCTACATTGCAGGCTTTGTTATAAGAGGCTAATGCATTACAGTCTGTGTCTGTCTTTTACGCCTAGTCAGTTCCAGTGAGTTCCAGGCAACCAAATCATGGACTTAGGAAGCACATTTCAGTGCTTCAGTGCCCAGTGGGCTGTCTATGAATTTATCATTCATCCACCCTGATATAGGCTGAAATATAACTTGTGCTGTATGGACTATGTGCAGCAGGAAAGCTTGAATATTGCATTTGGTAGTGTTTTCTAGCTAGGGAAAAAATACACTTGCAGTAGGTGGCAGAGATTAACATGGTATTTTAAGTGGTGCCCTTTAGGTGTCTGTGCAATTTATTTTCCAGGAATGCCACCAATGATGCCCGCAGTCCCTCCCATGATGCCAGGGATGCCCCCAGTCATGCCAGGAATGCCACCTGGGTAAGAATTAACAGCAAAACATAATATTAAAGCAAATACGGTCCCCTCTAAAAGCATTGGAATGGCAGTTCTTTTGGTTTGGGTTTGAGATCAAAAGACGAAGGAGACGATGGATCAGAATTTCAACTTTCATTGCATGATATTTACATCTGGATGTGTAAAACAACTTGGAACATGGTACCCTTTTTTTTGTTTGTTTTTTTTGTTTGAGGTTTCTTTTTCCAGTGATCAGAAATATTGGAACGTGCGAATGACAGGTGTTTCTTTTTGCCCAGGTGTCCCCTGTTAGAGTGATTTGTTTGAACAATTAATGGCTCTGAATGTCTACTCTTGGTTTGAGCCCTGGGTTTCGCCTGTGAAGAATGTATTAGTGAGCCGTCTATTGGAGAAAAACAAGCTATTTTAAAGCTGAAAAAAGAGGTACAATTGATCAGAGCGATTGCAGAAGCATTAGGCATAGACAATACAACAATTTAGAATGCCCTGAAAAAGAAAGAAACCACTGGTGTACTAATAACCAGACAGGGAACAGGTCAAACAAGGAAAACAATAGCAGTTCATAACAAACATTGTAAGACCTGTGAAGAAAAACCCAAAAACAGTCAGTGACATTAGCAACCTCCACACGGCAGGGGTGAAGGTGTCACAATCCACCATTCGAAGAAGACTTTGAGAGCAGAAATATAAAGGCCATACCACAAGATTCACAAAGAAACTTTCTGCTCCAATACTTTTGGAGGAGATTGTATGCAGCATGTATACTGTTAATGTCACTGTAGTCCTGTTGTAGTTGCCTTCCCTCCATTCTGTGATTGAAAAAAAAAAAAAATTCTGTTCCTTTGCTCTTTTTTTCCACAGCATGATGCCCATGGGTGGGATGATGCCACCTGGACCAGGAATGCCTCCGATGATGCCAGGCATGCCACCAGGTTCAGTAGCTCCTTATTGACTTTATCATAACAATAGAAAAAATTGTCATCAAGCTTGTCCTATATGAAATGTAACTGAAAGTAATTTACGTAGGCTTAATAGAAAATTGTGACAGACCTCTATGATTTGTTGCTCCTGACAGGCATGCCCCCTCCTATGGGTCATCGTCCAGGTATGAACCACATGCCACAGGCTCCTGCCTCCACCACGTCAGGCATGATCCCAAGAGCAGCCACACCTGCAGCCACAGTGGCTGCTCAACAGCCTGTTGTCACCAAGCCCTTGTTCCCTAGTGCAGGACAGGTGTGGCTACACTTTTTTGCTATATTTTGAATAATCCTTGATAACTGGAGATACGGACATCTAGCTTAAGTTATTATAACTGTAGGATTCACATGCAGACTAACAATGATGCACAGTATTCAATAGATTAGGGTGTTTTTTATTAGCTGAATAAATGCTTATGTCGAAGCATGATAGCGATTAAGATTAAAGGAATGAATTTTGTTAGCAAAGATTAGTAGCTTGCCATGTTTCAGACACCTTTCACAGGGTATGTGAAAGTACATTGTAAGCATACACTTATTTGTGAGAGCATGAAACGCAGTGAAGTCATTGATGCAGCTGTGTTGAGGAATTTTGCTCTTTGCTTTTTCTCCATGCTGCAGATGGGGACTCGAGCTCCCAGCACAAGCTCAGCCTCCTCCAGTATGGACACTTTGTCAGCACCCTCTAAGCCGCTGTCGCAAGTACGCAGCAGCCTGCTGACCTAGTGAAACTAGGCTTTTACAAAACTATTCATGGCTAGCAGCAGATATACTTGTGCACTTGTATGCACAGCGCTTATCTATATAATGTTTATTCCCCAGTCTCTTATCCTTTTCCACTGATAGGGTGCCGGTGCCTGATCTCATATCTTACTGCAAAATAAACGCCCCAAAACTGCTTGGTTCCTGCAACAAAATGTTGCTGGTCTGGAACCCAGAAGGCAGGGTCTTTGTGGGTTTGCTGGTTGCAGCACCAGCACCTTGTCAGTAGAAAAACAGTAGCAAGTGCAGCCTTGGAGGACCACAGCACTGCACAGTTTATTGTTTTCCCTGCTGTAAAAAAAACCAAAAACTAACTTGCAAATGCTCCTCATGAAATAAGCTGTTTAGTGTCATGGCCCTCCAGGGCCAGACATGGGTAACAGGAATGTTCATCATGGATACTCTTAGATGTTTTGGTGATTCTGGCTCATTTGGGACTCTTCTGTGTCTCCAGGCTCAGCAGGGGGTGCCTGGGGCAGCAGTGGGGCTTTCAGCCTCCTCTTCTGCTGCTCCCAAAGCCACATTCCCAGCCTACAGCCAGCCTGCGCCCTCTGCTTCCAACACAGGCAGCACTGTGGCCAAACCTGCGACCCCCATTACAAGTAAGCCTGCCACCCTCACCACAACCAGTGCAACCAGTAAGTTGATCCACCCTGATGAGGATATCTCTCTGGTAAGTGTCCATATATGGCTCCACCCTTGTAAAGTAAGTAGTGAAATCAGAATGTAATATGTTACTAATTTAAGGTACCATGAATGCTATTGCATTTTAGGCATGTCTTATCCACTGTATCTTAAAATATTATTTAGCTTGAACAGCATGCAATTGCTGTCATACCTAATTGCGCTTTTTGTGTCCGTGTGTGTGTGTGTGTGTGTGTGTGTGTGTGTCAGGAGGAGCTGCGCGCTCAATTACCACGCTACCAGTGTAAGATCCCTAGTACAGCACAGGCGCACATCAGCACTCCTCCTGTTGGGCCAATGGGAGGGGTGATGCCTGCTCAGCAGGGTGCTTCTTCACAGCAGCCAGGAACCAGGCATCCCATGCATGGTACAATCCCTTTTTTGATTTATTTTCATATGAAGTAGGAGATGAATATATGTAATTACTGTTATGAGTAATTTGACACTGTTACATTACGAGTTGTAATTTGTTGCATTTTGTTGTTTTTATTAGGGCCATATGGTACCCCATCCCAGGCTGTGCCTGGTTATGTGCCAGGGGCAATGTCACCTTACGGGCAAGGCCCCCCAATGGTTCCTCCTTACCAGGGAGCTCCCCCAAGGCCGCCCATGGCCATGAGGCCTCCTGTAATGTCCCAGGGAGGCCGTTATTGAAGCTCAAACACCAGTCTCCGATAGGTTTGGTGATTCAACCATTTTCTCATGTAATGGTGTGCTTAAAAAGCCAGATCATTAAGCATAATTGTAATTCAATTTGTTTAGTAAGGGAAATGGAAAAAGCACTGGTTTATGCATGAAACTTTGAATTTTGCATAGTTTTTATTTGGACCTCTCTATGTTGCCGATTCTATAGTGTGGCTTTTTTCCTCCCCCTATGTTCCGTTTAGGTTTTTAGAAGTGAAGTTTAGTAAATATGGTTCGTAATAATTTGAAGCGGCTGGAGTAACGTGAACAGTACTGCACCTTTTATCAAGGCAAGTCTTTGTAAACATACTACTGTACTAAACAAATTAAGCCTTCACAGCACCTTTAGGTGCTGTTGGACTTCATGTCCCCAGCTTTGCTTGGTGAGGGCTTCAGTTAGCTGTAACTGTTTTTGTATGCCTGCTTATCCTTACCTACATAGGAAATCATACAAGTAATAGCTGATGTGAAAAGTGTCTGTATTATTATGTAAACTGTAATAAACAGTGTTGAAAACCTAAGACTCTTTCTTCATGACAGAGGGAAGGATCTGTACAAAGGTTTGTACTGGCTGCATGATTGCAATAATGTGTCAGCAATGGAGTGTCTTCTGTTCACGACATCAACCTAGTCATCCACATTCATTTTAATTAACCCATACAATAGTGTCCTTTTAACACCTGGCTTAATGAAGAGAACACACTGTCAAGGGGAAAAAAAAAAAAAAAAAAAAGAATATGGATGGCTTTTGTCTCTTGTCAAATTCAGTGTGTCATATTCAATGAAGTAAGTTACACTCAAAGACCTTAATGCACATTCACTGTGGGGGAAAAAGGATAATCCTAGTGTGTGGTCACAGAGGGGTTCAGACTAATGTGGTTTTGGTTGTCTAGCTTGGGTGTGATTAGGGGGAAATGTAATTTGAAACAGAAGTACTTTGGACCCAGGTGACTTTGTGTGTTGCTAAACTGAGGATCTTTCTTCTCCTTGTAGCGATGCCATGGGACCGGCTGAGGTTGAGTCTCACTGGTGCCCTGTTCAGGCTGAGGCAAGTCTCATGTTTTTCTCTTTAAATTCTTACGAGCGGGGGGCCCTCACAGCCTCATGGCTGTTGGATTCCAATGTCCCCAAACTTGTAGCAAGTTTGGTGATGGCCCCTGTTATTATTCACATTAGAGAAAACCTATAACTAACCTCTTCTGCTTTTGTTTCCGAAGTTCAGAGGTGGGAACAAGTAACAAGTAAGTTTCAAGTCTTGATAATCGAGTCCCGAGTTAAGATAGGAGTCCAAAATCCTGAACAAGTCAAAATGCGTTCCTTCCCAAATTGAATCCCATTTCAAAATTTAACATTAACAAAGTGTGTAGTGTATTAAAGCCATGTTAAAATATTTAACTGTTAACAACAGAATAAACAAAAAAATATTTTTTAACCACACCTAAAATGACCTGTAATGATTTAAAAAAAAATAAATAATAATAAAAAAAAAATAGTGTAAGCAAATTTTCAGGTGATTTGGAATTGACCCTGCAGTGGTATATGGCATTAAAGGCACTTATTCATTTGTCTTCGCTTCACAAAATCCGGAAAATAACCCTTTGTAATTTAATTTTTGCTTTTCACAAACCTATAATATGCATCTTGCACACTAAAATAATACGGTAATATTGCTTGGGGATGTAAAACTCCAGCCCTAGTGGGATACAGCCTTACAGATATTAGTTTTTCCTCTTCTAACACACCAATTATAGTCCATGAAGGTCTCTGTGAGCCTGATGAGTTTGTCCAGATGTGTTTAAATATAGATTAAATGCAAAACTTTTCACAGCCCTCCAGAACTGGAGTCTGACGCACCTAAATTAATAGTATTTATCAACATTACTCGGTTGATAAATATCTTAAGTTTAAGGTAAAAGTAATGGTGCTCTCCTTTAGGAATTGTGGTTAAAATATCTTTCCTACTATCCAACACTGCCAACATACAAATGTAGTACACAAATTATTTTACTTGCCCTTGGGATTGCTAAAAGCAGATCCTTCTTACCTGATATTGGTCAACTTGAATGCTCAAGCTTTCTTAGGTTATTAGATAAAACTGGCACTTAAATAACCACTAAAACGTAGATTTCTTAATTATTTATGTAGGTCTAACCATACTGTTCTTTATGTAGCCTCTAAGGCCAAATGAGATTGGAGGTAATGCTTGAACCAAATTTTTTACCAACGTTTATTGTTAATGGTGTAGACTAAAGTTGCTAGTTCTTGGTAGCATGTTTCAACCTGCTCAAGTATACCTTTATTTAAACACTGGCATCATCCTTCCAAGAGGGGCAAGAGCCCAAGTTATTGGTGTTAGTCAAGTTGTAAGTTTAAATCATTTTTAGGTTGAGTCTTTAGACATTTTAATTTGTGACTTCTCCAAGCCATTTGACTTGAGTCCACTCTTCTGCTACCCAGTTCTCTAGGTGGTGCTAGTGACTAGCAGGTGTAATGTACTAATTTTTCTAACTTTTCATAGAGTCCTCAAACATATTTTTTTAAACTCGGTATTCAGGTACGTGGTGCCTGTATTAGAGCAGGCAGGTATATTGAAATTTACAAAAACTCAATGGATAAGCAAAAACCAAAGCTAATTTCTAACCTTAGGTACGATGCAACCAATAAAATGTTTTCTAAAATGGTCACTAAAGGAATACTCACTTATGCAGTATGCACTAGCAATTTCTTTAAGATGATATATGACGTTTGCAGTGCTGTTTGTTGGTCTTGCTCTTCCTGTTTGTTTTGCATCAGATCTGATCACATTACCTGTTGTAGGTAAGTGTCATTGTCACGAGTTAGTCTTTTAAATGGCGTATATACACAGTATACACACACACACACACACACACACACACACACACACACACACACATATATATA